>JABFEA020000029.1:13997696-14010416 GCA_019775915.2 Cyphomyrus plagiostoma | reverse complement strand
GCTGCCTGCTCGACTGTGCTGTTTGGATTTAAATAGTGCACAGAAAATGCACTAGAGAGCCTTTAGGAAGTGCCGCTTTAATAGCTGTATTTATTCTTAGCATTAGAGAGGTTGATTGCAGAGTTTGGCGCCATTGGGAAGGACCCCTATGCTGTCCAAGAGCAGCTGTGTTAGCTGATAACGGGGGGTGAGATCTAAGCCGCTCACCTTTTCTGTTTACTTATCTGATGGTAGGATGCGGGACAGCAAGCCTAGACTACAGCAGCTGCTCCAGTGCATAAACATGCCCCCCCGATGCGCTAACCGCCGGTCGTCCACGTCAGTGAAATGCGGAAGAAGCTGGAAATAAGATGGCAGTCCTTTGGCTTTCAGCCAGTAAAAGCATCTCCAAGACTCAGCTGAAGCGCGCGGCCTCTTCCGGGGTGGAAAACGCAGGCGGGGTGTCCCAGAACCACTGCGCCGTGAACGCAGCCCAGCAGACGCATCAGATACGCCTTCCGACTCCCTTCGGATCCGGCTCTTGGGATCGGGAAGAGGGTGAGCCAGAGAAATGAGTTTTCCCATCTGAATGGTTATAACTAGCCTCCTGTTACAAACTGAATCATTATTTAATCTCTTTGCTTCACACTTCAGAACTGTTTGTTTGCACTTGAGTATTTTATTATTTCCTTTTTTCCAGGAATCCTGAAAAGCGCATGAAGGAACTGCACAGTTTCCTATATGATCCACCCGCTCTCCCTCTCTCACCCCCCTCCCCCTCTGCTCCTGTGTGGGGAAAGACAGGGCTGACACGCAGGTAAAGTGAAACAGGATGTGATCCATCTGTGGTGAATGACTGTGGACTAATAGTTTTACCATAGCTGTATTAACACTGTGCATGGACTGGGGGAGCGGGCAGGCCTCCACCTTCTCCTTCCCCCCGCTCACAGGCGTGCTGGGAGTGCCAGCTCTTTGGTGACGAGGCAGCAAATCCACAGTCCCTGCTGTCTAAAGGGTCCGTCCTTGGCTACATGCTGCTGCGTGTGTTTGACCTGATGCTGAGGGTTACATACATCATCCTCCGGGAAGCCTGAATACCAAACCCCAGCAGAGAGGCCTAGTCCTGCCCCCCCCTCACTCAAGTTGGGGAGGGCTTTACGCCAGTGTTTCCCAACTTCCAGACAGTTCACATTTTTGCTCCCTCCCAGCTTGTTGTGAAAACTATCTGTCTATCTGGGGATATCCAAGGATTGGGTTGGGAAACATTGCAGTGTGCTAAAGCCCATGTGGAGAGGCCCCCACCAGGCAGAGAAAAGCAACAGGCAGGCAGCCTCCCAGCTGTGCAGCGATAACTAATGACAGGTGATTAGCGACTGCATGAGCTCAGCCTGTAGGGTGGGACGGGCTTCATGGGTGCCGCACACGTGCTTCACACGCTACAGTGCGACCCGCCCCCCACAGGAGCACCCTGAATCAGAGACGCATGGTAAACAGGGCAGGGATCTCCCCGGCGTGTGGGCTGTGTTCCTCCGAAAGTCCTCTTTAATGGCATCCCATGTGTCGTTACAGTCTTGCTGCATGCATTTCACAACAAAACCAGAATAAGAATCTTGTGATTGGCATTGAATCGTGAGCAGCCCAGTTTCTGAACTTACCATCTTGAAAGCCCCATAATTAAAAGGCCAAGAGATTTTATTCAGCGCCCGTCTGAATCCTGAATCAAGCAGCCGTGAGTGAATTCCGTTTTGATGCAGTGATATGGGAACCTCGATGCCTAGAGGACAGAGTTGTTCGCTTTAAATTTGTTACGCACTCAGGAACCTCTTTTGCTGCGGCTGGGCAAACTGAACCACAAGTGTGGAATTCATTTGCAAAGGGAACCTTAGATACCTTGTGTGGTACTTTATTTTCAGTCTGTTTTCTTACTTTTCGGACAGAACGACGGCAATCTCAGCGTTACTCAGCAACAATATTAAAATTGAAAACCAACACTCCTGAGTTACGGTCAGAAGCTCCCATCGTCACCTCGATGGAGAAGGAGTCCTGCGGCACGCTTTGGTGCTCCCCGTTCACCAGGCAACGCTCTCGTGAGCAGTCGACAGCTGGAACCTTCCGGACATAAAGGTGCAAACTGGCAGGCCAGTCTTACTGCTCTGCTCCGTTACAAAAACCCCGTCATTCGTCCTTGTTTTAATTAAAAAGGTTTAGCGTATAAATACACGCTTTTCATTTTGAAACCTTATCTGTTTAAATGGCACAAGGTTGGAATTTCAAGGAGCTTTAAAGTATCATATATTTGCAAGAATTTGCTGGAGCACTCTAGTGACAACTGTAATGAGTGAGTCTGGTTGAATATAGCCTTGCTCAGGACCCAGGTGATGCCTGAAGGTGGAGCAGAGGTTCAGGGGCGGTTCGTGGTGGTCCAGCACTGGTGGGCAGTCCCCTGTATACACCTGCCGTAATTATCCGAAGTTATTTTTGATGTCCTGCTCCTGGAGGATGGTGTATCCACAGACTGATGGAAGCATCGCAGCTGGTGCCTGTCCATGCCCACACCAGGAAGCCGAGGAGCCTGCAGACCTTAACTGCTGTATTTACTGACAAAATGTTGGAGGGAGACAATAAAGGAACCTTGACTTATTTACCCTTTTTCTAGAGGCATATAAAGCGGGCGGAGCCACAGGGGTACGAGCCCCAGCTGAAATCCGATTGGCCCTCAAAGTGCCCTGTCAGTCACCGATTCAAATATATCACTGGGCAAAATTAAGGTCAAACTCTCTTATTGCCTCTTTTATGCCCACCACCTAAAAAAGAATTCCCCTGGCTGTTACCCTTTGTAAATAGTCAGCTGTCTTATAGCATTAATGCAGGTCTCTGACAGAGCTCACTCTCCATAGTGGCTTACCCTTACCTTTTAATAATGGTGACACTGGTCTAGAGTTCAGAGTTCATTATTTTCAACCATGGATTTATAATCACAGTTTATCCGACAAAAGCCACAGCCCTGCATGACAAGTCAGAGGATCTAATTCAAAATAATGACCTTATGTCTTATTGAGCTACGCGGCAAAAGGTCACCTCGTGTTCCCAGAGTTCCATGGGGCTGTCGTGGGCCAGAGACCATGAATCCGCCGTTCCCTGGGGGTGGCTCCCGGCCTGACACTGGGCGAGGGCACTGCAGCGGACTGCCGGCCAGCTCCTCATCCCTCTTCGTTCCCTCCCAGCTTCGTTAAGGCTGATCTGCATACACGGCTGGGGAAGCCCGCAGCATCCATGTTTATTTCAAAGCACCACTGGGTCGCATCCGCATGAATGTGCTCTTAGAGCGATCCGCCATGTCACCTGTCAGTCCCTCATGCCGGCCGCACATGTCACAGCGAATGAGGCTGAAGCGGGAGGACTGTCAATAATTAATCGAGTCGCACGAAAGAAAGGGCTCGCCGCTTTCGGTTAGGCCGAGCGGCCATAAATAAAACATCGCTCTCTCCCAGACCCCATAGAAGCTCGATACACCGGGACGCTTTCATTTATTTATGTATATATCTCACTTTAACGTCCCTTTGATTCATGGGCACTATGACTCGTAAGTTTTATTCAGACAAGGCTAATCTGTGCTTCTCCTAGGCCTCCTACTGCCACACTCTGTCCCGTTGCATACCTTACAACGCCTTCATGCCCTGGAGGATTGTTTGAAATACGATTTCTATAATAATATATAGTTAACGTGATAAAGTATGCGTTTTGCTTTTAAGGAATCCAATTAGAAGGTACAAGTTAAGCATAGTTGCCGTTTGCTAATAATTAAATGTGGTTTCCAGTGCGGTTGACTTGTGAGGCGAGCAGCAGCAGCCAATTAAATGGGAATTTTAAGGTTGATTCGGACACTGACTGTGGTCTCTAACTGGTCATAGTGTAGGAGGGGCGTCGTGTGGCTGCTGTCACCGGTGTGAACGAGGTGACATGTAATCTCCACTGCGGGCCACCGGGTTTCGATTGACAAGCCGCTTCAACAACACACTTCATGGTCTGTGATCTGTGCCAAAGCGGCAGGACGCGTCCATCTGGTTAAGAGAACAAAATGAACTGGCAAAAAAAAAAAACTATGCGGGATTTAGAGCTTTCTGGTTCTATTTCGCTTTTCATTAGGAACTTGCCTTCATGCAGATGAAGACTATAATTAGCATTATCACAATCAGGTTCAGCTCACATTTGCATAAGGGGCTCCAATGTAGATTAGCAAACGGCAGAGAGGACAGAGAGAAATCATGTTTTGATTTAATTGGATAGCAGAGTATATTATTTGGAGACCAGTTTATTAAACGCCCATTCCAGTGCACTATGTCCTTTTCCTGATTGGGACAAGAATGTTTTATTCATTAGACTGATTCAGGCAGCTGCTCACATCAGGATTAGCAGAGGATGCAGAAATCTCTCACCCATGGTCCATCGGGGTGGGGCTTGGGGGATCGAGCAGGAACATACATGTTCATTTCTTACCTTCAGCTCAGCAGAGATGTATATATAGTATATATATGAAATATTTTTATAAAATGCAGCCAGTTTGAGCTAGCAGATTGATCTCAAAAAAAGTTACACAGCCCCTTATGGACAGCCATTCAAGGGCCTTTACTGAGCCACCAAAGAGTTCATCAAACAGCAGACTGTGGGGCCCCATAAGGCCCTGGGTCCCTGACTCTAAAGTAGGCAGTTATAATTCTGGTTCTGGGAGAGTGATGCTGCCATTGAACCCTTGAATAAGGCTCATAACCATGACTGCTCCAGGGCCGGTACACTTGCTGTCCTAATTGTTTTGACCCAAACCCCCCAATCCCAGGTCAGTTATCCTGTCTATGTTATGACCTGGTGGGGGGGGTGGCTAAATTAACCATCCACTTCGTAATTGCTCCTGTTTCTGAAGGGGTTCAGTGGCCAAAAGAACTGAAGTCTGTTCTGCAATGGGACTGTCACAGCAAATATTCAGTCTTTGCTTGCGGCAGCTAAGCCCCCCCTGACACACACACACACACCGTGTTTGATCGCTGACAGCAGTGCATGTCCTGACAAAGGGCTCTCTGTGATGGCAGTAAGTGATTTAATTTCAGATACCACACCGGAGGCGTGACAGCACCAGATGGCAGAATCCCGGGGCTTTAGGCTCAGCTCCGGTCAGCTGAGGGCTTGTTTGTCCTGCAACAGACACATCCAGTTATTTCTGTTAACCTGAGATACTTAGTGACCAGGGGCCATTGAAAGTTACAGCTGGGATTAGGTGAACTGGGCTGAGAGGGTCTGTCATGGCTGTCCGAGCCGGCTTGTTATGACTCTTTATAAATATACGTCCTGACTTGTTATAACTCGTTATGTGTGTGTGTGTCAACTCATTATGATTCATTATGATTATGTGTCAACTCATTATAACTCATTATGACTGTGTGTGTCAACTTGTTATGACTTGTCATAACTGTGTGTGTCTACTTATCATGACTCATTGTGTATCATGACTGTGGGTGTTCAAAATCGCATACTTGTTTGCTATGTAGTATGCAACGTGAGCAGTATGTCCCAATCCTCAGTATGGATGGGGCAATTGGTTGAATGGTACCCTGGTGGGATACTACATTCTGCAAATTTCTGAAGTATGCAACTGATGGATGCAACAATATCCCACAAGAGCAAGGGAGCTGTAACCATAGGTGAAGAGCGTCGCTTGCTCCGTAAAGTTGGCAGAGGAGGTGCCATCTCTGTACACATTTAAGTAGAAAACAATAACTTGTTACCTTTGAATTTACAGTTACAGTTTAAGTTGATGTATTTTTTTTTTTAAGTTTCACACACGGTGTGTGTTGATTGAGTAAAACTGTGTGTCTGTACTCGTTATGTTTGTGCAGATTGCTTCCCTTGTTGCAGAATCTCACACACACAGTCCATTCGGATTAAATAAATTTGCTGCAATCTTGATTTATTTCTCTGGCATAAAAACACGAGCAAGTGAGAAAGTGGAATATATGTACTTTGCCAAGTTGAGTTTACTTTCTTTGTAAGTTCTGTTATCAGTCGTGACAGCAGTGCGCTGTGGGATTGCTGGCTGTGATAACCTAGAAGTCCTCACAGCCATGGTGTTGTGCTCCTGGAACGAGAAGGGGGAGTGGAACGGCAGGAGCCAACTGGTGATGGCAAAGGGACAACAAACAGGTAGTCTCCAAATCCATAGCTCCTGATAAGGCCATTGGTGTTTCCCCGACACACAGAGCAGAAAAGAGATCACTGGGCAGACCTCCATAGAACATGGCTGCAGACCTCCAGAGCTGAAACAGAAAGGATCACTGCACAGACCTCCAAAAAACATGGCTGCAGATCTTCAGAGCTGAAACAAAGACAATCACTGCACAGATCTCAAGAGAATGTGGCTGCAGACCTTTGGAGCTCAAACTAAAAGAATCACTGCACAGATCTCCAGAGAACATGGCTGCAGACCATCTGAGCCCAAGCTGGGTTAAAAAGTCTGCCTTTTCAGCCTGCTTCCAGAACTTGTGTCCCTGACACTGGACTGCAGGTCACATGATGTTTGTGTATGCTTACATGTGTAATGCTGACAAGAAACAAGAACATTTTCCATCTAATCACGATCAGAATAACTGACATGCTATCAGTGCATAACAGAGCCGACCCCCCCCCCCCCCACACACACACACACACACACCACCACCAACACCAAGTGGCCCTTTATTTACTGAAAATGCAATAATCACTCACTTAAATACAGTCGGTCATTTTGCCTGAAACGGACAAATTTGAATCAGCGTTAAAAGTGAGAGGGAAAGCATGTGAATGATTAATCGGCTTATAATAAAATAGTTTATTTTCGATTATAATTGGGCCACCGCAGAGCAACAATGGAGAGCCGTTAGGCAGGTTATGAAGTTGCCCTGTGTGCCGTGGAGATGGCACGGCTTTGGGGAGGTAAAGCGCTTTCCGCAGCTGCAGGTGTGTGTTATGCAAAGCAGATCTCAGGCCCCCGGGCTCCGCGCCATCCTGCCCGCTCCAGAGGAAATCCAAAGGTGGCATTATTCCACACATAATGGGCCCCACTTTTTACTCTGGCCCCTAGCCAGAGGCCTGCTTAGGAACGTCGCCGAAAATGTAAATGTAGGCGGGGGGGGGAGCTTCTGTATTTCTGTGGTCAATCAGCCAGGCAGACAAGGAGACTTACGATGCATAAAAATCACACTCCGATATTTGCCGGTTTACTCTCCAGCCGGTAGCTGGAGTCGGCTTTTGCTTGTGAACGGTTTGCTTGCTGATCTCGCCGTTATGATCTTCGCATTTCACAGTACCAGCCATTTCCATATATAACAATGAGATTCCCTTTGTTTAAAATCAGCACAAACAACAGCTGGACAAAAGGGAAAGTAGCTTTCAGCAGATGCTCCCGTCCTCCCCCTTTGGTGACTTACCTAAGGAAACATTATCATCAAAGAGACGGGACCCCTAAGCATTGCCATGTACTTCTGAAGGCTGTCTGTGCTGAGCAAGATTTGCCATTTGGGGAGCCTCATTTTCCCCGTCGCCTCAAACATCACTAATGAAATTCTATTGATTTTACACTAATGAGTTTGCTAATTAGGATGCATGGAAAGTTCTAAGACAAATATCAGTCTTACGCTTTGAAATAATAAATAAAATATATTCCCAGGCAGAACATGACAACATCCATTTTCATACAGGCACTCCAATCAGCTTGTTCCCCGCCTTGTATCCCCCCGCCCATGTCCCCAGACAGGGTCCACCATGACCCTGCAATAGATAAACAATGCTGGAAAATAAATGGATTGTGTTACAGAATAAAAGCCAGGCTTTGCTGTTCAGACACATGAGACTTGGCGGGACATGGGCTGCACTGGAAGCCATGATGCGCAGACATGATGCGCAGGCACGGCGAATGATCCGATACTGGACCTACAGGGAAATACGACCTTGAGGAGCTACCTGTAAAATGAAGAGCCAAAATGCATGATCCAACCGTCCGGTGATGTGTTAAGGAGATCTACGAAGACGCCCCAGCCAGTTCAGGAGGCAGCCATGGGAAATGAAGTCCATTCTGACCCTCATCCCCATTGGGCTTTTGATAGCATGCTGTTGCAGTTGGATTGAAGGATTAGAGATGGCGCTTATAAAACAACTGCAAGGAGACTATATCTGAGGAGGAGGCAAAACTTCAAAGCTCTGGTTGAGTGACATTCAGGGATGGCCAGGGTACATCACAGGAGGTCCTGATTTTGACCTGTTCTATAAAAATTTTAAATTGGGTTGGAAAAGATCTGTGTTAAATGCCAGCTGATCTGGTACTGATGAGAGGTGGTGCACTGCCATTATGAGTGGACAACCAAGCTCCCTGATGGAGGAGATTTGGTGGAGATTTGGAGGAAGGCAAGAAGTGCAAGGGGTTCCTTTCCCAGTAGCTAGAGGTAGAAAATAATGTGAGTGCTGATCGTCTTTGGAGCAGGACAGAATCCCGTGGGCTGAGCGATGGGAATTCATAATTTTCACTGTGTTTGCAGATCGTGTTTGAGGATCCAGCTCAGGCATCAATCACGCTTCTCGTGACACACCGGCCGCTTTCTGGTGACTCACCCGTCGTGAAAATGAGCTGACGACTGACGTTCCCGGTGGCTGGCAGCCTGCAGTCGTCACCCCGCAAGAGGCTACGTCACCCGGCACGGCTTCAAGACGGACAACGCTCAAGCGACACGTACAGACGGTCGTGAGATCCAGCTCATTCCTGCCACTGTCTTTTATATATTCACAGGCAGAGCATGGGCGACCTTAAACTGCTCAGGACCCTTAAACAGTCTCTTTTTTGACGTTTTGATTGGCAAGACTGTTGTAGAGCATCACACCAAACATGAATGCATCAGTGAGTGATCAGGAAGGATTCCCTACTGGGGAAACAGAGTACGGTGGCCATGGAGACCGTGCCACTGGTCAGATAATTGAGGCTTTCTAAGCTTTTCAATGGGTGCCTCCCATGCTGGAGATCAAAAGCAGCTCTTTGAATTAACCAAAGCAAACCCTGTGTGAGTAGCTCTTTCAGGACTCCACAGAAATTATCCACCTGTTCCTTTATTTTCCAGTAATGTCTGTAGGTACTTCAGTCTCTCAGGGATGTGTCGATACCGCCTGGCTTCCCCAACACTGGACCCGGTTAACACCAGACATCGTGGACGATTTAAGGTGAGGGAGAGCTAACAGGAAATCAATCCGATGTCTCGTGGCGAGTCATAATCCAGGCGACTGAGCTTGACGGTAGTTAAGGCTAAATTGCATTTGCAAAGCATTGTGGGATGGAGCGTGGGATTGTGGAGAACACAAATACTTTATAAAAGTAGAAGGGAACACCGGATCACAACGGTCAGGGGCAAGAGGAATTGAGATTCACATTGTGTCCTTTATCTGAGACAGTGATAGACACACCCTTCAGTTCATTCAAATCCGCCCTTAAATTTAAGTCTTGATTACAGACACTTTGACAGCACAAGCGCCGCTTGGGGTTCCAGAGGCTCCATCTCGGTCCCGATCTCCTCGATCGCTCAGTGCCCTCACCATTGCCCCAAACTGGACCTTGCTTTGCATTTATTGAAAATCATAGCGATGACTTTTAAAATATTTTTGCATGCGCTGGGGTCCATGCATGCTGGTTCCAAGGCCGTCAGTGCTGATTTAATGCGCTAATTAGCGCTAATTAACGCCCATGTGGCCTGCAGATGCGACGCGGGGCCTAACACCCTGCGAGTGTGTGCGTGTCATGCGTGAGTGTGGATGCAGAAACAGTCATTTCCCTGTTGGGGTGGGGGGATGCTTCATCGGTGCTATGCTCTCTGATACTGGGGCTCATACTCTGCCTTCAGAGCAGTACCCCACCTGCTCCAGCCTGCGTAAAGGCCTTGCATTGCCCCATCTGCTTACATTTAAAGGGATTATCATTTGCCATCAAAAATAACTTGACATTTGAAACCATAGAAGCAGGTAGCTTTTATAACATCGGCATAAAGGTCATTTTGCCACAGATCCCTCTAAAAGACATCAGTAATTGTAACATATTAGTTATTTTTGCCCCTTCTGCACTGGAGGAAGGGGTGGGTGGAGGTGAGCTTTCAGCGCTAGTTGTGATACATCGCCGCGGTAACCTCTGCACAGTCCTTCAGCGCGCACAGAGAGGGGGCTGGATGGTGAGGTCGCCTGGGGGATAAGAAAGTGAAAGTCAAGCCATCAGTCACAGCTCGTCCTGTCATTATCACGCCGCTCCTCCGACGCTCCAGGCTGAGAGCGGGAACGCCTGGTTCTGCTGATGGAGGGAAATAGGGGAAGGCGTCCTGCCGATCGACTGGCGCTGCCGCTGTATGGGACGGGCTAGGGCCACCAGGAGGCCTGTCATGCGAAGCCTAGCCTGGCCACCACCTCCCAGGCTGAAGCCAAACCTAAACACCATCAGGGAAAGCCCAGGACCGGCTGGGCGACGCACCTGTTCCTCAGCCATCCTGGGGGGGGGGTGTCACTGAGCTGTGTTTACAGGTGCCACTCAGTGCCTCCTCTGTCTAATGAGGAGTGTTGGCTTTACATCGTCTACCAGGCCGGATGCTTCACATGGCCTTTCACCCTGACATCACTCATTCAAAATAGTGCCATGTGTGTGTAAAGGACATCCCACTTTAGGCATATTGGTTTCAGGAAAGCAGATGAAGGACGACTGGGAAGGGGGGTGGGGTTTTGGCTTGTAAGGTATTAATGTAATATTGTTTTTTTGTTCAAAATTATCCCCTATCCCTGCTCAGCGAATTTTATCTGGTTAATAGCATTGCTTTTTAAAATACCGTCAAAATACTAAGTACCGTGGTATAATATCTGGATGGCATGATGGTACTAAAATGACAAGACCACAGATTTGCGAGAGGAAGGGACCCCCGGTCGATTTGGGGGTGTCTGCCTGGTGACAGTGAGCAGAGGGAGAGCAGCTGTTAAACGGATTGGGGTGTGGACAGCTGGGGGGGTGAGGGGTGGCAATAGTGAAAATGTCATCCATAAAGGAAGCGACCTGATGTTTTTTACCATCTTGGGGTGATTATTTTTGCGTGGGCGACGGCTCTTCATGGTCACTTCATTCCTTTTTTCCTCTGCCATCCTGTTGCAGAATTTCATGGCACTGACATGTCGCTGATTCAAGGCCTAAGGCGATCAGGATTTCGACATACTTGGATGTGCTTTTTAAAAATATCCCCACCGGTTTAAAATTTCCCGAGTAGCAAAGCTGGCATTGGCATTCAGCCCCCGACCTGAACCATCTCTGTGAAGATGAGAGAGTGGGGGCGTCTCACAGGTGCATCTCTAAACCAGATGTGGGCGTCTTAAGCCGTTAGCTGGGAGGTTCCGCCTGCCAACATGGGCTCACGTTAATCTGCCTCCTCTTTGATCAGACGCTGCCCTTCTGCTGTTGTTTGTCAGGCGGGTCGCAGAAACTAAATGTTCCTGCTGTCTCGGGTTGTCGTCTGTTAGCCTAGCGCATCGGGCTGACGCTGCTGAACGCTGAGAAGTCAGAACAAGATCATTCAGAAGTCCCGCTAATCTCTTCTCTTTCTCCATTGTACCCGAGCCGGTCTCTGGCCCCCCATGTTAAGCCGCAGGCCAGCGTGCTGAACTACTGAGCCTGACCGTCTACATCAGGGTTATTCAAATCACGGTCCTCGAGGTCCGAGCACTGCTGGTTTTCAGCCTTCCTTTACCTGTCAGTCAGGTGTGAAGCCTCTGACCAATCAGAGTCAGTAATTAAACAACTAACTGGTGGAACTGAAAACGAGGCCTGGATTTGGAATCGAGGTCCAGAGTTGAAGAGCCCTGGTCTACAGTATGGCTCTCTCATCCTGTCGCTCGGGCTGAAGCTCGTCAGGCTGCACACACGCCCACTCGCTGCCTCCTTCATGCGACTGCGTCCCCAGGATAAGGCTGTTGTGAAATCCAGCCTGGCTGAAATCGGGGGGGTGGCATACAGGTAACGCACTGAATCATTTCAGGGAAAGCTCTCTTCCGTGTCAGGGCAGGGGAAACGGTGGGGCAGCATTTATCCAGGGTTGTGGGGGGACAGCGACGATAGCTAAAAGAAGAGCTGGACAGTCTGACCCAAGCGGGTACGGAAATGGGGCCAGATGGCTAGAGAAACACGAGTGTCAGGCAGTAGCCGTCTGTCTTATGTGTTAATAGGATAATTGTCTATAAATAGGCGCCTTGCTGAACTGATGATCTCCGGCCTGCCGAGGCCTTCCTGCGACGCGATGCGGGGTGTAGGCGGGACCCGGGCTGCTGGCTCTGCGTCGGGGCTCCGGAGGCACCGGCAGGGGCTGCTGTTGGGCGTGGCTTTGCTACCGCGTGAATGGGCGTCCTGGATGGGCCCTGAGCCGCTGGGCGATTTAAGGGGGAGGCGTCCCGTGTGCATGAGAGGGCCACGCACTAATTAAAACAGAACTTCCACGATGGAGCCGGCGTATTCGAGTCTGAGGAATTCTGTCAGCACGAACGACGGGGCTGGTGTTCTCAAAACCGATTAATTAAATAATCATTTCATATCTGGGGGGGGGGGGGGCCTTAATTAGGAAAGTTTTCCCCAGAGAATTTCTCAGTACAAAATGTCAAAACCTTCGGTTTTTCCTCTGGTGGGTTTTCAGGGTTTAAGAGAGCAAGCAGTGAAGGCAGTGG
>JABFEA020000029.1:13978713-13997596 GCA_019775915.2 Cyphomyrus plagiostoma | reverse complement strand
CCCCCCCCCCCCCCCCCCCCCCCCCCCCCCCCCCCCCCCCCCCCCCCCCCCCCCCCCCCCCCCCCCCCCCCAATTAGGAAAGATTTCCCCAGAGAATTTCTCAGTACATCATGTCAAAACCTTCGGTTTGTCCTCTGGTGTGTTGTCAGGGTTGAAGAGAGCTAGCAGTGAAGGCAGTGGATGGTCTCCTTAATTTTCTCTGGGGGGGACTGTCATAATTTGGACACTGGGGGGTGGGGTTACGCGGGGCGGAGGGATGGGGGAATGCTACTCATTAACGAGTCGTTTCACAATAGCTGTTAAAGACTCTACTGTCACCCGCTGTAATTTGGCAGCGAGGCTGTCTGAATGGCTAGACTGTGAGTGCTTTATGTGCCACGCGGGTTGACAGACACATTCATAGCCCTGTCATGTGGTAGAGAGGGCGGGACCTCAATCTACCCGGAGCAGAAAGAGGTCATAACACTCAAGGGTGACAAAGAACAGTGTGCATCTCTTTTGCTCTGAAGGCAGGTGCTCATTTGAGCTTCTTAATATTCTGGGTGAGGGTCTCAGAATATTTAAATCATTCTTGAAAAATAAGTAGCCTGAAATAGTGACGGTGAACTGAATGGAAGCCATTATCTCAACAAAACAGATGTTTTTTAAGCAGCACAAAAATGTAAAGCCTGCGAGAACATCATGGAGATACCCTCAGGACCTGTTTTCACGGCGACCACCAACTGGACTCGAATGGCCAACGCGTGAATCCCCCATGGAATGAATCGAACGGACTTTAGAGCAGGCTGGATATTTGTTGGGTGATTGGCTCCCCTCTCCTCCCCTCGATGGCTCTGTTTACCTGTCTGAATCATTGGCAAGGGGCTGCACACGGATCTTGGCGTGGGGGGGGGGGGTAGTGGTCTGGCTCATCATGCACATTCACCACCATTACAGCATGTCCATATTTGTATTTCATGTTTTATTTTACACAACATAACAACACAGCAGATGTTGTCTTCCTGTACAGCTTTTTTCTTTTTTACGCCGCCTTAAAAGAAAGGCAATTCCAGTGTCACTGAAAAGAAGGCTTGAATTTTCCTTTAAAAAATATCAATTTTATACGAGGTCCAGTAACAGGTTTTAGTGTTTTTTTCCCGTTTTTGATTCTTTGTCTGTATATATGCAGGAAAGAATGCTTTGTGTGAAATTGTGCCAGATCCCACATCCCGGCAGAGGGGTTGGCTGTCCGGAGGTGCCAGTTGAAGGCACCGAATTGACTAAACTGACCAAATGAGCATACTGTAGTCCAAGCGACTGGGTCCATTTCCTCTCTTGTTTGCTTTTTGTCATGAAATGATGGCAATGCCGTGTGACATCCGTGCTATTTCTCAGGGAGACCACTTTCCACAGGAGGCTGAAGGTATCCATCCAAATACTGGCCCGCACTGAGGCAGGCCCCCCTCTCCCTGGCAGCTCCCTGGGACAGAACGGAAACAAAATGGGGGATAGAGCCAATGGAGGCGGTGAATAGTCACACAGTGCTTTCCAGTATCCACTCGGAGCTGGAAAAACCCTTCCCGCCATCCTGCCCCTCCAGCGGAATGAGCATCCCGTTCATGGACAGACTCCGCTTGTACCACATGTTTCCCAACTTCTGGGAGCCGATGTAGCAGTGATATTTGGACAAGTCCTCATTTAGGGAGTATCTGCGTTTGGCCCGGGCTCCCTCTGCCGGCAGAGTCAGGTACTTGGGAGAGGCTTTGGAGTGTGCTCTTCTGAAGACCGGCGTGTCCTTGATGCGGGCCACGGGCAGGGCCGTCAGCTGCTGCAAAGCCGTGGAATTATTCCGGTTTGTGTTCTGCAGCTCGGCGTCGCTCAGGGAGTCCGCCGCTGCTTGGCGCTTCGGCTTCGAGGAGCCTGGCAGTCCGGGCGTCCTACCTTGACTGGCCGCCGCACTTTCCGGCTGACAAGTCTCGAATGAATGCGTCAGCGTGTCTGGCGGCCCCGGCGCCCCCTTGCGGCACACGTCATCCTCACGGGCCACGGCCTGCTTGGACGAGGAGGGCGTGACGGAGCAACCCTGGGATCCGTTGGTCTGAGAGTGCACGTTGGTCACCATGGCGCCCTTGGCGGCCTCGCCGTTGTTGCACACCTTGTAGCGGATCATGAGGATGATGATGAAGACCAGCACGGAGGCCACGATGATGCCGCCGATGATGATGATCATGGTGCCGCCCAGGAACTGCGACTGCATGAAGTGGCAGCGGAGGTACTCGGACTCGGTGGTGAACTGGACACAGCCCACAACCCGAGTGGCAGTCAGCGACGTCACCACGTCGTCATAGATGGCCAGGACGCACAGGTCATACTGAGTGCCCGCTGCCAGGTTGTTCACCAGGAAGTTCTTGCTGGTAGGAGGGATCATCCTGCAAGGAAGCAGAAAGAGGTTGAACATCAGCATCCAGGACAGAGATGCCGACCCTCTCAAGCTCTCTTTGTTATGTTTGAGTTGTCAGTAGCAGAGGCCTGACACCTGTGATGAACAGCCCCGGATTCCTCTTCTGTGCCCCGCAAAGCCGAAAGTGTTTCCTTAACAGCTCTGACATTCCGTAAACCGTCCAATGGCCGTCTGTTCAGCTATTGGAGCTGTTTTATCAGCCGGTCTTATAAGGACTTTACGGGCACCTTAGGCAGCCTCGTGCTGTGCTTCTTCTCCACCTCTGTGGAAACAGGCAGAGCTCCGGCTGGGGTCCGGCCCTCTGAAAGCCCTGTGGCATGGTCTGGCTCTTACCGCGTCCCGCCACATTGACACCCACTGGCTCTCTCACCCGCGGAGAGGAGAATGACCAGGAAGGAGCCCAAACAGCGTCTTCCTCTCAAGACAGCTACGTGAACCGCATGCTTCCAGATTATTCTGCAGCACTTTGAAACTGTGGCACCAAAGAAGGAGTGCAGAATTTAAAAAGGGGGGGGGGGCTACAAACGGAAACTGGGAGGAGGCCATGAGCTGCTCGCTTTCTGGAAGAGCGGCATTACAGCATCAGAAAGTGACAGATTTGAAATCTGCTCTTATCCCTTCAAGACCAGGTCCTGAAACCTAGTTTACTGGGGCAAACTATCGTCGATTAATTTGTCTGTTTTACCAAATTTGCTCAATTGTGGCACCGCATTCTCCTGTCTTATGCTTCCAGCATTAAAATGCGTGCATCTGAGAACTATGAATTTTTTCACAGCAGTGAGGTTTAAGGCAGCAGATCAGATCAGGGAGCGGCTCCACTGCACAGCCTCTCGGCAGCTCTGAAGGATGGAGGAGCTGAGGCTGACTTTGCTGGGTTATGATCTGAACATCATCCTGCTCATTTGGGTACGTAGAGTTTAACTACCTACATGTGTGCTACATATCTAATAGTACATACATGTGTGCTATATGTGGAATAGTACATGCATGGTGTTTACCTCCTCTACATGTGTGTTATATGTGTAATAGTACATGCATGGGGTTTACCTCTTGTATATTTGTGTTATGTATTTGTCTGAACTGCCATGTTACTGCCGGCTTGGCCCGTTCCCATGATTCATGCATTCATCTTGCGCTTTCTGTCAGCCGGTCAGAGTTGCCCTTTGTTCAAACGTGGGAAAAATATCATTCCACTTATGAAATGACCTGGCTGACCCCAGTGACTAAGGACTTGTAATGAGCAGTGGTGCCGAGTATCCAGCTCTCTGCCTTGCATGCGGGAGCCGCGGAGGAATCACGCAATGCTGCTGGCGGCTTATGAGAGAGAACACGTCAGATTCACACGCCGACTACCCTGCTGCACCGCTGTATGTGCCCTCTGCCACCTCCTGCTGGTGGGAAATCGTCAGTTTGCTGAACGCTCACTTTCCGCCACAGTGAGGTTGCGTTTCTATGAGGTAGCACGCCAGTGTCATCCGAGGTCGTCCAGCAGCCACTCCCATCCTGAACAGTACAGTTATGGCGTCTAATGATGATGTCTAACGATGGATCTTCACCTGGCTAAACAATATGGCAATCACTCGGATTCAGCTAAAGCCAAGCAACCGACTGCAAGGTTCCTCAGCTACACGGTGGCCTGGAAATCAGCTGAGGAGGCCAGTTAAGGTCTTAGCTGTCTGTAAATTTTAGCCCTCTTTGCTTTTTAATACTCTGTAGACATGTGAAAAGGGGGCGGAGCCCCGACAGCCCCAATGGGCATGCTTGCTAATGGGCATGGCTTTTCCTCTTTTGCGACAATAATCTATTAGTCTTATAAGCAGTTTCTGTTCACTGTAGCCCCCACCCCCCATCCCCATCCCCACAGTAATTCTCCCACCAGTACATCTCTCTCCTCTGGTAAGGAGGAGAAGGTGAACTATGACACATTTTAAGACCAGACGCTCCCTCATCAGAGCCTGAGAAATGGATTTCATTTCCCCGTGGTTTCCAGCCACCCAAGGCCGGGGGCTCATCCTGTCACAATAACCGCCCAGCCTGTCATGCCCAGGCAGACGCTGCCGCATGAACTGTGATACATCGACAAAGGGAGTCATTTGTCATGTGCATTATTTATAAACATTTAGCATTTTAACCGGTACAGGCTTCAACTGAGCGTCCTTCAGGGGCTACGCACTTGTTCGACTGCCCGTTTTAAAAATCTTTGATTTAATAATCTTCGATTGCCAGGATTGAGGGGCAGGTCATTTTCTTTTGTTAATGATGGTAAATAAGATTCAGGTTCATTGTAATGAAGATGATTGTTCTCGCCAGCATCCCAATTCACACACTTTTAACAGGCCAAAAAAAGGGAGTTGATTCTGTGCATGTCGGACCAGGAGCTGGGACTGCTAAAAGACTGGGGGCCGTGTGCAGCTCAGCGGGTCAGGGTGCTGCGCAGTCCGAATCCCTGGGTGGGCAGAGGGGTTTCACCACTGGGCTCCTGAACCAGTCCCACTCCCAAATGGGACCATCTGACCCGGTTTCTTCCTTTGTATGCTGCTTCTGATAAAAGTGTCGGCTAAAATGAATGACAATAAAACATTACATTGCCATGCATGTGTGGATTTGCTGACTGACGGCTATCCCTTTCTTAATGCATGGGTTAAAAAAAATTGAAATGACGATATCTGTGCGAATATTTTCCATGCTTCTCAGCATCTTCTCTGTCACTTCCCTACGGCTACGCGGTTTGTTTTGCTTGTTCTGGCATCCTTTTGTAAAGGGCTCAGCCTTCAACGACAGGCAGAACAACATTGGAAGGAGGTGCTACTATGATCGTCTCCTCTGTCTGCCATGCCGGTCACAGCTAGCTTATTCCGCCATTGGTAAACAAACTGCTCACCTCCTACTGCTGGTAGTTAACATGATTTATTGTGCTGCACCCATTGGATCATTTCATTATTACTAGCCAGCATCTTTCTTGCTTGATTAGAGCAGGATAATGCTTTGTATAGCATGAGGCCATACTCATCTGGGACCTTGATTTGAGCCTGACTTTGGAGACTCACGTTATTATGGTGAAAATAAAACGATAAAAATGAATTGGACTCAAGATTATGTTTCGAGCCATATGTTTTTGCCAGGTAGGAGTGATGGATTAAGGGCCATTTAAATATATCTTGTAACACCATGGAATCAGTATTTTTTTTTGGCTGGATTCCATTCATTGCTGCACCAGCAGCGTAAAAAGTGCACAGCTGACTGCTTGCAGATGGGCATTAGTGTCACTTTGTGGTGCTACGCTAATTCAGATATGCTTTTAATGCTTAAATAGTAACCTTTCCTTTATAGCTCTTTAAAAGTGTGCAGTACAGCATAGTGTACAGTATCTGTAAGCTTAAGAGAAAGTGTTCTGCTTTCTTAATTTTTACCTGATGGGTGTTTATCTGTAGATAAGAGCAAATAAGTATCAAAAGTACATGCAATGTAATCCTTCGATTCAGTGCATCTGACAGTAGAAACTTTTAAGAAGAAAATCACTTAAGAATTTGTGGGAAAATGGTAAGGTTGCCTACCTGTAAACGAGAGAGTCATCATAGGTGCCGTTGTACTGGATCTGGAACATCCGGATACCTGGAATATTCCTCTGGAAGTTGAACTTGACGAGGGCTGTAGAGGCTGTCACCTCTGCTATCACAACCCGCTTATCCGGGCTGGTCTTGGTCTCAGCTGTGTGGTTGCTGCCATTGGCACCACCTTTGGTAGAGGTGGAGATGTCAGAGGAGCCAGGGTCAGGCTCCTGGATGTTGTTGGTGCTGTTGGTGATGTGAGGCAGCTTGATAATGACGAGGTCCACGGTCTGGTGGGCCTCGCCAGCAGGGTTGGAGGAGATGCAGGTGAACGAGCCTGAATCCTTGACCGTGCTGATCAGGATGTCCAACGTGCCATTGGAGTACACCACAGTCCGTGTTGAGTTGGACACCAACTTTCCCTCTGGTGAAATCCAGTGGATGATAGGCTCAGGGTCACCCCGGGCCTTACACCGTAGGGTGGTTCGCTGGCCTTCAAGTACCCGCATCTCGTGGGAATACCTCGTGATGAGCGGTGGCTCACAGAGGAACTCCTCTTCAGGAATGGACCAGAAGTAGCGTCCGGACAGGTGGGAGGGTGTGGCGCAGGTCTCTAGGTCATCATCACGGCTAAGTCGCCGCAGCCAGAGCAGCTCGCAGTTGCAGTGCAGAGGGTTTCCCCCGAAGCTTAACGCGAAGGAGGTGGGGCTGATAACCCCTGCGGTGGCCAGAACCTGAGCTCTCTGGAAGAGTGGGTCTGGTGGCAGCTTTTGGAGTTTGTTGGAGGTCACATCCAGGCGGTTGAGCTTCTGCATGAGGGAAAATGTGCCCTCTGGGATGAAGTCAATCATATTGTGGTCCAAACTGAGAGTGTGCAAGCTGACCATCTTCTGAATGGCCTCCCACGGTACCGTCTCCAGGTTGTTATAGGACAAGTCCAGCTCCTCTAGAGCCAGGAGGTCATTGAAGGCCCCCAGGTGAATGTTGGTGAGCTGGTTGTTGTTCAGGATCAGGTGGTGCAGCTTGGACATACCGCTGAAGGTATCGTTGGATATCCGTGTCAGACGGTTGCTGTTGAGGTGCAAGGCGCGCAGATTCTCCAGGTCTGTAAAAGCGTGAGGTGTAATGAAGCTTATCGTGTTCCTGGAAAGGGTAAGGTCCACGAGCCTGGTCATGTTGGCAAAGTCTTTTCGCTTCACGCTCGTGACGAAGTTATCGGCCAGCCGTAGCTCCACAGTGTGCCGGTCGATGTTCGGGGGGACAAAGAGTAGCCCTTTTTTGGCACAGAGGGTCGCAAGGTTGGGGGACAATATCTGACAGACGCAACGCTTTGGACAAATCTGGGCTTTAACTGCCATGCTGATAACCAACAGATAGACCAGCAGGTTTTCCATTGTAAGTCAGGTTCAAACACCTGCAAGAGAAAATAAAGAGGAAGGTCACATTTTGTGAAGGTTTCTGTGTTTTATTAACAATGCAAAACTGTGCATAATCATTTGACAAGTTGTAGTCAATCCTGTAACACCACCACGTAATTGATTATTTAACTATGTGCTGCTGATTAGCATCTGTGCCTCTGTATTTTCTTCAATTCCGGAATTCCATTGCGTGTAGATAACCGTATTCTGTGGTCCAGCAGGATGAAAATGGAGATAGAGTACAGTATACTGAACACACGGCTCATTCCTAAAAAAATGTTCCCATCTTAAAAATCTGCCAGAAATTAATAAAATAAATCATTGTGTACTCCAGCCAGAAAAGGCAGGCCGTATGACAACAGCAGCCCTTCCAGGAACTCTGACGTTGAGCCTGCCTGTTTTAAGGTTCAGCCTCAGCTTGCTGGCAGTCCTTCTGACAGGCCTTCTGACAGCTTGTCTGTGCATCTAATTTGAGTCCAACTTGTCGGTCACTGAGAGTCACGCCCGGTTGCCTCGGCACCACATCACAAGATCTGCCCACCTTTTCCTGATACGGACGCTGTATTCCCTCCCGCCACACGCGAGCTGCCTGCATCTATAGACTGCACATTTCCATCTTGCAAGGGGACACACTCCCCAATAGTTCCTCCCATTTGTTAGACATATATTGGTTCCTTGAACAAATTGCATTGGGTCATTCATTCCTGCATAGTTCCTAAGATGGTTTCTGATGCCTGCTGTGACTTATACTTTCTTAAGCCTCTAAATAGCTGGCCTCTCCCCTTCATTTTAAAACTGGAATGTGCCAAGATTCATGAAGTCCATGTTCTGAAAAACAGACTTATTCTGTGGCAGTACTGGCATCACAGAAATGGTGCAGAGAAACAGCTGATCGTTCTCTCTTCTTAATATACCATCACAACAACCCGAGTCTGACATGAATTAATAAATGAAAATGCAGTCATCTGGGATAAGTAATCAGCAGCGTAATGCATGAGGAATCTTCTTTGTAAGACACGACTCGTGACTGCATATAGTAATTCCCTTCTTTGTCAAACTCTTTCCTTCATTCTATCCAGAGTTATATGTTTGCATGCATGTGTTTTAGTGTTAATCCTAACGTGGAATACACTTACCGTACATAACTATGTTGGTGCAATAAGCATGACTCCCCTGGATGGTATTTAGACCTTATCAGCAATCAGCAGTTGACAGAGATGTTTTTGAATTGGGTTGACATTTATGCTTTCATAATCTTACATTTAAATTCAGAAAACAATACTATGGTCTGTCTCTTTATTTGGGAATTCCATGATAAGACAAAAATACAATTATGAAAAATCATAGACAAGATGTAACAAGACTCTCGCTGTCTCGTTGGCTTTCTTGGTGTGAGGATCATCTCAAGCAATGCAACGTTTCAGACCCCGCGAGTCAGATTTCAGACAAAATGTGGTCCCAGAAGACATGGGAGCAAGCTCCTTCAGCATCCTCTCTCCTCGGCCAGATCTCTATTGTGCGCTCCGTGCAAGTGGAGTTAGCACACTGATAATCATCAGGAAGCACATCTGCTTATCGTGTCTGCAATAAGAATCAACAGAAATGAACACAGCCACACTGCCTACTGCTTGACATAGAGTGTGACATCTCCATTGACAGGAAGAACATCTGCAGGGAGCGTGGACAAAGATCCATAATACTAGAACACATTTACGCAATGTCTTCTGAGATGTTTTCCATTAGTTTAGGCTTGTCTCCTGTCCATCTAGTTCAATTCAGTAGGGTTTCTTCGGTTTTCATTTTATATAAGACAACGTAAAGATGTTCACCTCTTAGAAGTCAGTGAATCCTAAGCCTACATGACAGGGGTCTGGCCCGATTCTAAAACGAGCCACTGATTGTTTGTAGGAACATTCAAAGTCACGTGGTGGAATGGACATCTCCACATGGCCGCTAGCTACAGAGATGCGGAGTGGACTTCCATTACCTGCTCGTAATTCTTCACCATTGATTTTTGTTGTTTTTCCCTCGTTTCCGGGCTACGCTGCTGTTTATGTGAAGTGAAACATAATGGTCCAGTGAAAGATGAGATTATAATGGCTTGTATACTAGATGGTTGTGTGCTTTAATACAAGGCCTTCATTGGAATATTAAACATGTTTGTCTGAGTATCAGGCTCGTTCTGCCCATTTCTCACCCACTCTGAAATTTACGACATTAAAGGCATTGGCTTTGCCATTGCTTATGAGTCCCAGCCAAGATATTCATCATCCCCCTGAAATGACGCTGTCGTAAAGGCTACGAGCTACATGCTAAGGGCCTCGACTACATGATATGTTTACAGTGGCACAGATTGTTCAGATACAATGAGGATGTTGGTGCAGTACAGCCGAGATTTATTAGACCTTCCATGCAGCCTTTTCAGTAAATCCACATGACAGACGTGTGGAAATGAGTCTCTTCTCGGGAGTGTAACTCTGAGATGTTTATTGGAAAGCCGATAGGTGCATATGCCTTGGTTGTTTTACCATGAATTCTGGTAATTTTAGATACTTTGTGAGTCAGAAAGCTCAAAAGCGGCAGCGTTGGATTTTACTGAGTACGTTGAGATCGACCATGCGTGAAATCCAGGGGAGGATAAGCTGTTTGTGTTTGTTTTCCGGTGAAGGCAGCTGGGTTTGCTCAGAACACTCAATAGGAAATCGAGTACGGAAACAAAGGGGTGATAACATGCTCGAATTCAAGCTCAAAAAATTTAACATCTTGCTGGTATTTTAAATCAGTTTTCCCATCTAGCCAGCTTATGTGGACTGAATATGAAGATTCCCCCCCACGTGGGCTGTTAACAGGTGACCAGACAATGGGTACGGCCAGGTATCCGTAGACCTCCTGGAATTTTACTTGCATGGATGTGTCCAGTGAACGTGCTGTTCCTACCAGCAGTTTCAGAATAAATTGAAGGTTGGGCCATAACTGCTCCCTCTGCTCTTAATGAAGGCGAAGATGGCAGGCCGTGTGATGCGAGAACGTTTTTGTGATTCACTGTAAGGCGCACTTCAAATGAATGTAGAGTGAAACGCAAGACACTTGCGGTATTTGTTTTACTTCAGAGTTAATTATACATCTTCAGAGCTTTAAATAGCAATTTGCACCAACAGTGTTTTCTTTGTTACTCAAATGCAAGTTAAAAAAGTACAGCATCTGACTCTGTAATTAAACTAGAGTGCCGCAGATGTAATGTGTCCCCGAAGTTCCGAGGCTCTGCGCGTCCGTTTATCTAACCTGAAATTATACCTCGTCAGCGGTATAATTAGCTTTCATTAAAAGGTGGCACGGAGGGCACCCATGAACATAACTAGAACTGTGAGAGCGGGCACCTCAATAGGCACAATCGCAGCTGCCTTTGTTCTTATCGTGCTCGTGCCAACATTCTGCCTGCCCATGGCACTTCATAGCACCTGCGTTGACAGCAGCATGTGACAGGAAACTGATTTTGTTTGAGAACGGCTCTGTGAAATTTTGGGTGGTGATTTGGGGTGGACCTGTGTAGCTCAGTCCTGACACTTTTGTTTTTCTATTTTATTTTTATTTTTAAACACGCACTGCCTATGAATCGCTTAAACTTCCATCAACTCCAAAAATGCCGCTATCAATCCTTACAATGTGTCAGCTACACCCAATCTCACATCATGCCCCTGGAGTGTGGAGCTGACAGGAGGAGCGGAACATGCATTTAACTGGAGGTTTCATGGGATGACTTAAATTCAAGGGCAAAACAGCTGGACGCCCAATAGGTCCAACTAAAGTACCACGTGACCTGCTGCCCTTGTTCCACCCCTGCAAGAAGTCTAAACACACCTCACTTGCAAAGGAGGGCCGTGGTCAGTCTCTATCCAGTCATGAGCTCTCTTGAATGGCAAGTGTTTCCACACAGGGCCAAAGGCACAAATAGCCAGCCTTCAGAATTCATCACGCTGCATGTAGCAGTAAACGCCAGCCTGTGCAATCTTTTGACCTGTGTGTTTATGTGGAGAGACTGTAAAAATCAGAACACGGGGAGAAAAGAATGGTGATGAATCGTGATTGATGGCTGTTTCGTGGTCACTTCAGGGAATCGACTCAAGGTCTATATGATGGTGCTTGGATATCAGACGGGGAGACGATGGCAGCGCTTTGGATCAGGGGAGAATAAAGACCCTCTGTTTCTCTGGGAGGAGGTCTGCTTCAATACAATGCTGTCTTACTGGGATGATCCAGGCCCACAGAAACACCCAAAATGACTGTGCTCCCCACATCCTGCCCTCGGTGACTGTTGGGGGAACTCGGGTGGCGTTTAATATTAAGAAAATCCATAAGTCTCTGTCCAATGGGGGCCAGTCGAGGCTGATCTGGTAACAAGGGGGATAAAATGGCATTTCCCATTCCAAGCGGGTGGTTTTGTTCCACAGCGTTTTCCAGAAATCAGCATCCTACGGAGAAACAAAATCTTCCAGGCGCATTGTGTGAGTGTGTGTAGGAGGGGGGGGTTCCACAGATAGGTGGAGCTCTAGAGCACATCACTAGCCATATGCGGGAAATGCTCACTTGAGACAAAGCTGGGATGTAGTCTTAAAAGCCTCACTCTCCACAGCCAAACAATGGCTCTTAGGAAATCTTTTAAACTATAATTAGAAACTCTGAAGCAAACAGATGCTTTCTGCTGCCTCTTATTCAACACCAAAAACCCACATAGCTTGGGGTTGTAAGCTAAGTGCAGCCCAGTCCCTCACTCAAGTTTCATGCCATTAAATGGCTGGAAAGCAATGACAAAGAGGACCATGTCACTCCTGTCTCCCGACTGCACAGTTAGAACCTGCATCTGCCCTCTTCTCCTCCTAGCAGCATAACTCCTGTTCCCTAATTGAACATTTAACTGAACATCTACCTCTCTTAGTAGTATAACTCCTGTCCCCTGATTGGACGGTAAGGTCTGTTGTCTGACTTTCTTAGCAGTATAACTCCTGTCTCCTGACTGGATGGTCAGGCCTGTTGTCTGACGTTCCTAGTAGTATAACTCCTGTCCTCTGATTGGACAGTTAGGCCTGTTGTCTGACTTTCTTAGCAGTATAACTCCTGTCTCCTGATTGGATGGTCAGGCCTGTTGTCTGACGTTCTTAGCAGTATAACTCCTGTCCTTTGATTGGACAGTTAGGCCTGTTGTCTGATTTTCTTTGCAGCATCACTCCTGTCTGATTGGATAGTTAGGACCTGTTATTGGCTTTTCATACACACTCTTAGAAGATTGATGAGCCCCCAGATGTCACTCTGTCTTAACAATGCTGAGTTTTCTGTCATTATTTATAACAAAATAATGTTACACTTACACCCCCCCACACACCAGATCCGTCAGCTCACTGTTGCCTGTGGGGGGGGGGCAGGGGGGAGGCTGCACACACCAGGGACTGTGCTGGCAGTCGGGAGGCACCGAGAAGCCAGGGCCATATGCAGTGATGGGGGGCAGCATGGCTCCACACGGCTGACTAACATGGAGAGGGCTGCGCTCCTGCAATCAGGGGGGGGCAGCTCCCTGCCACGCGTCAGAAAAAGCCGCCGCATTCCTGCCACGTCGGATTCCACTGTCTACCCGGTTTCAGCCTGTCTGCCACCGGGATGACAAATGCCAGGCGCGGGCTGATGACCTCACATGCCGGCGCCGGAGCCCTAAAGAGTACCATAGGCACATGAAGGAGCAAACGCCATAAATAGTTGCTTAATCGCTCCCACGAGGATCTGGATATGAATTATAACATCCAAAGGCCTTGGGATGGAGCTTATTATTAATAAAGGCTCATGGGAACAGTGATGCTGCATTCTAAATAGCGAGGAACGGTGCATGTTGATGACCTCATTTTCTGTAGTTTTGAGGGTCAGTCTTGAAGCACATGGTTATGATCTCATTCCCCGTAGTGTCGCGCCCCAGTGCTGAGGCACACAGTGATGACCTCACTCCCCTTAGTGTTGCAGCACACGGTGATGACCTCTCGTGTAGCCAGATGGTTTTTCCCTGCTCTGTCAGAGACAAGGTTCGTGATGATTCTTTGATGGAAACTCTGCGGTTTGCCCTCAAGGTCCCTCCCAACCACAAGCAGAGGCATCTGAGCCATACTGAAAGCAGCCCCCGAGATACCCCCCCCCCATTATTGAGCATCAGATACATTTTCAACAGAGAGCATTTCACTGAAATGCCTGCCTGTCTTCTCAGAATACTGGCTGCTGAATCCTTCTGGAAAAATCCATGGTGGGGAGGGGGTTGTAGCAGAAGGAGGACGGCTTGTCACCAGCCCACCGAACGCTCACTCCCCTGTATGTCACTCGTCCTGTGCTCCATTTGAATCGCAGCTGCAAAACATCTAGCTGTATAAATATGCACAGGTCACATGACGCCGTGGTTGCCATGGGTAATGATGTCCCTCCAGCACTAAGAATACTGATGAAGGTGAGCAGACGACAGAGAGGCCGCAGAAGATGAAGGACGCCCCAACGCTACACTTCACGTGGCTGAACATGCGTGAGTCTGCAGCACTGAATTATTAATACTCTGGTATACGCACCAAAGGGTCTACATCAAGAAATCAGACGCAAATAAATAATTTACCAAGTAAAACCTTCTGTAGCCGCTGCTGGCAATCATGGGTTCCTGTGTCAGGTCCGGGGTCCTTGCTGGGTGATGGAAGATGCTGATTTGTGGTGTAAGTGGTGAGGAAATTTGGGCCCTGGAGAGCGGAGATGCTGGTGAAAGCAGGGGTGTCACATGCCCCCGTGTATCTCCCTCCCACCGCGCTGGAGTCTCCAACACGTCTTAAGGAATGAACTTGCCATACAGGACTGGTCAGAGTAACCGCAGTGCTCCGAGGTCCCCTCTCACCCACGGAACCACACAGTACAGGGCTGAGCCCAGATTATAGGCAGAAACAGATAGACATATTCCAGCAGACATGGGCTACTAGACTCTCCAGAGGGAGAAACTACGGACTAGGAGGGGCTCACTCACCAAGAATAGGTTTGGCATCCTCAAAAATTTTGGGATCGTCGGGTGGTTTGATGGGGGTGCCTTGCCCTGAGTGGGCAGCAGGGGGCGCCCGGGCAGAGCTGATTGGCCGCCTCTCCCAGACTGCCCCGCCAGCAGATCTCCCTTTAAGATTACACAGTATCTCTCTTCCTGTTTCCCCCTCGTTCTGCACTCACCGCTCTCCGAACTTATCGTCTTACTGAGCCACGGCTGCTCCTCGGATGCCTCTATCGATTCGTCGTTTACAGATTGATACGAACCTTTAATGGACCATCAGTTTAAACAACGCCCCATCGCCGGCCCGCGTGCCAGTCAGATATATTATTCATCTTAGTCTAACGACTAAATGAAATATGAATGCGTCATGCTCCTTTAAGAAAGCGAATTTTGTGGAGGGGACGTGAGAAAATCGTGCAAAAACGAGCGGGTCAAAATCGTGAACTCACTGTCACCCAGTGTAAGCAGGAGCCATGTACAGCGGCCTGGATCTCCAGGCCCAGATGCAAGCAACCACCTGGGGGCCAATCAGCACAAGGAGGCCAGGAAAGTCATGAAATAAAAAATTGTTCGCGTATATAATTTATAAATAAGAATATTTACACAAAATTCATCATAATACAAATATAAATTCATCCACATCAAATTTAAATGTTTATGTGCAGGCAGAAACACAGCCAACTCTAGCTGTAGGCAGAATTGGCCTAGGGCCCCAGAATTATGTGAAATGAACAACAATTTTCTTGGTGCAAGGGGAGTTCCCAAGTGAAGTTTGGCCGATGGCCCTCAAAGAGGAAGATCCAGCCCTGCAGGCCTCATCGCGGGGAATTGGATTTGCCGCACGTTACACCTGTGCTTCAACAGAGCGGTACGGAGCCGCGACGGAATCGACGACTGACGCATTTTTAAAATGCAGCCAGACGGTCGTGTCATACAGACGCAGGGACATGGTGAGACGAAAGGAAGCTTTCACGTGTCCTGCGCTCGTCTTAAAAACGCTAAACCCAGACATTGCCTCATTAGTCTGTCAGAAAGGTAAACAGGAGTCAAACAACAGCTTGACGAGATTCATAAGTTTTATCGATCCGCAAGAGAGCACTTTAATTCCGAGTTCTCACTGAATATTAAATCAGGGTGCACGCCTCGAGCTCCAGGGAACGACGCTTATGATTAATCGCGTGACTGTTTTCCAGTGGCTGTTGGTCAGCGCTGATGTATGACGCATGTCCATTTTGATATATTCCCCTGGAGATGCATAAATGGATGGGGAATGTAGGGCCAGGTTTTAATTCCTCCCACGATGTTTCCGTGTCCCCAAATGGCGGCCCCTACATCCCATTATACGTCCAATCAAAGCTCCTCCAATAACATTAAGGCAGGTCGATCACACGTCTTAAAGCGTGGTGGTGATGTGCGCCTCAGCAAGTTTGTGCCTGTGATTGGAAGGTCATTGGTTTGAATCCCAGGGTCACCAGAATGACTTCATCATCGGGCTACTAAGCAAGACTCTTAAGCCCCAATTGCTCCAGGAATTGTCTGACCCTGACTTCTCAAAGATGTGTGCCTCACCGAATAAAAGTGTCTATTAAATAAATTAAATGTGAAAACTGATTGTGCACTGCGCCTGACGCATTAGGCTGGGTGGGCGATGTACGAGCCGTCCTTTCGCTGGCACCACTTCCAGTCTGCTCATCTCTGTCTTTTTCCTGTCTGCTGGTTGCTGTGGCCTCCTTGCACCCCCCCCTGACCTGTGAGCTCAGGGCCCGGTGCGAGTCGCTGAGCAGCAGGCACCCGGCGTGGTGAAGGCTGTAAACACAACGGCAGGGGGGGTCCGGGAACAACCGGTCAGAAGCCTCGCTGCTCCCGGACGATTACCCTCCACGGAAGGTCAGCCAAACAGCCCACACGGGAACAGCAATGGATGTGTCACCATGTCCCTGCTGTCTTACTCGCTCGGGTCCACCAGCCTCGCGGGTCACCGGGCTCCTTCGTACGTGAGAATCTCTTAAAGCGGCTCGGACGCGCGGCAGGAGACACTGCCCGGTTTGATATTGGCAGGAGGAGCGCAGTGTCAGCAAGGAGCAGCTGCTGGCTGGCTACCGTGGGGTGTCTCCGTAGCACGCAGCAATTTGGAAGGTGTTAATCCCTGAGCTTCTCTGTGTGCTGTGCGACTGCAGCATGGTCTCCAGCCTCTGAAACTCTCTGAAAGGTTTGGCATTAGCAGAGGTTACCCTGTACCAGGTGATTGGCTCACAGAGGTTACCCTGCACCAGGTGATTGGCTAGCAGAGGTTACCCTGTACCAGGTGATTGGCTAGCAGAGGTTACCCTGTACCAGGTGATTGGCTAGCAGAGGTTACCCTGTACCAGGTGACTGGCTAGCAGAGGTTACCCTGTGCCAGGTGATTGGCCTAGTATTGCCACGACCCCCCTATGCCTGGTCTCCGAGTTGATCAGATACACTGGCAGCAGCATCAGTAATGACATTGTGTGGCTGTGATATGGAGAGCTCTGAAGAACTACAATGAAGTTAGATTCATTCCCTGGTTTCTATCTCTGCTCCTCAGCTGTGCATTAATCTCACTTGTTTAAGGAGGCAGAGGCTCAGCTGGTGGCAGAGCCTGGCATCCTGGCTGCAAACTCTGTGTCCTTTGCGATGAACTAAGTGATGATGAGCGGCAGCCCACGCCCCCTTTGGCCCCACCCCTTCACTATGATTGGACGTGTCCTCTCAGAATCATGGCAACATGACTCAGCAGAGTGCGGTCCGCTAACTTGGAGATGATCAGAGGGATGCAGCAGGCAGGCAAGGGGGCCAACACTGACCTGATCCATGGAAGGGGGTGGAAGGGGGGGCTTATGTGGTCAACCCATCCCTGTGTCCCTGGCACGTTCTATCATCGCGGCATATTTGGCTCTAGGTTCAGCCTGTTTTCCCCTCCTGGTGCTGTAGAGGGCACCAGCTAGCAGATAGGAGTGCTGATCTGCCTGGGACCACTAATCACCCAGCTGTGTAAGTGGATCAGACTAAGTAGTATTATTATCATCATTACTAATTACCAGCGCTGCTGCTTGCCGGCCACGCCTGTGGCTTCCTCCCTAACAAGTTTATGCTGCTGCTCTATTTGTGGCTCCTCCTGATGCGCCGATGCCTGTAACTGCGTAGCCTAGCCTCAGTCAATCATTTTAACAGTGTGTCCTGTCAGTCTGACCCCCCCCCCCCCCCCAGTAATACATGGCTCGCTGAAGGATGGCGGGCCAGCAGGAGATCGCGTCACGCCGTGTCCACGCGCGGCCACCTCTGGAATAACGACCTATTTCACGCCTGCGTCATGCCCGCGGCTCTATGGCATTTCTAAAAATGCGTGTTTTTTTTTCTTTAAAAAAACAATTCGTTAGATCCTGACCTGTAAAGGTTCGTTATCAGCACTTGCTGTGATTTCAAAAAGTGGGATTTAACAAGCATTTGTTGCTGCGAAGTATCAGGGCCAGCTGTCCTACCTTTAGACAGTGAAAAAATATCAAAATCCAATACAATAATAATCATAGCTAAATTATGGTACGTGCATAATACGTGCATAGCCTTAATATTCCACTGATTTGAAAGAGACTGTCAACCTTTAATGTCTCTTTTGTACAGTAGATGTTCAAAAATCAGCGTGCTGTTGTTGAGGCTGCTTCAGCATGATGTGCAGGATGGATGGACCGATTGTTTATAATCCGGATTTTACTGCGTATGCACATTCAACAAATCAGCTGGGCCCTGGGGGTGGCCAGCCACCCAGAGGTACATCATATCGGGACTGCAACCCAGACCAATCCAATTACGTTCCAGGTTTTTTAGGGTCCTCTTGGAATCGTCCTTACTCTCTCCCCTTCCCCATTCACGACGCCCAGCGGTCTGTGAACACTTCTTCCAACGTTCCTATCACCTGCCCCCTGATCTACAGCCCCAGATTCGATTCAATTTCACGGCCCCCAAGGTGAAGACACGGCCCCCACTTAGCGCTGTCTTCCTCACCCAAAAAAAAAACAACGAATTATCATCATAACAGGAGGCACACTGATAGTTTACGTAAACGCAGGGATTACCGTCATATTAAGGGGTTTAAGCGTGCATTTGCTATGACCTTCCACCTCTGGCCAGTGCTGGTAGCAACGCTGTCAGTTTATCGCGGCTCAGAGGAGGGACCCACAGGGGGCGTCTTCCAGAAGTGAACTCCCAGCCCGCTCTGCGTCAGTAACTTGGACCCGGTCCAAACAGGACACAACAGCCCTGCCTCTCAGACTGAGGAGCACATCCACTACACTCACCTAAAGGATTATTAGGAACAACATACTAATACGGTGTTTGACCCCCTTCAGAACTGCCTTAATTCTACGTGGCATTGATTCAACAAGGTGCTGAAAGCATTCTTTAGAAATGTTGGCCC
>JABFEA020000029.1:13938845-13958977 GCA_019775915.2 Cyphomyrus plagiostoma | reverse complement strand
TTTTTTTTTTTTTTATTTTTAAAATTTTTTTTTTTTTTTTTTTTTTTTTTTTTTTTTTTTTTACTAAAAATTTTTTTTTTTTTTTTTTTTTTTTTTTTTTTTTTTTTTTTTTTTTTTCAAAATCACCCCAACCCCCCCCCCCCCCCCCGACACAAACACACCACATGGGCTTTCAGAGATCTGCTCCCCCCAAAAGCTTCCTTTTCACTTAGAAATGCAGTGTGATGCTCCATAGACCTGCTGGCTTCGAAAAGCATGCATTCATGTGCGTCCGTAAGTATGCAGGATGACGCCATGTTCAGGTCCAAACGCTGGAGGGCCGTCTGCTGCGTTTTAGCACTTTAGCTGAATGGATGTGCGGAAGGACCATCTGTAACGTCCCCGCATGTTCCAGGGGAGGTGGGAACCTGGAGGATGGGGGATGCTGAAGGGATTCTGGGCCAGAGTTACCAGGCATGGAGGATGGGGGGGGCAAAGGAGCAGAGACACCTTGTACTTGCAGGCTGGACAGTTTGGTCTAGGCAGGCAATGAATCTGGGTCAAGGCGCCATTGTGGAACCACAAGCCTGTCGCACAGGGGATAGGGCATGACATTTATTTACTGAGCTTCAAGGAGAGACCAGACCCTTCACATGTATTAGTGCTGTAGAGAAACCAAGGGGGAGAGAGTAATAGTATTTCTCTACACACTGAGGGTCATTTATGGATTTACTGACATAATAATATGCATTTACAGCAGACTTTTCCCGTCTGTTGCTGTTTTGCTGCCCTCTTGTCCTTCTGGAGTTTATTTTCTTCACTGAGCATCTACAGTTGTTGTTTGAGAACACAGACCTTGGGCTTCTTACCCTTACCATCCTGGTTATAAATACGTTCAGGCCCCAACAGCATCTCTTCAAAAACCTGCCTGGATTTTCACTAATCTTTGGTCATTCCAGAAAGTGCTGCAGTTTAAATAATTTCTGGGACACCCAACAAGGCCACTGTATCACCAAATGGAAATTCCTGCTATCAATAATTACAAAAGATCTTCTTCTGGTCCCTCCACCACATGGCCACAAATGAGTTATTAATGTGCTTCGATTCTCAAGATTGGCATCTATGCCAAGATGAGAGAATTCTGGGGGTCGGGGTGCAGAAAGCACTTCTGTAAAGGGAGTAAGCAAAGGCTGGCTTCAGGAACCATCCAGCAACCTTCCAGCAGCCAAGCACAACATAAACTGGGGGAAAAAATGTTTTCTGAGATCCTGTTAGGCATGATGGATGGAGACTTGTGTGGGAACGTATTGAATGTGAAGTCAGTGGTTAAAACTTGTTACCTGGTTGAGTAAATACTGTTCTTCAAGTGAAATGGGAAAAATAGCATTTTCACCCAAGGCTCAGGCAAAACCTTCCGGTTTCTGGTCAAACGGAAACCTGGCAACCTCAAAGTGATTGGTGAGAAGTAAATGCTCAGCGTTAAAGCCATGCTCCTAAGCATTTTGCGGCAAAAATTACTGCAATTTGTCCTTGTGTTTTTGTCAGGTGTGGGGGTTCCTGTCCCCTCCCAGCTGGAGATGCTTGCTGTCTGAATCCCCCCCCCCTTTTCTTAAACGAGCCCCTGGAGAGTTTACACGGTGGATGGCGAGTCAGACTCAGCACTGCAGAAGAATGTCTGAGAACCTGATGCGTTTGTCACCTGATACTGCTCCAGTGGGCTCAGTGACTCAGTCACGGGGAGTCAGAACTGTTGTCACTGAAGTTACTCAGTCAGTAGACTCATTTCTGTGCTCTATCCAGGTCAGCGACTGTACATGTGACTGGATGCCGATGGCATGTTATTAGATATCAGCTGCATGTGATTGGATGTCAGTTGCATGTGATTGGATGTCAGCTGCATGTGATTGGATGTCCACGACCATATGCTTTGGTGTTTGTCTCCTGGCTGGTTTGTCTCCTGGTTTCTCTAGGTGTAGTGTACATGTATTTTCATATATCTGTTTGTTCGGCCAGGCTAGACGTGCGAAGCCCACAAAGAAGCTGAACGTCGATGCCAGCAAATGTGGGACTTAACGACACTACACAGTCACATGGAGAGGAGAAGATAGCTGTCATTATCCTTCTAAGTAACGGTGTGCCCGGGTACTCATATTATCTGCAAAGATAAAAGAAATGAAAATCTATTTTCCATTTCAGTCATCTTTATCATTCATTCTAGTGAATTTGCATGGGTTAGATCTAAACTGACATTTAATTCCAGATAGAAATAACCATTAATTTTATTTAAAATAATTTTAAGAAGAAAATATGCCTGCAGAATATTACTGTGGTAAGCAGCCCTGCTGAGACAGAGCTGCATGGAGGGCTCTTTGGTCTCTGTATATTATTGCGGGCTGATAGCATCTGTAAAAAAATGACCTGTGACTTATGAATGACAAACCCCAGCTCAGCTGAAATATGCAGGAAGGTACTTAGTGAGCTCCTCTACTCTCCCGTAGAGCTGTATTTTCTCATAATGCACAAACTACAAATAAGAAAAGTTCTCCTCTTCATCGCGATGCCCCCCCCCACCTGACAGCCGCTGGTTTATGCTGAGAATAACCCACAGGAAGGTGGGTTTAAATGGTCCTTCCAACACTGTCAGTGTGCTGCTCCATGTGTCCAGATGCATAATTCAGCTGCATGGCTTTATCTCAGAAGCTGAGTCGGGTTTGGAGCTTCCTCCCTAAATCGCTGCTTTATTGTTCATACTGCCTCCAGTCTGTCTTCTTCATTGGTGGCTCCGATAATCTACACGGTGGCTAATTTCATCAGAGTGCCTGGCCACATTTTTTTGGCTGGCTTGACCCTCGCCCTGCCCGCTTGTCGCCAAGGTTACCGCCAGGTCTTCTGCTTGCTGAGCGTTTGTTCATCCAGAGTGGCTTGCCATCCTACTGGGCTGCATTGATCTATGCTGTGCGGCATTTGCTTTATGAATAGGACCCTCATTGTCAGCTGACAGTGGGCTTCCTGTTGGCCCAGGCCTTGCATTCTTCTGCTTCACATCTCTACTTATTGTTCAGCTTGCTCAAATGAAGTACAGATTCCTTAGCCATAGTAACCGCAACATGCCGGAAATTAATTTGGGTAGTTCTGTGCTGTGAATAGCAGATGGGTGCAGGTTGCTGCAGAAGTGACTGCAAGCTCTGAGAGCCAATCCAACCATTAGCGCCCCTCTAATCTATGCCCGGCGTGCTCTTTGCTGCTGGTGGACAAAGCAATCACCTACACTGGAGCAGCTGTGATCTGATGTGTCATGGGAACCTCCTGGTCCTCCTGGGACGTGCTGATGAATCTCAATGGCTTCTTCCTGCTAGGCCACTGTGAGCTTCTCTGACGTCATGTTGAATGATGTTAGGACTCTTAATGGCTGACACCTTCATCACACTAATCCACCTACTTGTCTGCCCTCTTTGGTTGATGAATTTTCCTTTCCGATAGTCCGAACACTCCAGCTCTGCCGAAGACCTGCTGTGATTTGTTGGATTAAGTTGTCAATCAGATCTTGTTGCCCGTTTAGGGTACATGGTGCTGTTGGAATGTCATAAATGATGAGAATATAGCGATATAGCTAAAATGAAGTGGTTCACAGTGAAGGTCATCTACTGGGCAGTCAGACACAACCACACCTTCCACATTCTGCTTTCTGGGAAATTGGGTTACCTGGCCCCTCCACAGTGGGGATGGTTGGACAGAAAATGTGCTTATTTTATGAAAACTGTCTCAGTATTCTCTGTTTTAACTTTGCTTGAACAGCCTTCACTGCCAAAGAGATACTCTATGCATTTCTGTGCCCTGGGACATGAATAACACCTTTGATAACCCCATTTATCATACATGAATTATTTACCACTGCTCTCGGAGATGGTATTGGTGTCTTTGGTGCAGGCTGTGATGATGTCATGGCTCATTTGGCGTGCACGAAGACTGCGTAGTGCAGTGCCTCGGAGCAGTTACTCCTGCTTGGAGTGAGGTGATGGCAGAGGTGTAATTGGGCCAAGGACAACAGGTTCTGCTAAGGCGGGTTACAGGACCTGATACATCCCACTTGGATAAGATTCCTGGGCATTTTTACCACACTTTCAGAGATCATCATTATAAACCTAAGCCCATTAGTAAACAAGGTACAAGACTGAATGAAAGCAGAGCCTTTAGCTCATAGAAGCTTCTGCAGGTGTGTTCTGACCATACAGGGCATCTGTGAATGTCTCTTATCGCTCTTCTGTTTGTTGTTGGGTCTTCTGACTGCACTGTTTAATTTGTTGACTCTTCATAAAAACCTGGAGTTCTTAGAGGGGGGGATATGGTTTTGTACGAAAGACGTTTGTTTGGTGGTGGCAATCAAAGACTCAAAGCTAAAAAAAAAATGCAAGATAACAGGGTATGCATAAGATAATCCAAGGTTTGAGACCTCTCAGGAACTGACAGTGACCCTTTGCTGAATCGTAGAGCTGTCAAATGGATGGCTCTTCATTCGCACCACTGTTGCCCTGACGGAGATGATGTACCAAAGAGCTCTGCATGGTCTTATTGTTTGTCATTGTAGGGCTCGTACCTATCTGTGTAAATGACAGCCTAAGAGGTAGTTAGTTAGCTGCTGAGTTTGTGGGAGGAGTTACCCCCAAGGTGCTAAGCTGTTGCTGGTTGGAAACGAGGGGTGTTGAAAAGGAGCAGCTTGGTTCTGTAGAGCATTCTGGGACTTTTTTCAGAAGGGGAACCGTGAGTGGGAAAATGAGATTCATTGTATGAGTGGAATTACACAAACATAAACTCGTGCTGTCCCCGGTACCCCTCTGAGAGCTGTGGCTCAGTGGAGGCATGAGTCGTTTGATTAGCAAGCTGTTATTCTCTTTCCACATATAGCCAGAAACAGGAAGCCATTGGTGAAGCTCGTAAGTGACTCTCAGTCCCAGTGTTGCTGACATCAGCAGAAGGCCGCGACGTAGGCGTGACTCGCGGAGCTGAGGGTCGCTACATTTAGGCAGCACCATAAGCGAACAAATATGTCAATGAGCCGCCATCGGACGCTTCTGGAAATGATGACGATTGCCCTTGTCAGCACGAATCAGACAGCTCTGAGCGAGCGGCTCCTCTCCCGCCACCTATGCCCAGCAGTATTGGTGCCATGTTGGCCTTGAACGCAATAGCTAGACATCAGAGGACGCTGCGTTCGCTCACCGCAGTACGTGCCAGAGCCCAGGAGGCGCAGGGCCACGTCGCATGAAAGCGAGGCAGTGTTTGTCTTGGCAGACTGACAGCCAGCCAGGTGTCACACTGCAGCCGGGGAGCGGGATCCTGCTCAGTCACGCATCTCAAAGCACATTACAACGAAAATGCGTCAAACAATTAAACAGCGCTCAAGAACACAGCTCAGAAAATCAGTGATACCGGGGGGGACAGTAGGGGGCATCGGCTCTTGGGTTGCGGTGAAACGCTGTGCGTGAGGTGTTTCAAGTTTTAACACCATTATGAGTCATGTACTTGCGTTAATACCACGTTAATCTCTAAGTATTACCTGAGAAATGAGTCCTAAAAAGTTCATTTAGAAGTTAATTGCCATTTGCACTTGCACATGTAATTTGGCTGGAGATTCCCAAATGTTCATCACACCATTGAGTCTACAGCATATGGTGCTCAGTGAATTTGGAGAAAGGCCTTCTTTAGATGTCTGCTCCAAGGTTTTTACGCAAACTTATGTTGTGTGAGTGCCCCGGTGTGGGGCACGTGTAGCCGGTACCCCTGCCAGCCCCTTCTGTGGCGCGGGCAGGGCATGTAGCAATGGTGGCGGGGGGGAGGTTTCTCATCAACAGTGGCCTAACTGGGTGCCCTGCCGTGGTACCATCAATGAAAGGAACCAGAACACCACAGCCGCAAGTATTTGCATGAAATACAAATGAAGAGTCCGTTTGCGTAAAGTATGGCTAAAACGGGTCAATTCCGGTCTCTGTGTTCTCTTACTGTAAAAAAATAACCCAATTTTGACTCCGTCTGGCAGGTTATTTCCTGACTAACCCCAGGGGGTCTGGACAGATGCTGCCGCACGGTTCCGCTTGACTTGAAATAATGCAGAGGCTCAAGGTATTCTGGGGAACTTCACAGTTGGATGTCGGCGTGGGACCCGTCTTCTGTGCCGGGCAGCGCCCGCTTCACGCCGTTTATCACCGTGTTTTTAAAGAATCCCTGCTCTTCCCCAGCTAACCGCTCCCTCTGAATGGAGAGCTGACTCGTTAAAGCCTGTGAATTATTTAGCGAGACACACATTTATCCACTCAAAGAACACTCATAACTCTCATGCTCTAGCCAAAGCCACTATTTCTGTCCCGACCCACGACTTCATTAGGAAAGTGTTCGTCTGGCAGTGAGAGCCTTTCTGTGGAGCTCTGCGGGACCCATGGGGGCCCGACTGTCTGGAGGAACTGATGGCAGAGGACGCCTGGAGATAGCAAGCAGCTACACTGACTGAGAGCCCCGCTCTTTCAATCAGGGGTCTTTTCACAAAAGGCAGGAGAGCAGCATCAAGATCAATCATGTGTCCTGGAGTCGGGCAAATCTATTGGGGAGCCCCAGCGATGCTTGAATGCAGAGTCATTTTCTAAGTACATAAATTGTAAAGCTGGAAAACATTCTGCAAAAAATGGAGGCTGTGTCAATTTGTGGAAGTTAATGTCACTTTAAAAATCTTGCGGCGGATTCGTAATGTCACCAAAATAACTGTAATCTTGCAGGCCCACCGTCATCTCCTCCTGAAAAGCTTTGCGAAGAAAGCAATCAGCTTTCCTCCCGAAGGTTTGGGTGTAGGCACTCTATTCAATGTCAGTAGTTTGGAGGGTGAAGCAGCCAGCCGTGTGGGGACCACATGTGAAGGCTGATCCGTGTCTGCCGCCTGCCGCTTTCTGCCCTCCAAGCGGGGCTGTCGGAATATGTGGAAAGCTGCTTCACAATCCATGAGGAAAGTGATTCGGGGAGATGGCAGAGAGGGCCAAGCAGATATGTGACACGCAGGACGTGTACGGACTTCTTAAAGGGACACTACCAGGTACAAGTGAAGGTAACTCACCTCAAGTTTCGCTCAAGAAGTGCACACATTCTCATGGTGTTTATAATAATATTAAGATTACAATGGAATTTATTGATCCCAGGGGGGAATTGTGGTGAATACAGCAGGAAGAACATACTGTACAGAGAAGCATCCATGTAGTGCCAGACAGACAGGGTGCGAAGCCATAGTGCAAGCAAGTAAAGATGGTGCAGACAGATTTAAAAAGTACGCTGTACACAAATAAAATATCATGAAAAACGAAATTATATTAGAAATGAATGAATGAATGAATATTTATTGAGGATTAAATATTTGCCGTGTGGTTACTCGTTGAGAAAGCATAGCTCCGATCCGCCTAGTGCGCCCGGCGACAAGGGCAGGCCACGTCCATGCACTGATTTTCAGACGGCTGCAGCTGAGTAAGAGGGGCTGTCATTGGCCCTGGCCACACGCATGCCGGCCACACTGGGACTTTCGGTTGGCCAGGCTATCTCAGCGGCACAGCCCTGGCATTGCCACTCTCCCCTTGCTACGCTGGCTCACCCGTTACCTAGGCAACCGTTCCCTCTCTCAGCAGATCCATTTTTCTGTCTGTGATTCTCTGAAAGAAAGTTTCACATGGTGTAGGAATAACAGCTTCCACAAAGAGGGCATAACAGGAAATACCAGCCCTCAGAAGGGGGCCACTCTGGAGTGCTTTTGAAGCTCATGTGAATGAGAGAAGACCAGATGACTGCGCTGTGTTTGTAAGCATGTGTTCTGTTAGCCGCAGTGGGTATTAAACAGCAGTCCAGGCACTTCCGGTGTGTGCTTTACATGTGGGACAGAGCCCACATATGGGGCAAAGCAATCAGAGTTATCAGTAAGCCCAGGGCCATCATGCACCAACAGGGAATTGATGCTGGAGAAGTACCTGCAGCAAATGTGTCATTAGGGCCTCACTATTACAATGAGTTTGTGTCAGCAGGAATGCAGCCTCAGCAAGATGCCTACAGAAAACACATCATTACTCAGGCACTGACAGGTAAGCAGTGCGGGGTGAGGCACTGACAGGTAAGCAGTGCGGGGTGAGGCACTGACAGGTAAGCAGTGCGGAGTGAGGCATTGACAGGTGAACAGTGCGGGGTGAGGCACTGACAGGTATGCAGCGCGGGGTGAGGCATTGACAGGTAAACAGTGTGGAGTGAGACACTGACAGATAAATGGCAAGAGTGAGGCACTGACAGGTAAGCGGCGCAGGGTGAGGCACTGATAGGTAAACAGTGCAGAGTGAGGCACTGACAGGTTAGCAGTGTGGAGTGAGGCACTGACGGATAAATGGCAAGAACCAGCCACTGACAGGTAAGCAGTGCAGAGTGACGCACTGACCGATAAATGGCAAGAGCGAGGCACTGTCAGGTAAGCAGCGTGGAGTGAGGCACTGACAAATATGCAGCGCGGGGTAAGGCACTGACAGGTAAGCAGTGTGGAGTGAGGCACTGATGGATAAATGGCAAGAGCGAGGCACTGACAGCTAAGTAGCACTAGATAAGGCACTGACAGGTAAGCAGTGTGGAGTGAGGCACTGACAGATAAGCAGCGCAAAGTGAGGCACTGACAGGTAAATGCACTGATGGATAAATGACAGTAGTGAGGCACTAATTAATAAATGGTAGGAGCCACTAATGGGTAAATGGCCACTAATGGGTAAGTGACGGGAGTAGGTAACTGATCAATTCGTGGTGGAAGCAAGGCACTGACAGGTAAGCGGTGGTAGAGAGACATTGAAAGGTAAGTGGCAGGAGTGAGGCACAAATGGGTAAGTGCGGTGAGTGAGACATTGATGAGTAAGTGGCAGGAACAAAGCCTAAATGGGTAAGTGGTGGGAGCGAGGCACTGACTGATAAGTACCAGGAGCGAATTATTGACCAGTAACTGGTAAGAGAGTGACACTGAGGAGTAAGCTGCAGGAACAAGGCACTGACAGGTAAATGACGAGAGCATGGGTCTGACAAATAAGTGGCGGGAGTGAGGCACTGACCGGGAAGTGGCAGAACTGAGGCACTGACAGATAAGTTCCAGGAGCAAGGCTCTAACAGGTAAGTGGCGGGAACGAGGCATTAACAGGTAAGCGGTGGGAATGAGGCTCTAACAGGTAAGTGGAGGGAACGAGGCACTGACAGGTAAGCGGTGGGAATGAGGCTCTAACAGGTAAGTGGTGGGAACGAGGCACTGACAGGCACAGATGGGACTCCTCTCATCACTCAGCAACATCCCTGGCTGAATTATGCATGAACTTGAGTTACCCGTCAGAAAAAAGGAACCAATTGATCAGCTAAGAGAACATGGTGCTATGAACTGCTGTGAGACTCTCACTGTTCTCTGAAGCTGAAGCTCTGTCTTGTTTGAATAGATAAAGCGTAATAAAAAATAATAACTTCATGCTTTTCTTTGATAAGATAAACAGAAAGCTGAATGAACACCTGGATTCATCCAAAAATAGCACTCTTTCCCCAGCCCCTGATTCCCACTTTCACTAGTATAATTGACTACTTAACTGCAACCTCTCCTGATAAGCTCTCACTCCATCCCGCTCATTCTCATAACTCCAGCTTAATGCTATATGAGTCACATTTGAATTAAGCTGTTTTTGCGATCTATTTAATTAAGACTGCTTGACAGTCAGATGGCGTTACCTGGACCTGTATGGACTTATGCAAAGCCTCAGCCCTGATCAGTCACAAATTAAATTTGTAAGTGTGGTTCTGTTCACGCACCTTTGAGTGCTTTGTTAGGGAGCACAACCCTTGCAGAAATAGTTAATGTCATTAAACCTGATATTTCCATATGAGAAAGCCAGCGTGTCGCGTTATGTTGTGGCCCTATTCTGAAAGCATGAGAGATGTTGGCATTTTCTTATCAGCTGGCCTTCCAGAAGGTTCTCATCTGGTCAATAAGTCAGATTGGTGCGTTATGCATAGGGCAGTTCTTGATCATTGGGATCTTGGTGTCACATTCAGGACTACGACTATTTAAACAAAAAACTGAACACTGCTTGTTTGCATCTCATAGAGGTTCACTTAGGTTGAATATTTTATTCATTCACTTTATTTTCAACTATATAGACTCCCCTCCCAAGCGTGTGGATGATTAGCTGTGAGGATTGGAATGACTGAGCTGAACTTGATGTGTTCATAGAGACATGGTTTGTCCACCTGAGTCTCTGCTTTCCTTCTCAACAAAAATCAGGAAGTTGGTCCTGATCACAGAGCAATAAGCAGCCTGGATTGATAGCTTCTCTGGATCAAAGAAGACTCTCCTTCCATTTATCCGAAGAATCTAATCACAGAAGGATAATATCCCAGTTGTTTGTTCCCTCACCACTGGGGAGCATCAGGATAGCAAGGTGATCTGTCTTCAAGTAAAGGAGCACATGGGAAGTAAACACTAGAGGGAATGCAGAGGAGAGGCTCTGTTTGAGAGTTATCTGTCTTCTAGAATTTACTGTGTTCCATCTTTTGTTGCCTCCTTATGATGCTAAGGTTGACTCTACCCAGTGTGCATGTAGATGATGATTTACCAAAGTTACATTGTCCTGCCGATTTTATTCCCCCTCGTAAATCACACCAGCTGATGACTGATGTTGCGTAGATGCCCCTCATGCCATCAAAACAGCTGTCACCCGTCAAAGCATTGACTTCACAAGACCTCTGAAGGTGACTTGTGGTATCGGGCACCACGACCTTAACGGGGGGTCCTTTAAGTCCTGTAAGTTGTGATGTGGAGGCTCCATGGGTCGGACTTGGATCGGATGGATCAAGGAGCCTTAGGTTCATTGGTGGGCCTCCCTATTTGGCAGATACTAACCATCGCATACTGGGAACTTCCCACAAGACCTTTCGCTTTTGAAATAGCCTGACCTAGTTGTGTGGCATCACAATTTGGCCCCTGTCAAAGTCATTCAGATCCTTACACTTATTCATTTTACCTGCTTATAATGCATCAACTTCAATAACTGACTGTTCACTTGCCTAATATATAATGGCACCCTTGACAGTTGCCATTGTAATGAGAATCAATGTTATTCACTTCACCTGTCAGTAGTTTTAATGTTATGGCTGATTGGTGTATATTTGTGCAAATGCATGCGATAGGTGCATGTGACAATTTTAATGACTGATTGCAGCTGATGACAGTCAACTGTCTTGGCTCAACCATTCAGGCGATCCCATCCAGGCACTGGGTGGCCAGATAGGCTGGTTGGGGATGAGTGTCACTCTCTCAGTGCTGTCATGAGCCAGATGCCTGGGTACCGCTGGTGGTCTGTGAGCCTGGAAGCAGATGGCACTGAGCAGGAGGCAGAGGAGGACGTAAAAAGAATGATTAAGCAATTTAATTTCTAAACAGCTTGGGTGACACAGAAGCAGAGACGGCCAGGTGAGGCAATGTGGCATGAGGACGGGAGACATTCAGTTCCCGATCGCGGTCACTAGGGCTGCTCGCACATGGCAGTGCCTTGGTCAATATGCTGACCAGTGTTCAGGATCCATTCTTCACAGGAGCTTTAATGAGCTGGGTAGCCCAGAGCCTCATTTCAAAGTGGTTTCATTATTTAAATAATATTAAGTACCAGAATGATCAAATTAGTACAAGTGGGAGTTCTTCGTGAAATTTCTCCTGTGGTTGTTCGCTGTGCAAACATGTTTCTTCAGCTTTCATCAGCGAATGTGGGTCTATTCACTCTGGAAACGCCTCGGTCACTCTCGCCATCAGTCGCACCTCCGTGGCAAGGTACTTGCCGGCAGGCTAATGGGTGATTCAAATGGACTCTCAGAGCCGAAGCCAGATGACTGCATTGTTTCAGATGCGACTCACATTTTGTACGCTGCACCAGCCCTTAATTGAGCCCCAGCTTCGTCAAAGGCTCTCCTGTTAGGCTTGATGTCTTTTGCATTTTCACAGATGCGTTTTGCATGATGGCTGCAGGCCGGATAAGCCCCAGCCGGATCGGCCTGCAGTTTTACCGTGGCCTTTCAGTCCCGTCGTCTCTGATCTAGAGCCATGCGCTTGCAGGAGAGAAGCATAGATATTACAGCCCACATCTGCATCAAAGTCGCTCTCTTTCAATAGACTACCAGACCTATTGTGTGCTGGATTCAGTCTGCCTGGCCTCTCATCCTATAGCTAAATATCCCTCTTGGGTCAAGCGAGATCGGAAGAGCCACGGTCATGCTCAAATAAAGTCTTCAGGGCACAGAAACTCAGTACCAGTGCTGAATGACTATAAAACACTATAGCTGTTTTTTGTGTCTGGCAAAGAAGGCCCACAGGTCTTCTAGTCATCAGGCCTGCAGATTAGCAGCCGGCTGTCATCACACATTTGATTTCAGTAACATATAGGAGGCGCTGTGTCAATGAACGCCACCATTAGCCACTTACTCGTCCTGAGAGGCTAATCCCCGCTAATGTGCTGTGTGCTAATACATTCTGGGACCTGCTGAGACAAACCTTCATGCCCACACCATCCCCATGTCAGAGGCCAGGTAATTAAGAATGAGGGAGAGCGTTTGCGACAAGGGGAGAGTCATTACTGGGTCCCTTTTGATTGGGCCGTTCCACTCAATGCTCATCTGCCCCATATAGTCAGTGTCTTCTAAGGAGAGCCACTGATGAATTCCCCTCTCCGTGAATATTCTTAAATGATGTGGACCGCTGATTGTTGACCCAGGCACTGCCCCGAATCGTAGGCAGTGTCATTAGCAATCCAGAGGGTGCCATGGTAGTCTGACTAAGGAGGAAAACAAAAGAAGAGGCAGAATAACCTGAGTTGGGGGTCAGGCACAGGCTTGGGGGGGGGGGGTCACTGGTAGCAGAGTGTTTGGCCCTAGCTGTGAGGCAGACCAGGCAGAGCATGAACGCCAGCCTCTAACCAGCATCCTGAGCCCCACTGAGCCGAGAAACTGTCATTAATTTCCTCAGTTGTACAGTTACAATTATACGTAAGCGAGGAAACTAGCGAAAGCACTTTCCAGAGGAGGCCGTTAAGTATCGTTCAGTGTTTCCTCCTTAAATCCCAGGACCTGTTTTGCTCGACTTGCATGCTCCAGCAGATTATGAGCCCTTAATGAACCTGCCAGTAGGTGAAACGAAGGCCGTTTGGAGTGTGACATATTGCCATGGCACAGACAGGGTGCATTTCAAATATGCGAGGCTCTATTGTAAATGGAAATGGCATCCTTTAAAACATTATGGATTATGCCATGCATGCTAATTTCAGACCGTAAAACCTGAAGTGTGGGACGAAGTCTCAGGTCAGGTTTGGGGGGGGGGAGGATGGGTGGAAGCAGAGTAGGCCGGTGGCACATTTATGGGTTGAAATGTGGAAAAGTGGCTTTGCTGGAGCCGTTGGATAGAAATGACCATTAGCGGCTCCCCTGTGACAGGAACTGCATTTATGGGTAATGATGACTATACAGATGTTAATGATGTCAGTGATGCTAAGGATGTTGCTGTTTCTGTAACTCATACGGTCATTAATTGAAAGTACCTTGTCACATGCATGTGGAATTGAAGTATATACACACTGGGCAGATATGGTTTACTCATCAGATCTAATTCAGTCCTGCTTCCATCCTACAATCTTAAAAGACAATTTAAATGTGGCACGCCTGTTTATGTGAAGCCTGCAGATCTAATTAGGGTGACTGGAATCCATTTATAAAGAACGGGAATATTTTCCATAATTGACATGGACATCAAAAATAAATTGTCTTATATTGTACTTCTCAATAGCTAATTTTGAAGATGTTATGGAACAGAAGTGGTATTGTACGAGCAGACTTTGACAATGATGCTGCTTTTTCTTGATGCCTTCTCAAGACCCGCCCAATTGTAGTGTGAGGCTTCCTTGATTTCAACAAACTACAATGTGAGACGGGTCAACATCACGCCAGTCAGCCGACTTCTCTGCCTGTATGCTAATCAGACACCGATTACAAATTCTCTCCTTATTGGTCACTCGTTTTTACCCATGAGCCATTCAAAGCCTAAGTGTAGCTGTCCACAGAGAGCCTTTCTGCTGATTTGTACCTCGAGATGAATTAGGTGATTGTATCTTATTAATTATGATACAATAAGCTGCCTCTAATTAAGCACAATTAAGAGTTGCAGTGCAGTGAAGCCCAGGGCCTCTGAGTGGACAATGGCTCCCTGCTGTTATACTTTCATAGAAATATTTGACCTGAAGCTTCCATCCATTCATTTATAGGCAAACCTCTAATCCTGTACAGGGTGCTGGGGTTTAGCTGGCACTAATTTCAGTTCACGGCTGCATTCTGTGTTAGAGCCTGACTACTGTGCATTATCTTCTGCAAAGGGTGTGATGTGACTCCTAAAAAGGAACATGATAGACACTGGCTGGAGACGTGAGACACTCCCAAAATTCATAAACGAGATTCGTTCTTCTTCACCAGAGGATGCTTGTCATTTTGCAAGCGATTCATTTTACCTGTTTCCAATATGCGTTTGGTAAATTACACATTACTTCTGTCTCCTTTGACTTCTCCTGTACGTGGGAAATTTAGGTACGATGTGTTCGAGTGGTTTTGATGTTTTTATGTTCAACCCATTATTTACATAACAGGTGCGATTCCTTGTGATACAAAATGAGTTTGTTTCTCATTACGAGCTGCTGGGACTCAGACGCATGATTTTTAAAGAAAGGGAGGTATCACATTAGCGCCATGTAATGCTCAGGAGATTCCAGCTCGCTAATGCAGCGATCCTGCAGTCGTTCTCTGTAAATAACGGCCTTACAAGCACACCTGTGGGCCAGTGCCGCATTGGGAACCGGCCGAGTTCACTGAGGCCTTTCCGGATCAGCCATCCCTGACACAAAGCCCCGTCTGTCTCGTCTCTCCCCTGCCGACTGCATGTTCCTGAAGCCTTTCACCTTGTTCGTAGGGCACAGCTTCTCTGAGTGCCTACCAGTCTGATTTCCCCCTTCGCCCTGACTATACCAGAGATTAAAAGTCCCGCCAGATGCCAAAATCCGAATTAAAACGCCTCACATGTGAAGAATAATGCATGACTCTGAAGGCTTCACGCTCACTGCAGCGATCCATCGAGAGGGTCCGTGTGTGTCATTAAGATTTCATCTTCAGCCAGGCCCTCATGGTCACCTTCAAGGGATGGTCACTGTGTCTCACGAATAACAACGTGGCTGAGAGTAAATGATGCTGTGGCCTTTTATGTAGACAATCCCGAATCTGCAGATCTGAACCGCCTGTTTATATTTATTGCTGGGTTCTCTGTGTATCAGTCCATTTGTCCACCTCACGTGGCCATTGGTTCCAATATCGGGTCACTGTGACATATGCATGCCCCACATGCTGAGCAATTCCACGATACAACCACCCGGCATCATGCAAAGCCACAATGCAACCCCTGTCAACCTCCATCAAGTGGTGGTAATGCTGTCTAATGCGTCTATAAGGCATCCTCTGTGTCTGGTGATTAGTCGTGCCAGGTCCTTGCAAATCATAAAATTTACATACCCATCACTAGTCTGCACGTGTACCAAATTACGTCCAAATCACTTCTGGGTGTATAATTTCTTTTGTCAGTGAGTGTATTTTGGTTTTCCCGTCATTGGTTTGCCCTGCTTGTGCTCTGTGTCAATATTTCAAGTGTTTAATTCCTGGTATATAGTTAATGTTTCCTAGTTTTGGTATTTATTAATGTTTCCTAGTTTCTGCGCTTGTTAATTGCTAGCTAAGTCCCTCCACCTGTTGCCTACTTCTCTGCACTGTGCTGATTGGTTAATTGTCATGTACCGCACCTGCCCCCTTGTTGTGCCTGCATCTGCTGTGTTCTTTAGTTACTTACTTTGTTCTGTGTGTGTTATGCTGTCTTCTTCCCAAGTTCTGGTCTCTGTATTGTCCCTGCCTGCTGTTACCTTGCCTGTTATTACCTTACTTTTTTAGCCCTTTTCTCGTTATGTCAAAGTTCCTTTGTGTGATTAGTTAATGGTCTGTTTTCCAGTTTGTTTTGACACCTTGTCATCCTGCTGTTTTGGTGTTTTGCCCATACGTTCAATCTATTCAATAAACGCCTGTTGTCTTGGAGCCGCCAAGTGGATTGTCACCTTCTTCCCGCCGAGCACCATGCCCAGCTGCCATGACAGCTACCCACAGTTCTTGAACCTGGAACCTTCCCTGGCGCCCTAGGGCTTACATTTCCTGTGGGCAGCTTATTGATGCAGCTGTGAAACCCAGCTAGATCGAGGGTGCTGGCTTCAGGCCCACGTGACAGTCTGGGTGCTTCCTCTGGTGCCGTGCCAGAGGATGGCTGTCGGATTCCTATTCTGTTAGCATTATGGATTGTGCTGCCATACGTACAATATGGTATTTTGAGGCCAAAAAGATGGTTTTATGCATTTACACAAGCTTATTCTTTTTTCGGAAATGGAGTACTAACATCTTGAAGGTTAACGCAATGTGGATCGTGACGTTTCAGAATCCCCCAACAATCCGTCCACTTTCATCTCAGCCTGAAATCTCTCACAGCTTGGTTTGTTGAGTGCACGAAAAGATCTAAACCCGCTTTTCCAGTCGATGTTTTCCTTAGGCTGTCGCCGCAGAATAAACTTCACCATTCGGCAGCCAAGGGCTTTTATGCTTCAGATGAAAACTCTCACCGAGCACCAATATTCTTCCGTTTCGCCTGGTTCGAAGTCAGAGCCTTAATGGACTTCTTCACAATGCCTCGAAGAATGAATCACTCTGCAGTAATAACTCCTCCAGAGGCAAACAAATGAGCCTCATTCAGAGTGATTCCAGGAACACGGGTGTCCCCTTTAACCTGTTCAAGTCAGACTTTGCCATCATACCATTCAGAATGTCTCACATGTTTCATCATCCTGCTGATGGTTTTGATAAAAAAGCACAGATTTTGCAGAAGTTCTGTTATCAAATGCCGTTGTGTGTGTATATATAAGCAGGGCTGTAGATCGTTATGCTGTTGTGAGCAGGACCTTGGATGTATTGTGCGGTAGGTTCTCTGCTATCTTAAGTACAATTGATCTGCAGGGGAAAACATTTCCTCGTTTTAATTTGCTGTCACTAAGAAGGCCAGCTGTTTGCATGCATCCTGCTGAATGACACTCTGGCCCCATGGTGTCTTTTGTGGTGGCTGCCTTTTTAAACCAGACGAAACACAGCGAAAGGGTTGAGTCATTCTCCCTCCACAATGTGGCTTTCCTAAGAAGGCATGTCAGCTAATCATATTCACCCCAAGTGTTAGAAAACTTCTGGGGAATGAGCCATGGATGTGTAATGGCAGCAGACCAGGCTTGTGTGAGAAGGCAGACTCCCCCCTCTGTGCTGATGGCGGACTTTTAAGCCATCGGATTCAGCCGGGCCTGTCCTGCTTGGGACACAGCAGACCTGCCGAATCTGCTCATGGCTGATAAGGGCTCTGCCACAAAGGTGACACCAAGGCGTTAGGCCGCATGTGATTTCCTGTGAATGCCATCCCAACGCCACAACGCTCATCACTTACAGGGAACATGAGTGTTTTCTGGCATTTTCCGTATCCTGCCGGACACCGGCATCTTTAGGACATCTATTAATGATAGGTGGTCTGCCTCATTAAACGGGGATCATGACCACATTGGGGCGGTCTGGTTTCCTCTGCCCGCCCCCTGCTGTTATAGCAGATTAGGTACATAGCAGAACATGGAGCTGAGAGATAGAGGTGGAGTTTTGAGGTTGGGGGGTGCTATTTTAGTTAGACGGGTCATCATGTCGCTCAAAAATGCCCTCCCTGAGTGATGGGTGTTGTCACGCAGACCTGCAGCTAATCAGCTTGCAGGTCATAATGCAACCCAACCCCCCCCCCCAGCAGAGTAAACTGGCATGGCTCACACCCCCGGAGCAGTGTGGGGAATCTCCGGACTGACGGAATGGGCTAAATAGGCAGATTACAGCGGTGTGCCGGTTCAGAGCCTGTCATTACATTGCATCACGTATCGAGATCTTTCGGCCTGATTCATGGTTCATGGTTGTTAACCATGGTTAATTCATGGTTGTTTCCCTCTCTGTTGGTCATCAGCCATGGGGCAGAGAGTCATGGCCATCATCTGGGAGAAGGAGCGTGGTGTACAAGAGGTGTAAAGTGCATGGGAGGTGGGCAGGTTTTAAAGTGGAAAACAGAGTGTCCTCGCTGTCTTTACCAGGGCTTCATGACATTTTATTATGGCTTCCTGTTGCCATAATACAATATACCAGCTTATTGATGCCTTAATTATGAGTCTACCTACCTGTAGCTTTAATACCAGAACCCAGATTCCTGTTGCATTAAAAGCAGAGCCCAGCTTCCTGTATCCCAGCATACTGTAGCATTGCTACCACAGTTGAGTGTCTTGTAGCCTTAATACTAGAGCTCAGCTTCCTGTAGCTTTCTGTAGCTTTACCACAACAGCCTGGCGTTCCTGTTGCTTCCTGCAACCAAGATTCCCATAGCTTGAGTAGGGCGGCTCCCTCAACAGCCTTTAGCCTCACCCACTCAGGAGCCCTGTTTCAGTGCTGATACAAGACGCAGCCTGCAGTGCTCTGTGTGACCCATTTAGCGCCTCCAATTTGCTATTTATAGTTGAGGCGCCATGCTCTGGGAAAGACGGCGCACTTTCGGAAAGTCCCCAAGGGAATGCAGTCTTTAGGTTTGATACCCCATTTGTGGCACCAAACGTGTTCGGATTATTTTTAATCTCAGAGTCAAATGCACCTCATATAGCATTTAATGAAGTCGTGCCAAAACAGATGAGTGATGTTTGATCTTCTGAAGAGCTACGTTTGCTGATGAGCAGGTGATCCTGTATACTTATCTCTTCTGGCTTTTCCTCCCAGGTGCAGAGGGGATACACACGGAGCATGCAGACCCGGAGCGGGATTCCATTGACCCCTGCCATTGCGGGATCACTGCCAAACTGCTGTCAGACACAGTGAAAAATAATCCGTATGCATCATAGGGGAGTTATATGTGTTTAAATGGCGGTGACGTGTTCCACACTAGATGGATCCCCCAGCTGGGGTGAGGGCTTCTCATTCAGTGAAGTGTGCAAGCGGGGGGTTCGAGGTGGCTGATTCAGAGGACGTTTAAACTTATTAGGTCATGCCCTGGGAGGACTGCTGGTGCCCAGACACGGCCAGCCCGTCACACATGCCTTGGCGGGACATCTTGTAACAGGACCCAGGATGAAGGACCAGTGTGCCCAGTGGCAGTGGGAGAATGGGCCAGGCTGGGATGTGCTCCAACAGAGCCCACTACCCACAGTGACAGGTGGAGTGGGGCATACCTTAGCAGATCGGCATGATTTTCGTCTGGTTAGTGGGCATGAATCTTTACAGGTCCAAGTAGGCATCTTTACAGATTCCTGTCCAGGAATATTTACAGGTCTGTACATGCCTACTGAAAATCATTGGTTTTTCAATAACATAATGACTCTAAGATGACCTTGAAGGTTATGTAAGTGCTGTAACAGATGACCTGGCTCCCCCTATAGAGCTGGTCTGGGATGAATTGGATGGAAGAGTAAGATCAAGATGGTCAACTTGTGTCCAGAACTTGGAGACTGCATCAGGACTGTTGGAGAAGTTAGAAACTGGTTGAAAGAATGCAAAGAGTCGGCAATACTGTCGTTTTGAAGAGTCAAAAATTCTAGAAAATTTTGTTGAACATGTTGAACATTTCTATTAGGCTACGTTCACACTGCCAGCCACATCGTTCAATTACGATTTTTTTGCTCAGATCGGATTTGTCTTTCTTGACAGTTCACATTCATAAGTACAAGTGACCTGTATCTGACTGTAATGTGAATGCATCAGTCCACCAAAACGTCACGCATGCGCACATTGATACGTTTTTACATGGGTGAAAAGCTGGTCGTAAAATTGGCACGTCGTGTGGCCATGACCGCTGCACTGATTCGAGTCTTTTGCCTCCTTAAATCTGACTTGAAATTTTTCTTTGGCATTGTAGCCACGTTCGTGTCCGCGCTGTGCCATTTCTTTGGCAATTATTTCAAATACTACTCTAT
>JABFEA020000029.1:13923555-13938745 GCA_019775915.2 Cyphomyrus plagiostoma | reverse complement strand
GAGTTCACTGTACTAAAATGGCCCCCACAGTCACCAGATCTCAACCCAATAGAGCATCTTTGGGATGTGGTGGAACGAGAGCTTCATGCCCTGGATGTGCATCCCACAAATCTTCATCAACTGCAAGATGCTATCCTATCAATATGGGCCTACATTTCTAAAGAATGCTTTCAGCACCTCGTTGAATCAATGCCACATAGAATTAAGGAAGTTCTGAAGGCGAAAGGGGGTCAAACACCGCATTAGTATGGTGTTCCTAATAATCCTTTAGGTGAGTGTATATTACTTAATTGTTTCGAGACCTTTTACTATGAAGTGAATAACATAGCTAAAACAGAGACATATGCATATTCAAAGCAGGTGTGTCCAGACTTTTGACTGGTACTGTACATATGTAATGAAATGTTACACTCACGTAGCATGCATCTATGCTTGCGCATTACATGCGCACATTGCACCCATTCCTCTTAACTAAAATGTACTGTACAGGCTTTGTTAGAGCCAGCGAGCGCACTTACAGGAAATCGTCTTAATGGGACTCTGCTCTGAGCTGCAGGCGATCTCCCCCCTTAATAATGCCATCAGGCCCCTTAAATAGTGCTGTTCTGAGCGTTATTTCCATACAGCTCCTGTCCTGGCTGTCCTCCACACCGCTGCCTTTGAACAATTATATGTCTGTAAAACTGCATCCTTCACAAACTAAGCACTTTCAAGCTGGTTGGGAGTTTGTTTTTTTTTTTTTTTGCAAACCCCCTCCCCCCAACACCCACAACCACTGAGCCCCACCTCCCAACACAAAGTGTTTATGTGAACGTGGGGACTTCTGTCATAACCCTGTATCATCTATCCTGCTTCCTACAATGGCACCGCAGTGCGGGGCATCTCGTAGTGCTGACTTCATGTGCAAAGCCATGTTTCCCACAGCTAACAGAGCCCCTTGCTGGCCTCCCTGGGGAACTGGTCCCCACTGGCAGCCAGCAGGGCGGCGCTATGCGAATGACATTTGGGGGGCATTACAGGGGCCAGGATGATCCACTCAATCGCAGACCTCAGGTGAGAGGAGGTTGAGGCCCGAGGCCCAATGTACACAGACACCCCCCAATGTTCCGGGGCAAGGGGTACACAGCCAGGCTGTCTGTGACCATGGCAACACAAGAAAAATCTTCTCATCATCAATTATGTGTGGATGACTGAGAGTGGTGCCCCGTGGGGCCGATTCAACAGAGAAGGTAGCAGTTAATGCTGTCATGCAAGAAGCCTTCCATGATGGCGGCTGGTTGTCTCTCGGCATGCACCATAAAGGCTGGCATCTCCACAGCTCCCGGTGCCCTGGCTGACTGATAATCGACAGTATAATTGGTTTGCTTCACATAGAACCAGAGGACAACAGGCTGGTTGGATGACGACCTGATAAGACCCTATCTGCAGGCTGATTACAGTGGCAGCCTTCCTCCTCCATCTAAGTTTACCCTCCTCCACCTAACCCTACTTTCCTCCTTTGCAGTGATTAGTACAATACAGGTTAATATAGCATGGCTAAGATTAGTATATCGTAGATTAGTACAGGGTGGCTCCGATTAGTAGAGAGTGGTCTGATTAGTACAGCATCAATTAGCATAGCATAGTACAGACTAGTACATAGGGGCACATATTAGTATAGCTTGGCACTGGATAGTACAGCATGACACAGATTAGTACAGTGAATCACAGATTAGTACAGTGAATCACAGATTAGTAATGCAGGGCATCTATTAGTAGCACTCGGCACAGATTAATACGATACACCACAGCAAAGCCTAGCTTGGTTCAACAAGGACAGAATGCTTATGTGTGTACACACTGCACAATACAGAAACTTCTGACCCGCAATGATTGCGTCATCAGTCTATGTAGATGTGAGTACAGGTATATTTAGCGGTGTGTGACTGTGTCCCAGTGTGGCTCAGTGAAACCAAACAGGGCACAACAGTGCCTTATCCCAATTAAAGTCCCACTCGCATGCTGACAGTGTGACAGCCAACGCCTATATCTGGCTCTCTCTCTCTGGACGGTGAGAATTTGGCCTTACAAATGTCTCAAGTGAGAAATGTTTAACTTCACTTAAGCATAGTTGTGCTTCATAGTGTATGATAAGAGAAAAATGTGTTTTTTATAATGTGTGCTTGACACATGTTTTCCTGTACTTGCAGCTGGAGCATCTGGCTGACAGTGTCAGCACTGGCAAGCAAACAAGCCGCCAGTGATGATGTCTGCTATCCTTCCAAACCAGGAAACCCAGCACTTGTGTCATGCTCACATTGGGATGCAGAGTCACCGGCTCTCCGCTACCACAAGACCCTCTGTGAGGATCAACACCCATTTCAAATGGTAATAATCACTAAATCATCTGCCAGGCAGGCCAGCCTGTGTGAGATGGGTGTCTGGGGACCATCCCAGTGGCTGCTCTGCTGCCCATCAGCGCCCCCTGACACCCACAATGAGCATGGCGATGGGTATGAGGCAGGCTGAGCGAAGTGGAGAGATGATCTTTTCTGGTCCCCAGCAGCCAGGGTGATGCCAAAGACATACCCCACCCAGGATGTGTGTGCGCAGCATGTGCAGGAGCCCAATGGGCTCATCTGCTGGCTACAAGAGAGATTGACAACTCACATAGTCACACACGAGGGCCTGCGTGCCATGGCAACTGGGCCACATGATCACAGTAGCACAGTACCATGTGGGCAGACAATATGGCCGCCTCCCTCCAGCACACTCACACGCACACACATACCCCTCTGCAGTGGGTTGGCACTGAGTGTGTCACTGAGTGTGTATCTGTGTATCCCTGTGTGATTGTGTCAATGTCTGAGTATGTCACTGAGATTTTGTCAGATATCACTGCCTATGTGTGTCACGGTGAGCCAGATGTCTTCAGTGTTTCTGCTCCCAGTATCTGCAGGGCACTGAAGTCAGGAGCAGCTGGAATTTGGAGGAGTGCAGGGTTTCTCACTGACATGGGGTCTCTGGGACAGGATGCTTGATGAGCAGCCTATGTTTACCCAGAAGGCATTAGCAACTGTGGTCATACCAATAGATGAAACCAAGGAAGGTCGATGGAGTCTCTGTCATTGGCTGCACCTGCAGGAAATGGGTCACATGGAGGTCCACTACAACCCCCCCTACAGCACTGGGAAATGAGGTTTGGGGAGGGTCTTGTATCAGGGATACACAGCTCACGGCTCTGCAAAGGATTTTGGATGACGGAGACCAGCGTGAATATTAGAGGAGCTGCGAAATTACAGCTTCTCGCCCGAAAACCCAAACAACCCTATTCTATCTGCTTTTGGCTGCCCCCTAATCAGCACTGGCCTTGGCCAAGGCCGCTGCTGCATTCAACAACTCCCCTGAAAGAACAAGGCAGTGAGACTCTCTTGCTTTCCTCTCCCCAACCCCAAGGACATCCTTCTGCCAATCCAACGCCTTCGCCGCTTCATACCCCTAGCATGAACAGGCGGATCTGTGACTAGCGCCGAATGGCTGCAGGACCGGATGGCTGTGTGTCTATGCTAGACTACCTCCACTTCCCCATTCCCTCCCCTGTTGCAAGTTTTTATGCTGTAAGGTGTAGTGACCATGTGCTGAGGTGTTTTTTTCTGCTCCTACATTATACTCCCTACTGGAGTACAGTCTGGGGGCTGTTTTTTTATTCTCCTCTTCTCTCCTAATGTAATTCTGTTTTCTCTGTTCTTCCTATATCCCCCGTCTTCCTGACCTGTCTACCCCTATAATGTGATGTTTGTATATGTATGGTCAGGTTGATGGCCAGTTTTTCGCACTTGTGACCAGTGACATGGTATTGCAATAACAACAGCAATAAAGGGTCATTCATTCAATCAATCTTGAATATGCATCATACTGTACTAATCTTTGCTGTGTTGAACTAATCTGTGGTGTACTAATCTGGGTTGTCATGTTCTAATCTGTGCGTCTGTGCTCCACTGTACTAATCTGTGCTGTGCCGTACTAATCTGGGTCCCAATCTCAATCTGTATTGCGTTATACTAATCTGTGCTGCACTGTAGTAATTTGTGTTATGCTGTAGTAATTTGTGCCACACTGTACTAATCTATGCTTTACTAATCTGTGTTGGCTGTACTAATCTGTGCTGTAATAATCTGTGTTGTGTTGTAGTAATCTGTGTTGCACTGTAGTAATTTCTGGCACACTGTAATAATCTTTGCTGTGTTGTTCTGTGCTGCACTGTACTAATCTGTGTTGTGCTAATCTGTGCTGCACTGTAAACTTGTGTTCCATTGTAAACCTGCTTTATAGCCCTTCACAGTCGTTTGAAAAAGTGCTGCTATTTTGACTGTGTGACAAAGTCTGTGCTGTACTAATGTTGGGCTGTACTACTCTGTGTTGCACTGTACTAACCTGTGCTGTTACTAATCTGTGTTGTGCTGTACTAGTCTGTGCCACATTGTACTAATATGTGCTGTACTAATCTGTGCCATGCTAACCTGTGTAGCACTGCACTAATCTGTGCCATGCTAACCTGTGTAGCACTGCACTAATCTGTGCCATGCTAACCTGTGTAGCACTGTACTAATCTATGCCATGCTAACCTGTGTAGCACTGTACTAATCTGTACCATGCTAACCTGTGTAGCACTGCACTAATATGTGCCATGCTAACCTGTGTAGCACTGTACTAATCTGTGCCATGGTAACCTGTTGTAACGTGGGTGATGAAGGGAAGCCCAGCCACGAAGCTAATGGTGCAACTTCAATAATAAAATAAAACAGCGAGGCAGGAGACAAAGTGAAGGGATTTCCACATCGCACGTATATTTCTATATTGCAGACCATATAAGCCAGGTCCCACGGCATATAACCTATTACTTTCAGAAAAATAAGAAGAATGCAGAATAGTGCAAAACGTTCATGATCTGTAGCGTTCACCCGCGTCCACGTTACTTGAGTCAAGGAAATCGACTAGGGGTTAAAGGTGATACGCAGTGACAAAATAAAAAGGGAGCGCCACCGAGTGGCGTCAACTGGTAATGCTCTGCTATACACTGGCTGTTACACTGTGTAGCACTGTACTAATCTGTGCCATGCTAACCTGTGTAGCATTGTACTAATCTGTGCCATGTGTGGCCCAGGCCCCTCCATGCTGAGTGCTGAATGACATGGGAACAGAAGCAAGTTTCCTGAGTGGGATGGGGGGGTGAGTTGTGTATGATGTGTTTCACTTTCCTTCTTCAGACTGTGTAGTTAACTGCCCTCCTGAGCAGATCTGCATCGTCACGCAGCCCTTAGACTCTTCCGAGTCAGCTTTGGGAGGCCTGTTTTCTTGCGGCACCACATGCTTGTATCGCTCTGCATTCTACCTGCTACCCATCAGTCTTTGCCTTGACCTGTGACCTTCAAAGAACAATTTAACTCTCATTCCTGTACAGTTGGAAGTGGGCCTCAGGCTAGCCCCCAACCGACTCCAGGTTCTCTAACCTATGGGCTGAAGTTATGCGTCACCACCAACCTCCCTAAAAACCAGGCAGTTCCTTGTCCCAAAGTTGGCTCTAAGTATCTGCTGTTTTATGAGGCTAAGCGTGGTCCATAACATTTACTCAGTGCTTGTTCCATGCACTCAAACAGCTTTATTGTGAAGCCCCCCCCCCCTCATTGGTAGATCAGCAGATGACATGCAGAATAGACCATTGAAGGGTCATTCATGCAGCACCCCGGAGCCTGAGATGGTGGCACCAGCTCCAGAACAGACATGAGGAGACCGTGTCTCACAGAAACGCATCTCAGGCCAACCCGTGGAGATGGTCCGTTTCCGTCCAAATGGGGCTTTCTACCATCTGAACACTGGCAGCCAAACGGTCTATTTTGTTATCATGTAGTCAGGGAAAAGAAAATTGCTTGTTAACGACTGGCCTGATTGTTCCTGCGAATGAGTTTGTCACTCAGTCCAAATAGCATCTTCTCAAATAACATTCCTTTACTGAAGAAAATCCAATAAAGCAGGTTTACTATTTTTTATTTTCCTCCTATTGCGTGGTATACAAGGTTATTTTCTTCCTTAATTAAATTTAGTCTGAAATGCTGGTATCTAAGCCTTCATCAAAAGGGCTGCTTTTCTGAAGACACTCAGATGAACGCGGAGAACCGTTTTGTAGGCCTGAGGGGTCACAGGTTTCTTGCTGACACTTCAGCCTGTTAGTCCGGCCTCCCACCCCATCAGACATGGGGTGGGGGGGACATTGCGCTACGCAGGAAAAACAGTTACAAGTTAGTTTTACTTTCGCAGAAACACTGCATTTTTCCCAGCATTTCCTGAATATGGTGCTAGCAGTGGAAAGCTTGTGAGGGGGGGACGGTGTGTATTTATAAATCTCCCAGTAGCAAATTTAATTTAAAGCTTCTCGCATTGACCCCCCCCCCCCCCACACACACACACACACACATTTTAGAGCTCTTTTTATTGCTTTACAGAAAAGGCAGTAAACACACTCTTAATTCCAAGGTCTCATTCTGTAAACATGATTTGGTCCAGTAAACTGCGCTAATGCCCTTGGAAATCTGTAAGTCCACCCCCAGGGCAGCCCATCCTTAAATATTGGCCAGCACAGTGACAAAGTGCTGGAGTAGCTTGCAGTTTGTTTGTTACAACATACTAAACCCATGAACCCGCCCCCCACAGCTCTAGTCACGCAATCACGGACTGTGCCGGCCCCTTGGCTGGGGTCACACGACCACCTAAGACCCAAGTTTGTCAGCCCCCAAATTGGGGTCACGTGACCATCTAAAGCCTTGGACTCTGCTGGCCTACTGGTTTTGCTCTTCCTTCTCTCTTTCCATTCTGGCTCTTCCTTTCTGGTACAACAACGTGCCAGTCAGTCCCCCAGCAGGGAGGGGGCGCTGAGTCTTCAACCCAGTTGCCCAACCCACTCATGCCACATTCCCCATAAAGGTCTCTTGATGACAGCCTCGCATCCTGTGATTACTGCTGTTCTGTAGTGTTCTGTGGTCCTCCGTCACCCTTCACGCTGTCAGATTACCGTTTTATTGGAAGTAATTTAGTTATATTATTTCAATTTAAAGCAAAAGCACAAAATTGGGTCCATAATTCTGTGCATTTTTTCTGGCTGTTAGTAATACAACAGCAGTAGGTCTGTCGTGCTGGTGGGTTATTAGACAGAGCTTAGACTGAAGTAAGACCTTTTAAAACACAGAGGACAGGATATATATATAGAATATCATCATCCTCAAAAACAAGAATGTGGAGAAAATCTACATTTGCAAGATGAGTGAGTCCTTGAGTTGGAAAACCTGGGTACTAATTTGGAAGGTCTCATACTGCTGTGACTGTCCTGACATTTAGAGAGAGGGTTTTAATTGAACATTCCAGAAGGCTAATATCTGCAGTGTAATTGCATCAATTAGCTCGCTTACCTGGCAGTTAGGCTCTGCTGTGATGAGCTGATGTGAGAAGCAGGAGTACGTTCCTTGCGCTCCACCAGAAGCGTGCGTAAATATCCATATTGACGTGCCTCCCTGACCTTTAAGCTCGATAGGCCTGTTAGTCATTCCTGTGCCTGTGGAAACGACCTAACAGACGAGTGAAGGGTTCCCTCCGGAGTGGGCTAGCACACCCACCAAGGCCGGGACGTGAGCCGCCTGTCGCCGAAACCAAATGCAGGCAGGTAGGAGTATATAACGTAAAATAACTCTGCGAAGAACAGTTTTTATCAGTCTGTCTGAGCACCCATCAGACCAGGAGCAGAACAGACAGGCTAAACGATAATCTTGTGCATCATGTTGGTTTTGGCCCCCGCGCTCCATACCGCCGCCCTGCTGGCTCTTGAAAAATTCAGGTGCAACATTTGACAGCTGGGGCCTGTATCACAAAGCAGGATTTCCTGGTTAGTATAACTTGTTTAAGGTAGTCCGGGCTTAAATCCAACAAGCTATCCAGCTAAGCAAGAGATCCAGGTTTGTGATACAGGCCCTCGGAGTCGTCCAGCTGTGAGGTTCCCAGCAGAAACACTGTATCACAGACCCTGTACTGGAAATCTCCGCCATCAAGCCAAGCTTCTTACATAGGGTGTAGCGGGTTGCCTTAAGAGGGGAGCGAGAGGGTGTGGAAAAATTTGCATCCCCTGGTCTCCCTCTAGAAACCGACTACCAGTCTGGTTTTCTGCAGTGTGAGCTAACATGAGCAAAACGCGTAAAAGCAGCCAGATTGCTATGGTGAGCTCGCTCCTAAGCGCCTGGAGGATGTTCACCGGGCTCCAGTGTGAGTGACCTTGCCTGCGTCACCCTGCATCACCCAGCTCAGCATGCCAGCAGTCCGCCTGCACCTGACCTGCCTGGCTCCGCTCATCCTAACGTGGCTTTTAATTGCAGTTTTCGAAGAAAAAAAAAATCTGCCCAGGAGGAGGGACAGCCTCCCTGCATTATATATCAGCGCCATGTCAGACAGTCGTCTATTTAACATTTCGAACAAAAGAGAGGCTTTATTAGCTTTTGCTAAGGGGCTGTAGGATAATAATAATGAACTACGACTGATTGGCCTGTGGGAAATCAGCACGCTTTCACGCAGAATGGAAGGGAATATCCATCTGAGGAGTTTCCGTAAGAATTAATCAATACTAGTGGAACAAGCTCAGTGATAGATGCACACTATGGCCATATGGGCACAGCTGGGTTTAAGTTCAAGCTTGAGCTGTAAGCCAAAAACAATAAAAGGTAAAATTCTACAATGGGCATACCTCTGGTATCCTGTGTGAGGCGCTGTTTCCACCCAGGGCTCACCCGGTTGGCTCCCACATAGCTAGAAATTTAAAATGTCACCTTGGGCCCCCTGTTAAGGTCCCCCTGGTATATTTTTTCATGCGTGGGGTGGGGCCTTCTAAAAAGTGCTGGGCCCCTTGGATCTGCCTGGGTCCCTTTGCCCTTCCTACACGCCTGATTGGCCGTTTCAGAGGGTACCAAGCACCCGGGTTCATGTGCGTATCCAGGACTGTAATCTGTCACAGTCGTGATGGCTGGACAGTTCTTCACTGTGATGGCAGAAGATCAATGGGACAATGACAGTGGCCGTGTCCTTCAGACTGATTGCCTGTGTGACCTACCTGAGACAGTCAGTAATCAGATGTCGCTTCTCTCTAAATCGGGCAGTTTATGTTGTATCCTGATGACGTGTCGCATCTGACTGATAGATGCTCTGTTCCCGTGTCTTCCAGATGCCTTCGTATTGCATCCTGATAGCAGTCCCAGTGTTCTACACGTATGGTAAGTGAATCACCACAAACCATAATAATTATACACACCTGGCACTTTCCATCAATAAGGACAACAACCCAGAATCTGGGTAAGAGAGGTTGCTAATCTTAGTGGCATGTGCATCAAATATCATTCAGAACAAGAAAGCTGGCCCCAGAAAGGAGGATAAACCCGCTGACAGTGCCCTCTACAGGCAGTGTGCACAGCACCAAGGCTCTCGGAGATTTGAGGTCCGCGTCCAGCATGCCACGGCCTAGTCATTAGCATCTGCCGGGTGTAGCACACAGCCGCCGGCTTGTGGAAGGCTCTCCTCGCGTGTTCAGCAGACATGAGGCTGCATCTCGGGCAGAGCAAGCAGGCGTGGGTGAGGCTGACGGAGGCTGGGATGGCGGCAGGTTCTGCCGCACTTCCATATTTAGCCCCTCTGCCAGCTAAGCACGGTGAGATGGCTTTGGCAGCCGGCCTCCTCCCCGGCGATGATGATACTCTCTTGGCTGTGGCTGACCCTAAAACCGGAGACTCCTCAGCCCATGATTAATCGGCCTGTGATTCTGCTGGTCACTCAGCCACGACGGAGGCGGAGAACGAGTCACATTATTATAGTAGCGTGTGCCTGTGTCCAGTGCATGCAGACCAGTGAGGACGTGAATTACTCTGCGGCGTCTCAGTGCTTTATTCCCCTGCAGTGTGCTGAACCACAATTATTTTGTTCTTTTCCCAATGAAATACATAATGGCAGAGTCCGGCAGGCAGGCCTGTGAGATTTCATTTAGACTGCAAACGGAAGGTCATCCGGAGTCCGGTAGGAAGACAGGAAGCGTCTTGATCTTATTTCGTAGATATTCGATAAGAAGGTAGCTGTTTAATTTGGCTCCGGTCCATTTTCTTTGGACGCAAGGGAGAAGACAAAGCTAATTTATCCATTGTTTACTGTAGACTTGTGTAATAGACCTGCTTAATTATAATTCATGCTGCAATACTTCAGGACATCATCTGCAGGGAGGGGGGGCTGGGGGTGGGGTGCTGGGCTATTCGAAAGGGCAGTACTGTATATCCATCACAGCAGCACAGGTCTTCTTGTTCTTACGCAGAGCCAACCGGGGGATGACCTCATAGTGGACACTCCTGAAGAGGAACCCCCCCCCACCCCCCAAATAGCACCTGGGTATGGCAGAACGAAAGCGACATGCGGCTAGCCTCGACTACAGTTTTACTTACACAAGAATATTCTGAGGGCAGAAAAAATGATTGATTCAGAAATATAACCAAACAGAGAGTACAGGAGGTGGGTCCATGCAACTAGGGGAGGCGGGACCAAGATATCTGATTGGTTGGTCTAACATGTGACCAAGATCTGATTGGTTATCTATCTGAATCAATCATTTCTCTATTTGCCCTGAGAACTCCCATAGGCCCAGCCTCCCCACCTATGGGAACAAATATGGCCAAGTTGTGATTTCCTGACATAGATGTATAAACAGGTTAGGAGGAGAAACCACAGGACGGTGGCCCTACACTGACAGGGGAGTCAGCTTCCCATTAATATTAAATGGCCAGGGGTGCAGACGCCTGCTGTGTACCTGGCAGACTCTAGGGGTCACTGTAAGATCCCTGTGATGCTCCCATCATGCTTTGCAGCAGGCTTTAGAACTGCAACAGGGTGGATGGTGTGTGTCTCTGTGCCAGTGTGTGTTTTTGTGTGTCTGTGTTTTTGCACGTGTGTGTGAGATATAATGAGCCAGACAGCAGTGTGCTGGTTAGGGTATTGCATTGTTGAGATACACACTGTCTGTGTAAAAAGCAAACGGCATAGAAAGAAACGCAGAGTTTCATTGCTCAGTCTGGCTGAAAGTGTCTGCTTGGTGAAAGTTCCTCCTGTACCTAATGGCCCAGGGCTCAGGAAGATCACATTAGTCACGGCCTAACCTGCGGATTTTCGTTTTGTTGTGATGGAAACAGTTATAGTGAGTTTTTTTCCTCCCTGCTTTGGACTTCTTTGTTCCTGTCCTCTTTCATCTTCTGGCAGTTTTTCTTTTCCTCTTCCCATTCTCTTTTTTCATGCACTGTTTTATATACACAATACTATTTTCCATACGATACTATTTTTCTATAGTATTTTCTATGTACAAGGTAGCAGTCTTAACTAGCTGGCCCAGAGCAACAATTCTGTTAGCAGAATGTACAGTATGCATGGCTTTCAAAGGGTTAAGCAGGGACTGAGGTGTATTGGATCGGGAGTCAGACAGGGGTGGGGGCAGGATTGGCCCCTGTTGCACCCACACATGTGCTGGGCAGTCAGGATACTGGTGCGCAGGTCCGTGGCTCCTTGCGGCTAGTACTAAGCAGGCTATTGAAGCTGATTTCTGTTTTCACTGCCATTACACCAGGCCCCATCTAAAAATACCCCTCCTCCCTGTGGACGTCCGTGGTGTTTCGGTGCCTTCTTCGACGTGTAAATTACGTGTGAGAAGTTCACAACGTCACATTAAAGCAGAGCAGCTGCCCCTGACAGCCCGATGAAGAGGCAGCATCTCTCAGGCGCATAAACCAGGCTTTTTATCTGTGGGCTGTACTTGCCATTCCTGCCTCTCTTTAGCCCGGGACAGAGATACGATAGGCTTCCTTCCTCGTCCTCGTTCTATATTCATCACGCCTGTGTCATGCCCTTCAGGAGGGCGGCACCCGGCTTAGCACATAGCAGTTTAGCGCTATAGCGTAATATGCAGTTCTCGTGTATCTCTGTCAGTGTAGCGACCCTTCCCTGTAGCTCCTGGCATGACGTTAAAGCAGGAACATGCGTCCTCAACAGGGGGAACAGCGTCTGTATAAACACAACAGATTTAACATGTCCCTCGTGAGTGTCTCTACCACACTCCCAGGTGACCTGGCTGTCCCGTGGCTTCCTACTTTCTGCGAGCCGTTAAGATGGCTGTCACGTCTGCATGGCAGTGTGCCGGTGGCGTATAATGCCTCTGCAGCTGTGTGCCCTTCTGTATGACCTTTCTGTCCAGGTCCTGCCCAAGGTCAGACTCATTAAAGCCACTGTCCAGATGACAATCACAGCCCTAGGTGGATGCATTCAAGGCCTGAATTATGCACAGGGTACCAGGGCTCCAGGTTGTAGGGGGCCTCAAATTTTTTTCTTCATACTGTAAGTAGGGCCCCAACAAGGCCTTTCGTCCAGGTGCCTCCATCTCCAAAAGTCTGGCCCTGGATGTATTCTGCACATTTTATTTTATTTTGACTCGTTCAACCAGTTGCTGGCTCCAAGCTCCTTTGTTTTGTTTTTGCCTCTCCCTCCTGCCCAACTTGGCCTCTTCATTGCGTGCAGTTGTATAAAACAGAGGTGTTGTTATTGTAGCCCGAGTTCTGGGCGCTTGCCGCAGGCCAATAAAAACGTGTTTTATAAAACATTAGCCCACACAGTTATGCATTCTGACATCTTAACCGTCTGCACTTTTAAAAAATTCAGCAGATACCCACTAACAATGGCACGTATGTCATGTCACCTAGTCTACGGGTGTCATCCCAAATGAAGGAGCGTGCGCCAGGAGACCCGGCCCACATCCCAAACGGCAAGCTCCTCAGAAAGCCTTGCATCCGCACCAAACACCGCGGCAGGGAAAATGATGCCCCTACATTATTTATTAAATAAGGTGCTACGATATGAAAATGATGTAAACCATTCATTACTGGTGGTCAGTTCAATTAAGAAATACAAATTTCTATAGACTCTGTTATTCATGAATTTTTTAGCTTAATACACTGAGTATTGTAATAGGGGGAACATGAAATGTGTATTTTCTGTCAGTGTTATTGTGGCATATCAAACCAGCCATACGCCGTTGACTGAACACGTTTCCTTAATCAAATGAAGAGTGTTTCCTGGACAGCTGTATGATGCAGTTGTTTGTGCTGAGAGCCTGCAGAACAGCAATATGCCACGGTTTAGGGCCTGATTCATGGGCTTCCACCAGGCAGCGAGCCTGGCACTGGCTGGGAATGGGAAGGCTAAGCTAGGGCCCTAAGGTTAGCACCACGCTGTCCTTAACACAGATACACAATATACTAACCCTAACATCCACTACCACTGGATAAATAGCTATGTAATAGTCAACCCGAGTGCATTCACTGATGCTACATGGCTGTTTGAATGCTTATGGGAGTTTTTTTTACTTACAGAAAAATGTTCTAAGGACTGAACAAAAAATGATTGGTTCAGAGAGATAACCAATCAGATTGAAGAGGAGGTGTGTCCACACAACTAGAGGAGGCAGGACCAAGACATCTGATTGGTTGGTCTGAGATATGATTGTTATCCCTCTGAAGCAGAACTTTTTGTTCTGCCCTAAGAACATTTTTGCTTAAGTAAAACTCCCATGAGCTGCTAGAATGATGCTGCCCTTCCTTCCTGTTTATAAAAAAGGGCATAATCTCCGGCTTGGCGTGGCAATCGGCTCACAGCTCTCCCACGATGCACTTTCTAATGAGACCCGCAGAAAACCGCAGCCATCGGGCACGTCGACAAGTACGGCTGAAATGTACCCATCAAAGGAGCGGGTGCCAGGGGCACACTGTCCTTCAGTGGCTCCCGGTCCTGAGTCTGATGGTGGGCTGTCATAGCAGGACCTTGGCAGACATACGAGCACGGCTGGTGCCATTTGGCCAGCTTACCTCGGAGACGTTCCAGATCATTCCCCATCCGGTACATGCATCCAGAGTGAATTAAGTTACATTTTTATTTACTTCCAACTCCCTGCCCCCCTTCTTTTAGCTCAGCATTTGCATAGTACAACAGCCAGGGGGCAGCACTGGTGCCAGCACCTTCCCCACAGAGGTACCCGTCCTCAAGGTGATGGGATACGACAGCTCGAATGGGGGAAGAGGATACCTCGCGTGTGGGGAGGGTGGCTGCATAGCATCCCCTGAGAGACAGCTTGCCATAGGCTGACAGACAGTGCCTGTCCATCAGCTGCCCCGAGAAGCCATGATGACTTAACACGTTGTGGGGGAGGGGTATAGACCAGCTCATTCAGAACCTGACCTTTGTAACTATAATTAAGCCAAGCATATTTCCCGGCAATGAAATAGGGGCTGTCACATTTAAATTAATTCTCGCTGGGCCCTGAGAAATGAATTCAGGGTAGCCCAAGTATCAGGAAGGACAGCTCTTTATTGTGCTGACAACCTTGCCCTCCGTTTGACCCGGGATTCCCAAAACCTGTCAGTCAGCCAGACCAGCAGAGTAATAAGCATAGAGCCACAGGCAGCGTCGGTCTTCTCCTCCAGCGAAAGCTTCAATGGTCCCGTCATGGTGAATCTAAACCCGCTTCGATGCCGTGCATCACACTGTAAAAACGACAAGACACTGTTTCTCCAGAGATACCTGCTGGTCCCCGGCCCCACCCTTCGCCACACTGGGTACGTGTCGGTGTCTTCTGCCTGACATTACCTGATAATCACTGTGTTTCACTCCATTGTCCCCCATTGACCAGTTGGCCTGGTCTCTTCCAATTTTCAGCTTGGGAAACTGGCCTCATGAAAAAACAGGCGTGTATCAGGGAAGTCTTGTTTAATTTATGTGGGATTAATTGGAGAAAATAGGCTTTTTCATGCTAGGCTTGTTTAGAGGGCATAATTATACTGGTGGGAGAATAATGATGTGGAAAAAGAATTAAATAATCTGTTTTCTCAGCCAGGCTTGTAATGCAAACAACTGGGTGAAATGAGACAATGGACAGTGAATAAGCAGCATAGGTTGTGATTAACCCCTTAAGGACCCCCCCCCCCCCCAGCCTCATTCACCAACATCACACCTGAGGAAAGTAACCAGGTTGTAGTGCTGGCCTGGGGGGGGGGGGGGGGGGGGGGGGGGGGGGGGGGGGGGGGGGGGGGGGGGGGGGGGGGGGGGGGGGGGG
>JABFEA020000029.1:13909267-13923506 GCA_019775915.2 Cyphomyrus plagiostoma | reverse complement strand
AAAAAACAACCCCCCCCCCCAAGCAAACAGGGCTGTATTGAATTTCCCGGGGCTTCTGGCACTTGATTGGCAGCAGTCGACAGTCCTTGTGGGCGGAGCCGCAGATTTGCACTTAATCGGCCACGGGGCCAAGCTAATTTTCAGGCACCCAAAGCAGCATACTGTGTACTATAGGCCTCCACTGAATTAGTGGGTCTTGCACTATATTCAATCAGAAATGCCTGAATTGTAGCCTTCATGTGGTCTGTGCAGGGAAGTCCTCCACTTGTTTCATGGAATGTGTGCACAAGGTACAGGACTGTCATTAGCCATGCAGGGAAACAGTACAGCTCACCATGTGGCCTCTGTACTGTCATGACACCTTTCTCATTATCTTTCCTGGCCCTGCAGCTCTTTTTTGCTCTACATTCTCAGGAGAATGTCACTGATGGCTCTTGCATTGTTCTTACATCTCTTACATCGCAGCCTAATGGTATCTTAATGGTAATGAAGGGGCCAGAAATTCTAACTTGAAAACACGGCCCGTGCCCTGTGAGTTTGAGGAGGTTGATTTTCAGATGCTCCGTTTTTGCATCTTAGTGACACAGCATGCTAAAGTTAGGCCGCTTTAATCTGGGAGCATCTGGAAGGATACTTTTGGGTCAGGACGTTGCAGATAAATCTGCTTTATGCTCTTTAGTGCAGTGTCCCGGGATTAAGGCTGGTCCGTGAAACTGCTGACCCTGTAAACATAAATCACTCTGCCAAGTGCTCCCCCTACCCCTACTCCCCCCCCCCCCACTACCACCACCGCTGATGACGGGCACTCACTGAGCCCAAGACCTCGCTGATTACCTCTCTGTGTCTACTTTGAGCCGCAGGTGGAGCTGGCTTCGCATCCAGAACTGCAGACCACCGCGGCAGGGTCAGCGGTATCGGATCGGAAAGCCAGAGCAGATCCGGGCTCGTTCTCTTCTTTATATCGCTTGGGGAACCTGTGATTCTCCAGCAGCGGCTGTAAAATGACACGGAGAGACGCGGTAATGGTGTCTGTGTGGAATTCCTTTGTTCCAGACCAGTAAAGGATGGCAAATCACAGTGAGCCAAGAAGGATCATGGCCGTCTCTCCAGACAAAAGGCCGCGGCTCGGTGGCTGCATCAGCCGCCACGCTCGAAGGCACACTGTAAGTCGAGAAGCTCGCAGTGCTGTGTTTTGTCTTGCCGAACGGTTCAGGTGGAACGCTGACTGTGCTGCTCGTTGAAAAATGCTTCCCTGGACAAATTAGTGGCAGGGCCCGGGGTCGAGGCCGGGGGCGGCCTGATTACGGCTCCCAGGAGGCACCAGGGGCATTTGATGATTGTCTGGTATCTCAGCTCTGTAAGAAGCGGGTGGCTCGGTCCAGCCGGCGGCTTCAACGGCGCCTTCTGTCCCCGTTTCGGCGTGACGCTCTGCTCTCCATCTCATTCCTGTCTCCTAGACCAGAATTTCACCAGCTGCTCCACTGTAGTTAGGAATGGGCGCGCAGTGTAGAGATGAAGCTGTCTGCCCCAAATGCAAACAGATGAGCACCACAGGTGCTGGTTGTGCTTGCTTTGGTGGGAAAGTCATTTTACAAGTCAAACAAACGTAGCATTACTGCCCCACAAAGGTAAGACACAGTAACTATGCTGACATGCTAGCTGAGAAAAAGAATGTTTCGCCTTTAATGTGTATTTTGTAGTCATTGAAATTTTCACATTTCATTTTCTTCAAAATCAATTATAGTTGAACTAAGGGATATTTTCTCACAAGATAAAACAGGGCTGATGACATCTGGTTATGGCCATAACTCAGTTTTGATAAAACATGCATTTATGGTGTTTTGTCAATGTACTGTAGCATACACAATGATACACAGCTTTCCTGCACTGAATCACTGCTCATTTAGAGCCCATTGGTTAAAATGTCCTCTCAAGGTCATTTTGTCCAATCCCAGTGTTCCTTTAAAAGCCTCCTCCTCCAATCCCAGTGCTCCTTCAAAAGGGTCCTCATCCAATCACAGAGTTCCTTTGAATGCCTCCTCCTCCAATCCCAATGTTCCTTCAAGTGCCTCCTCCTCCAATCACAATGTTCCCTCAGAAGACTTTGAATGCCTCCTCTCCTACTACTTCCTTACGGATGAACAGTCTACATTTCTCCATAGCGTACAATGTATTTCCCTTATCACTGCACGTCACCCAGCCATATCAGGTCAGAATGTAAGCAAAGCACTTTCTTCTGCAAAGGCATTGCTGGGTGCTGTCTGCCAAAGCTTAGATTGGATTATGTGGAACTTAACACAGCCCCCTCCCATCCTGTGCCTGCGGTGACCAAAGGGGGTTCAAAATGTGAAAAATAAATGTAATTGCAAAAAGTTATGCCTGGATGAAATTCTGCTCTTCTTTTTCCGGGAGATACACCTTCCTCCTCTTTCCAGAGCTTCCAGAACCCCTTTGGGCTGCTCAGCAGAGACCGTGCGCTTGTCCGTTCAGTAACCCTTCCCAACCGAGTGCGCGCTTCCCGTTCAGATGTGACGGCTGCTGTGTTTTTTGCTGTGCAGTCTGCTCTCCAGAGATGCATGCCCAGGGCTAATTATTGTGAACCCTCGGATTCTCCTCAGTTGATTGCGGCGTGCTTACGGGTAATAGGGCCGCCATTGCCGGCTGTCAGGGCCCTTATGGAGAAAAGCATGTGCAGCCGGAAGCGGTTAAATAGGATGGGCTCTGGTGCATTCTGGGGTCTCTGCAGAGCGACTGTGAACCGCAGCAGAGATTAAACTCAGCCGCCAACAAAAGGCTTGCAAACGGGTCCCTTTTCCCCAAAGTGAACTTTATAAATGACACCAAAACATCCCATTAGACTCACGGATTTGTTTAAAGACTGTGGCATTTAAATGGGCTGTGTGTTATGCAGACTCAGGAACCACAGTTAATGAAGTCCTGAGTCCTTCTCTACAGGACTTCTCTACAAATGGTTCTCAACCGTTTTTTCACCACGACCTAATTTTTACCATGTCAGCTCAGTCGCGACCCTATATCAGCTACAGGTCTAAATTAGTTCTATGATCAAGTGTGCTGTGCACTCTGCAGTTTACGCCAACCAACGCCACAAATCACACTGGATGCCAGTGAATTTTAAGTCAAGCATCTGTGGTTTGACTTCTTGGATTGGTTGTGTGTTGGGGCTGTGAAATCAGATCGTGGTTCAGCATAGGAGCTCGCTGGTCTTAAAATGTTTACATTTCCAACTCTACCTCGCAACCCTTTCAGAACATGCCATGACCCAAATTTGGGTCTTGACCCATGGTTTGAGAATCTCTGCTATACAGGAACCTAGTCAACCATCCCCCAGTCATAGATGGGGTGTGTAGTCAAGTATCTTTGCAGCTGTGCTTGTAAAATAGGGAGTTTTTGGGTGCGACCTGTACAGTCAGTTTTTAGTCTGTGTTCTACTCTCTTTGCCAGCTCCTCTACTAAGTGCTCCCTCACCAATTTCAGATATACTTTTAGTATTCTGGAGCTCACATTGGCTGCCAGTTGGCCAATAAATACACTGTGAGTTTTGAATCTCACAGGTCAAAGAGGAACACACTCCTCTGACTGTTGTCAATATGCTGTCCCCATGGTGCTTCAGCAACGATGTCCCCATCAGCCTTGCAATGTTTGCCAAACAGGGTCCCCTCTGAGCGTTTCTGTCATGTAAAAGAGAGAGAGGCTGCCATAGAGATGAGTCCACTCACGTGTGATTCATGGGAGAACCCAGGGATGGATCTCTTAGACTTTTATTCAGACCTGCTTATCTTTTGACTCAGGCTTTTTCATGGCCATCCCTGGTTACTGAAGGGGTGTTTCCTAGCAACACGGCATAAACATTGGGTAACTTCATGAATTTATTTCAGCGTGGTGGCTCTTTAACAGGTGGCTGGAGAAGGAGTGGTCTGAGCATGCACACTACCTTTAATCAGCTCCGCAATCCTAGCCTGAGTGGCAGGCTCTGGCTGTTTCCATGGCAGCACCCTTCCCCGTGTCGAAGAAGCCTAACTCACATTTCATCTTAATGCGAGCGCGTCTCCCTCCCTGCAGGCGTCTGGAAACATCCATGAATATACACCTGGGCTACCATGACACCGCTCTTCAATAGAATGCTACAGTCGGATTAACCAGAATTACCCCGTTCCTTCAGGTTTTCGTAGTCAGTTACAACAACCTGGAATTCCAGAGCTTCCACACAAAACGATGGTTAATGGTTGACAGCACTTTCAGACCCGAAAACCAGAGTTTGATAAACCTTTGCTGATTGGCTGAGCTGTGGAGTGTGGCTTTTTATTGGTTTGACTCTAGCTGTTTGGTTTAAGTAGCAGTTAGATGAGTCTTTTTGATTTCCTGTGTCATTGATCACATTCCAGTGTCTTTCTCTTCTGCCCGGGTTCCTGATTCCATGCCCGTCTTGTCACACTGCTATGTAACAGCATACACAGCTCCTGTAAGAGTAGCGCAAAGCACGTTTCTATAAGCCTGGTATTAAGTGCTCCAGCGTTTCAGGCCTCACGCACATGCTGTGTGTATCGGACCCCCTGGCATTACGCTGCTCCAACCCCCACTTTGTTACAATCTCTGCGGAGCCTCTCAGCAACAGAAGGTGTTCTGATGGCTGTGTTGTGACATTTTACTTTATTACCACCCGCCGGTTATGGAAATTACAGCCCTGAGAACAAGCCCCCCCCCATCCAAGTTAACAAAGTGTACAATTAAAAACTGCCTTCCCACAGGTGCCAAAGATGGCTTGATGTACGATTTACCTGGTTCTAAACCAGTCTCAACCCCAACATTACATCACACTGACTTTGTCACACTTTTTCTCTTCCAGACATCAGAGGCAGGGTGACAAACACATACAGAAATAATGGAGCAGAGGGAGCAGATCACGGCCAATGCATCCCCTTTTTGACACCAGCCTGTTATGTTGGGCATTTCCCTTACATTAATCACCTGAGTGGTTTCCGGTTAGGAGTCACCGAACTCCGATGGCAGCTCAAGTTATGACATGGTTTCTCATGCGAAAATCATCAGTATCTATTCAAAGCATTAAATTACCCCCGTGAATTATTTTAACAGCACCGTGTTTAACATCCAGTCCCGTGGAAAGGTTCCACCTGTGTTTTCATTTAATGACTATGCAGCGTCAGTGGGAACGGCAGGCCTCAGAGTGATGTGATCCTCAGCATCTCCGGAGAAGCCAGAGGAATGATGCAGTACAGGTTGAGGCAGGCCGTCGGTGATGTGTAGCCCTGGCCGTGGCCATGGGGAACTTTAAGGATGCCAGCCTTGGTATCTCCTCAATGTCGCAAAATGGAGAAGCGACACAAAGATAGGGTGGATCAGAAGCAAGTCGGCCATTATGCTGTAATTTAGCGTGCGGGAATATTTCTAGGTTTCAGGTCAGTTATACAGCCTGGGAGTGAAAATATCTGCCTCAGTCATCCTACTGTGGGTTGCTTGGAAATAATAGGTGTGAAATATTTGATATTTGATGTGAAATAAATGAAAATGTCTGTGAAGCTTGATGTTGTCACGTCCCGCTCCGAACGCTCCTCGTGTGTGCCACGCCCACCTCGTTACCCTGTGTTTTACCCTGATTGTTTTCACCTGTGTCTTGGTCTATCATGAGTTTCCCCTGTATTTAAGTATGTGTTTTAGTTCAGTCCGGTAGATCCGGCATTAACGTCTCAGTCTGTTGGTTTGTTGTCCGTCCAGTTTTCGTTATTAAATCCCCATTTTGCCTGATTCCCTGGCTTTTCGCCTGTTTGACCGCTCGCCCACCGACAGATCACAACAGATGTTCATAAAAAGTCGGCGGATTTGCATAGCATTGTGTTGTTATGTTTACTACTGTCTGTCTTTGTTTAATATATTCATTTCTGGACCAGCTGAGAAAAACCATAAGGGCTTATTTTTCTCATGTGAGGTGCCGTAACATTCGCTGAATGATTTCACCTGTGGTGCGTACTGTAATTGTTACGTCTTTCACCACACCTATGGAGTTCATCACGGGACTATGGAGCTGGTGAAACTTTTCGTAACACTTTATGTGAAGTTGTGATCTATAATGCATTATTGATAAACATAAGGCATTTTAGTCTTGATTATAAGACTTCATAAACTCCAATGAAGCTGTCATCTATAATGCACTATACAGTAGATACCTTCATAATGCATTATAATGATATTAGAATTAACCATACTTTGTCTGCGTTATAAAGGTATCTATAGTGCATTATAGTTGAGAGCTTCACGAAGCATTCATAATGCGTAATAGACATAGCTATGTGTTAAACCTTTTTATAGCTATGTTTATAATGCTTTATGAGTGCCTTATAACGTGTAATGAATGTGGTCATAGATTCTCATAGACATGGCTTTCATAGATTGAGTTACCAGCGTTTTTTTGGGCCATAGACAGCTTCATGGCTGTGATGAATTCCATGTGTCTGCACCACCAGACAGATATACGCTCATCTGCTCCACCTGCATCTGCTTTCAGTGCAGCATGATCAGACTGATCCAGGATCAGCTATATCAGCTTGACCTCGTTGTTTCACCTGGTGGGGACGGCACTCAACAATTGCACGTAACCAGCCAGCGAAGCAAAATGTGGGTCGGCTGGACAACAGCTCTCTTCAAAAGGACAAAGGTGGGACAGCGGTGGGGCAGCAGTGGGGCACAGGTGGCGAGGAACTGGACTATTTTAGTGCTGTGCCTTAAAGGCTCACTTTGACAGGCAGGTGAAGGCAGTCATCAGTGCGAATCCCCTTCTGAGCTGTGAAGTGCTTGACACTGAGTGAGTGCTGTTCCAGGGAGAGAATTAATTAAGCGCTGTTAATTAAGTGTGACGCAAACCCTGTTGTGTTTGAATAAGAAGACGCAGATGAAATGTGTTGATATATATTGGGATTCAGCCCCAATCCCGGGGGACACACCCTTCCAGTGGGGGGTCCCCACAGGAGACAGGTTCCAGTTGGGTGTTTGGTCTGACATCATCAGTAGGGAGTGGAACTCAAAACAAGAGAACGCTTTAAGTGCTGCCCCCATCAGGACACCTAAAAAAATACACACGTCATTTGGCAGGTCAGTTAGGGAGGGGCCCCCTAATATCGCTGTGGCATTGTTTGACGTGTAATTCTGCCCCCCCCCCCCAAATGAAATCAAATCATTATGAGCCACAGATATACGATAAAGTAGGTGTAGCTACCTCAAGCATTTGTGTGGTATCAGTCAAGCTTTCCAGATAAGTTGACATACAGCTAATCTTTTCGCCATTGTTTACTCGTGCCATGACAAAAATAACTACTGCTGTACAACTTCCTCTAAAACACACCTGATGAAATCCCAGACAAAAACAGCTTCGCGTGTTTTTTTTTCCCCAAACTGTTAACATAAAGCTAACCTCTGCGCTTTTACAAAGTAACACATTTCCTGCAAATTGTGCAGTACGAGACTAAAAATAGTTCATTACAAGAAGCGACAGAAAGAACTCTAGCAGCACGGGTGTGAGGAATCTACTCTCCCAGTGATCAACACCAGTGAGATTAACCCTGAATGTGTTATGTAGGCCTGCCTTTGAAAACTGGCATAATAACAAAATAATAAAAGAAAACACATTTTTTCATGTCCCTGTTCTCCATATTTTTGATCTGGGACACTTTCAGACCCACACAGCATCTGAGCAGACTAATAAATGGCCAGGCCTGTGGCCACACTTACAGGATGGCTCTTCGGGGTCATGTGATGCTCCAATTTCAGATAGAAACTCTGCTGTCCTCTTGATCTACTCAAAGATCCACCTCCAGACTCTGTGAGCTGAGGTTAATCCCAAACTTGCGTGCTGTTGTTCCTCTCTTTCTCCTTCTCACTCTTTCTCAATTTTTAACTCGTATTAAAGCTTGCAGAATCAAATTGTGATACTTCATTGATTCCCGTGGGGAAATTGTCTTTTTGCTGATCCTAGCTTTGCTCTCCATGAGATGAACACATAGGTGAGAGCAAATTTGGGGGTCAGCCAGCATGCCACACTGCTGGGGGGGTTGGGGGCCTTGCTTGGGGGTACCAGTGTTGTATCGGTCTGCTGGTCCTGAGATTCAGACTGGCGACATTCTGATCAAAGATTGTATCGTATCTAAAGTGCAGTATGTTTATGGTAATGTGCAGTCTAGGTGTGTGTGTTAATCGAAGGTACAGTCTTTGTTTGTGTCTTTCTGTTTGATGTGAGCACCTTTACCTAATGTGGGCATTTTTGTAATTATTACACTGGGGAAACCAGATTTTCCAACAATATGATAAAAACCTGTAATTTTTACCTTTTGAGGACATTTTTTGATCACCAGAAAGATAACCTCAATTTTATATAAATCTGCAAATGCAATCAAAAAATTAAAAATGCCGAAAGTCTTGTATTTTATTTGATTAATTATGGTTAAAGGTAAAGGGCTGGGTAGGTAGTCATTGGTGGGATTGGGGTTATGTCCATATAAATTAATGGAGAGTCCCCATAAAGATATGAATATGTGGACTGTGTGTGTGTGTGTGTGTGTGTGTGTGTGTGTGTGTGTGTGTGTGTGTGTGTGAAATATGTATATATTACATTGTGAGGACCAGTTGTGTGTGTGCGCAGATATTGAAGGTTGATACAATATGCTGTTGTTTTTCTCCAGCTGTGAACCACAGAGCTCATTTCCAGATTCCTATAATAATTCTTGTGAAATATCTGTATTTACAGTTTGACAGGAATGTGCCTGACTTCTGCATTTTGTGTGAAAGCAGTCATGAATGACTTTTGTCTTGATGTTTTTCAAAATAAGTGATTCTTTCAGGGTTTACAGAATGCAAAATGCACATGACATTTTGAGAAACCATCTTTAAGAAGTTTGAGAATAACTGCACTCATGTGTCTCCCAAAGGTATGATGGAGACGATCTGTCAGTTATGGATGGCATAGGTAACTGCTGAGAGGTCATGGGCCCGTGTTAAATGACCCGTCACCTTATCGCCCCCCAGTGGCTGGCAGTATCCCCTGCAGCTTTCTCCGCTACCCCACGTCTCATAGCGCTTTAGGCTTCCTTTCACCTGGATCCCTGTAACAATTTTCAGGTCATCTGCAAGTGAAGGGCACCCGCAGGGTGTGGGTTCTCGTCCTGGTTTAGTGAATTGTCAACAAGGATACACAGCATAAATAAGCCACATATTAGCAACTCTATTGCCCTCTGACTTGACAGAACACCCACAATCAGCAATGTCAAGACTTTATGAGCCATGAACAGCAGTGGCCCCTTCCTTGCAGCAGCCGGACAGGTTGGACTTTTTGCTGGGAGTAAATGGGCCGTGAGCTTCTCCTATGCATGCGGATCCGCTGGTGCTGGTGTCTGCGTCAGTGTCCTTCTACATTAACGACAAGCAGAGCGACGTGACACAGAGAGGCTTGGGTGGACAGGGATATGCCACAGCCTCTGCTCAGGAAACCAAAATAGCCCCATCACATCACACATCTGCATTCACACAAAGCCATACTCTCTTTTTCTATTGTCTTAAAGTAATAAAAACAGCTTCTCCCTTTCGGCTGCTGACTTTATCCACAAGCCCTGACCCCCGCTGACACTGTCAGCCTCTGTCACTCCCCCACTCACTCTGCACCCATCTTTGTTCATCTTTTATCACCTACTGGACGTCATATATCTCCATACCTTTATATTCCACTATTCAATATACCTCTGTTCCGCTTAATGTCCATGTAATTATATTGCACAGCTTGCAGTATTTTATTCCTTTATTGTATTATTTTATTTATACTTTTCTATTTTTTCCTAACTTGTGTTCTTGTTCTTCTAAGTTATCTGTGAATGTAAGGGCCAATTTTGCCAAAACAAATTCATAGTACATGCAGTTGTACCTGGTGAATTCTGCTTTATTCTGATTATTCTGCATTCTTATTTTATTATTTTTATTGTTATCTTTAATCTTATTTATCCTTGTCTTTTTATTTTATTTAGTTTCTCTTGGTGTTTCACACTTCCTTTTAAGGACAATCCCGGAAGCGGGCAGAAGAGCTTTTTCTGCTCAGATATAAAGTGTTACGTTTATGCATGTGATAAATAAAACTTGAGATTTCAAACCCAGGGCAAATCTAGGCTCAACCTCATAAAGCGATACGGGGAACATCCACCCCTTAGTGTTACATCGCAGGCAAATTACATCCATCGCTTACACTGCATTAATGTGAGCACATGTTCCAGCATGAATTTTCCTGTCCTTTCCTGTATGCGAGGCAGGGGTCTGATATGTTGCAGCTACATACTAGAAAAACGGTCAAAACAAGAGCAAACTCTGCCCTTTAGGTGGGCAATTTAGCCTTTTTAAGGGCACCATGAGACGTTTACCCTGAAGTTTAATTCTCCGCTTGACTTGGCCTGTCACGGTGTGAAAGGTAACCTTTAAAGTTGGGGTTTTGTGTCCCCCAGACAGCAGCAGTTATGCTGTTACAGGCCTGCTGGCTGCATGTGTCCGGGATGCTGGCTTCAATCAGCACCTGCCAGTGACTTGCACTGAGCTCCTCTCCAATGCCTCAGCATGTTTCACTGTATGTCTGCAGCTACCCTGCAGTGGTTTTGGGACCCCTTCTAAGAGCAGGCCTGTTCATTTAAGTCCTAATTCTCACATATCTGGGAACTTCGATAGGTGTTGATCTCTCTGCCATTTTCTTTGAGTGGAAGCATAAGGTTCGTTCTCTCTATATTGAGAGCAATGGTGGGTAAATGGAAATGCTGGGTTAGGATAACATGAAACCTCTTTAGCAGTTGACCTGAAGTTAACTTAGCTCAATAAGTCCGCTCATCCCCGTGTTCGTCAGCATCTCTCCGAGTTACCCACACATTGCTTACGCTACGAAAGACGTGGAATAATAAATGTCTGCTCCAGGTCATGCAAAACCATTGTCTTTCTGTTGAAAAAGCAGAACCAGCGATTTTGCTGCGTGGAGCAGAATTGAGCTGCGTTCCTGGAAAACTGCTTTCTGGAACTGTAGCCTTATCTAATCTTAGCCTCAGCCTGCCCATGTGGAAAGGAGCTCCCAAGTTCTCTCCCGCTGGTTTTGAAGTCCGAGACGGGTAAATGTGATGCTCTCCATCGGCCAAGAGAGAATTGTTAAGTGTTGTTTAATCGAGACTATCTGACACAGTATAAGGGACACAAGTGGTATTACAGTCACGTTTCTGGTCGGAATGTTTCCAAGCTCTTGAGAGCTTGTTTGGCTTGAGTGATGGAGGCTGGGTGCTTTTAGGTTCTCGGTACTCAGCCCAGGGTGTTTTGTGCTCAAGAACCCTTGAGAAAGCATTTCCTCACATGGGAGGATATTGGGTAGCAAGGAGCGGGTTGGAGAGACAAAAGGTGCCAAAAGTGAAGGCATTTCCTAATTGACTGCACATAGAGCCTGTGGGAGTATGAAAGGGGCACCCGGCGTGAGCATCAAGAGGAATCAGCGGTGTGGGCCGTCCGGGGGATGAGAGACAATAAATAAATGACCATTTTGTCTGTGGAAACAAACAGGCACGAATATACATACACAGTCTGGTTACTGAGAAGTGTTTTCCAATCCAGTCCTCGGGGACCCACAGACAGTCCACATTTTTGCTCCGGGAGCTCGGGGGGGGGGGGAGCAGAAATGTGGACTGTCTGGCAGGGAGCATGAATTGTCTATGGATCCCCGAGGACTGAGTAGGAAAACTGTTATAGAGAATGCATGGATGACTCAGTACATGGAACTTGAATACTGAAATGCTGTTTATCTCTCTACCCATCTGGATAAACCAGAGAAAGGACTTTTCTTTTAAGATGCAGCTTTCCCAGTTTATTGTGCCTGACCTCACCTCGGACATGCTGGGCTTTGAGTCTGGGGTCTCCACACCCTTCCTATGAGGGCTGCATTCTGTTGGTTACAAACAGAGAAGTTTCCAGACCTGGGGTCTGATCGGCCTCTGTAATTATCGTGCAAGTGCTAGCATCTGCTTCAGGGCAGCGGAAATCCAAACTGATAACAAGGTGTAGTACCATGAGCACCCTGAAGTGGAGGAGGGCAAGGAAGAAACCATATCGTAAATCAGCATGTCACGTGGTGTCATGTGACACTAGCACTGGGTCATGCGATACTTGCTGTGCTAGGCTGAGCCAATACATGATACAGGTGGAAAATTCAGAGCGGCTGCTACAGCCACTGACCTCCAATCTCACTTCAGGCTGTTGTCAGAACCGTCAGCAGTATCCTTCCCCTATGATACGATCGGCACTTTTCCCTTCATGGCCATACTTACAGCTCTCCAAAGCATGACACCAACCCTTGAAATCAGCACCTGAAGATGCTGCATGTAATTGTGGGTAAGAAATGCTTTTAGAGATACTTTGTCCAGGATACAATCCACAGAAAGCTTTTCGGCAGGGCTGGATATTAAGCCAGCCCACTCAAATGAGGCGAGTCATCTAGACAAAGGGCAAGTACGAAAAGCTGAACGTTAACCTGCTGGCGAGTGAAAAAAACATGTCGGGCTGCATTTTTTATTGAACTACCCCATTCGTCTTGTAGGAAAAATTTTGAAGTTGCACCCCTGGCTTTCGGGGAGGGTTATGTTTCTTGGACCAGTGATGAATTCAACCGTTCCAAAAGAATGCACATCTTCAGCGCAGAGTGACACGTCACAGCAGATGTTGCTCTGTTTATTTCCTGTATAAAATGTTTTCCACATCTTCCTCAGATGAAGTGTTTGTAGCGTGACTGGGGGTGCAGCTCGAAATTCATACCCCTGACAAAATGTCACCTTGGGACTGGAGGGTGGGTGGGGGTGGGGCGGTTGGGGGGATTTTGCTCCCCCTTAATTTATTTAGTCAACAGTACATTTAAACATTACTACGTTGAAACACAAAAACAGAAAATATAACTCAGAAACAGACCAGTACATTTCTCTTTTTTAACTTAAAACGCATGCAGGGAAAACATACAACTCGCCCCCATCAGCAATGGGGCTGATCATGATGTCGTTGATGTAAATTGTTCCGAGGTGATATTTAAAATTCGGTCTCATGATACTGAGTGGAATTTACAGTGAGACGCACTGTGTTCTCTCTGAAGATGACACTATGACATCGATCTTCTGCGGTACAGATGTCTGGCATGTGGATCGTCGGGCTGGAAACAGACACAAAGTCATTACAGGCTGTACCCCTCAGGGACAGCCAGGTGGACATCGCTGATGCATCAGTACTGAAATTTATCAGGTGATTTACTGAGTGCCGAAGATCAATGAGCTTGTGGTTGATTGGCCATAGATGTCTGTTAATCCTCATCCTACAGGGTGGGAGAGCTCAGAAGAGTGCCAACATGGCAGAAACGGTCATCCGCATAGCCGCAGCTGAGCCAACAGGAAGCATGAGTCTCTTGGGCTTTGTGTTTCATTGTCATTTGGGGAAATTCCAGGCTGGCATCCATCTGAATTTTAGTGTTTTCCAGTGATGTGAAAGCAGGTCTCTCTTGTTAGCTCGCCTGCAGAACGTGATGTAATTAGCGTCTAAAATGAGCACAGAAAGCAATCCCGACTCCTTCAGAGTGATCGTGGGCGTATGTGGCATTTCGACTCTTTAAGGCAAATACCACAGCCGTCTCTGCGGTGCCCTCCCGTCAAGAGAGTAAACTCCGCTCGTCTCTGTATTCCAATAAACCCAGACATCCCTAATTACACAGCGCCATAGCGCCTCATCCGCCAGCCAAATGGACCTTTGTTATGGACTGAAATATACTTCTGTTTTCCATACAGATGGATGGCTGCCAGGCCCCCCCCACAGATTATTTCCTCTCCCCCAGAGACCCTCCGCCCCGTAAATACTGCTCCATTCATGCTTCAGGATGGGAATCACCAAACACAAGGTCGCCATTCACGAAGCCTCGTCCCTCATAGATGATCACAGGATGATGACATTTTGGGGTTGAGTACTGTTTGCATAGACTGGGAATTTCTCATTTTAATGGTTCCTTGCAGCTCTCCACCAGAATGTGGTGGGGTCTCGTCTCTTCTCAGGAGACACGAACCTGGTAGTCAGGGGAGTAGCTAGAATTTGTGGACCCCTTGATGGACTGTCACCTTGGGGGGGGGGGGGGGGGGGGGGGGGGGGGGGGGGGGGGGGGGGGGGGGGGGGGGGGGGGGGGGGGGGG
>JABFEA020000029.1:13896817-13909167 GCA_019775915.2 Cyphomyrus plagiostoma | reverse complement strand
CACCATATTGTGGTGGGGTCTTGTCTCTTATAAGGATACACGTACCTGGTTTTAAGGGGTTTTGCTATAATTTTTGGACCCCTTTTTTGAATGTCACCTTGCCCACCCCCCCCCCCCCCCCAACGAATAATTTTATGTATTCAAGAGCCTCTGTCAGGTGTTGGGCCCCCTGAATCTGCCAGGATATCCATGCCCCTGCTGGTAACCGTGTGTCCTCTGCCTCCTAAGACACGGTTGAAAGAATGGGGACACGTGCCACACAGAACCCGCTATCGGCTGGTGCCCCTCTGGTCCGGTGCAAGCTCCCATCACGGAGACGCGGACTGTGACGTGCCTGCCTCAGGTGAATGATTTCCCACTCCGAGCGCCATGTTTTATGTATTATGCATGAGGGCTGCAGGCAGACTGCAATAGGCTTTTCCTGAAGCCATCTCCAGACAGACTGCGCAGACCCGCAGCCCTAACCAGGGCCCTGCAAAATGAGCTGCAACGTATGAATAATATGAGACACATGTGAAGTTTCGGGGGCAACGCTTCCTGAGATATTAAGGTGCTAAATAAATAAACATTCATGAATATCTGAATAAGTGAGCTGTGGAATTAACGTGCCGTGTTCTAAGGATGCAAACACATATAAAAGGTTTCCGTGTGCCTTTAAGACCCATTTCTCTTCCATTTCCTGGAATGTGGCTGTTTTCATATTGTACCTGCCTTGAAATACCCTGTATTGATCCGCTCCTGGTTAATTTGTGTTGTTTGCAGGTGAGACGTCTTCAACATCACAGTGGAAAATAATTCTGTGGCACAGGGGACACAAGTGGAGACAGTCTCCCATTATGGTGGCGTGGGCACAGGGACGGAAGCGGGCATGATGTGAAAATAAGGGCGGTTCACAGCTAGCAGCAGCCGTGTGGTACGTGCTCTGCATCACCATGCCCGCAGTCTTCCTCATGCAGATCCATGCATTTTTTGAAGAAGTCAGGTCACAGTGCCATAACTGCTGCAGCAGTGAATGCGCTTGAAATGGGTGAATGGACCCTATATACTAAGTATATTCACACTCACACACAGAGCTAGTCCTTTAAAATACCCTATTTCAGTGGGTGATGCGGCACTTGTTGTGCTAGTAATTTCCAAAAAAACGTAAAAAATCTTCACAGGTTAGGGGTCAAGATTTGTCTTCTTTGGGTGCAACATAACTGTAGTCTTCAGTATCGTTTTCAGGAAGGCTAATCCATTGTAATCAGCCCAAAATCCCATAATCCCCTTTGCCCGTTCATTCTGCTGAGTCGCACCTTTGCAGCTTCATGGCCTCCCTGCTGGGAGGGGCTTTTCCCAGCATGCCTCACCATGCTGTCTTTTTGGACCATGGCCTGTTCTTCGGGAACAAAAGTGTTGACATTGCCCCGGTTGCTATGACAACCACTAAGAAGAGTGGCGGTGCTGACACTGACCGCATGGTCGTGTCCATCAGCAGTGTCAGGAGGACTCCTGGTTTAGTGTCCTTCAGTTCGGGAGAAGGCATAGCTGGCAAACTGGTCAGGCCTCTCACACTGACCAAACCGTGTTTTTCTGGTGGCTCACACGGACTTCCTCCGCAAGATACGCAGTCTGGGGGTAGCTGCCTCCTGCGGAGAAGATTTTGGCCCATCAGCAATAATTCCCTAATTCCTTCTACAGCACTCACTACAATCTCCATATTCTACTTATTGTCTTTTCGCAGCTGTTGGGAGATTTGGTGGAAGTGTTTACAAATTTACCACTCATCCGGCAGGCTCTGTTGCCCTGCTGTGGCTTGTTGATGTCAACATTGGAGACCCACCCGGGGAAGGACTAAAGTCGGCCCCCGGGAGCAGCTGGCAGATTGCCAGAAGAGGGTGGCCATCACTTGTGTTTGGCCCTGAGGTGTGTGGTTATGTGCGAGTGAGCTATGAGTTAGATTCACATGGTGAGCTCAGAGGTGAGTCAGAGGTGGATGCACATGGCTGACCTCAACAAGATCTCCTCAGGACCAGGAGGACCTGACTCAGATAACCATACATACATTACTTACCATTCTGCACAAAGATCAGAGACTCCAGCTCACAGTACAACTGGTTGCAGAATTGCCTGGTAATACAGAAACTGGTAAATGTCTGCCAGATGTATTACTTTTTTTTTTAGTTCTCTCACCAGACCCTCACAGAAAGGTGTCAGAACATTTTTTCTAGACAGTGAGTCTCTCTGGATTTTTCCAGACCTTTCTCTGCACTGATATTGGCTTTACATGACAGTGATGATGAGATGAGATGAGATGAGATGAGATGAGATGACATAGGATAGGATAGGATAGGATAGGATAGGATAGGATGAAACAAAACAAGACGAGGTGTAGACATGACAAGACAAGGCAAAGCAAGGCAGGGCAAGATAAGATAAGATAAGATAAGATAACGAAGATTGTTGTGCCAAGGCATAGTTCTCACCATGCATAAATATACCAGGAATAAAGAAGACAATGTAATGCATGAATGCAATACAATGCAAGCAAAGTAATAAATCCAAGTGGAAAAAAGTAAAATAGTAAAATATTAAAAAGAAAATGCAAGTATAGAGAAAAATTAATAAAAAGATGAGTATGTAACTAAAGTGAGTGTGCATGTGACATACTGTGACACACTGCGGTCACGGCACTTGATGTCGTGAGACACTTCTGGCCTCACGCCTGCCAGCCTGTGGAGGTCTGTCTCACTGTTGCTTTAATTGATTGCCATGCCTCACAGGTCTGTGTCTAGCGCTGCTCGTCGCCCCCTATTCCTCAGGGCCGTCATTTCTCCCTCATTCACGGTGACGGAGCTCATTCTCTCTCAGGGAATCGGGGTTAGTGTTTGCATTTGTTTAGTGGCGATCACATTGTCAACGCAGGAGTGCGCGTGGGAGATAGCGGCCTCCCACATGCAGTATACACTGGTGTACACCCTCCACCCAGCCCCACGTCCACAACAGACATGCTCAGAATGTTACTGCTGGAGTCTGGACAAAACAATTGGGCTGTTTTGTTTTCCTTAGAGTATAGTGGCACAGGTCAGCGCACAACAGAAGCTATTAATAGTTACCTTGTCCAGTCAGCTGCTTGTATATCCCCTAGCAGTATATCCCATTGGACAGGTCGTTTTGTTCACAGCTCAAGCTGTAGAAGTTGAGTCAGTTGATTTGTTCCAGGAAGGGAAGGGAGAGTGAATATCCAGGTTCTCCAATCAGCGAAGGCTTTCAGGAGGCCCTCTGTGATCTGTGGCGCAGCCTGGCTGGAGTCAGTGAAGTCATCAGCCAAGTCACTGCTTTCAATCAAGTGGTCAGAATCTCGCTGGTACCCACTCAGCAATCAGCTTGTAAGCATCCCCCCAGAACCCAGAGGCTGCAATCATGGGGAGCCGCAAGGAGACTGGGGGCTGGAATCGCTACCCATCAGCCTCCCAGGCTGGGGCTCATTGGGGAAATCCTGCAGGGGTCGAAGCCCCTTACCACTTTCTGAATAACATGTGACTGTAAAGCTTTGACCAGAATGATCCACTGACCAAGGATTCAAACTCTTTGTGCTGATCTATGATCAGAGTTTTTGCAGATCTGTGGTCAGGGTTTTTGCTGATTTATAATTATTGCTTGCTGATCTGCGATCAAGTTTTTTTTTCTGATTCTGCTGGTCTCATCCCAGGGAAACTCAAATTTGAGACTCATTTTAGACCCAATGCTAGGAGGCCAGGAAGTTTTCTCATTAGATGAAATAAAACCCCTCACCCTGCACCTCCCCCTTCTGTGACTAATTATGCCAAGAGCCTAATAAAAGCACAAATCCACACTGAACTGTGGGGATAATCCTAATCATGCTCAAGGCGGGGTTTGGTTACAGCATGCCGCCGTCTCCACCCTGCGCCTGTGTCTCCATCATCCTGGTGCCTGTAGTGTTTACGCACGCTTGATGGCCCCAGAGACTAAACATATTGACAAATTGCTTAATTAACGGACACGACGAAACGATAGCACAATTAATTGCTCATAGCCGGTTCCTCATTAGAGAGCTAATGTTGTCATTTTTATTTCCATTTCGAGGCAGCATTCCTGAGGCTCTTGCTCACTCTGCTTTTAAATAATCCGACGGGTGGTTAATGTGTCACCCAGTGATTTCACGATAACCATGACGTGTGCTCCCAACTTTTGGACTGTGGCCTAATACAGCAGGCAAGAAACAGATCTGCTTTCAGGAAAGGAAAACCAGCAGGTAAAAAGCTTTAACCCAATAAAATAACAACTAATGACATCTTAGCTGTACAGGCAAACAGTGAGCAGGGTTAGAGGAGCAAGGTAATTATGGACTATTTGAATTTGCACAAACTACTGTATTAATCACACACCTTGCATTTCCTCCTTCCTGCCGTATATCTGGAGCCTTGCATTTATTTTCTGCGTTATGCCCTATTTGTTGGTTATCTATTGTCACAGTGTCTCCAACAGTAGCAAGCTGTGTCGACAAAAGTTTCCATTGGTCGTGGGTCAATAGAGATTCTGATTCTGGTTCTGAACTGTTCAGGCCCTGAGGGGCGCCATATGTAGAGATTGGTATGACTTTGGTCTTCTTCATCCCTGTGAGGATCTCCGTGTCAGCAGGTCAAGGTGTACAAGGGCATCTTCCGTGGGTTTCCTCATGTCTCGACCCTGCATAGCATGGCAGAGAGGTGAGGAAATTACAGTACACTTTGGAGTCAAACTGCTACTAATCAGGAGCTGATCTATACACGACTGTTACAAATATCAAGGAATCTGAAAATAACGAAGACACATTTGTGATCAGCTGCGTTTCTTTTTCAGTGTGACTTCCAAGGACATGGAGAGTAAACTGATGTGAAATTTAGTTTCAATTTTAAATATTTAATTTCTTTAGATTGAAAAAAAAAAGTTGAGAAATTTACAAGAACACTTTTTACAACAGAAAGGTAGTTTCAGGTAGACATGGAGGGTAACTTCAAGCTGAGCGGTCTCTGAGGGGAATGACCATCCTGGTGAGTAAACCTTGGCATCCAGCCCATAATTACAGCGCCATGCTTCAGTTAAGCTGGCCTCAGATTCAGCCGAAAGGATGACAGGCTAATGTGGCAAAGAAATAGCGTGCGGGCAGCTGATTTGGAACGTGTGCAGCAGATGGGTCAGGCCTAGCGCAGACGGGTACAGCCCTCTCCAGCCCCGATCGATCCGTCAGCCGCGCTCTGTGAGCATCTGACCGCTCCACGCTTTGTGTCTGATCATCCAGAACTTTACACGGACTGTCCCGAATCTCAGTAAAGCCGAAAGTATGGCAAAGTACCAGGGGGTCATATCAGTGTTTATCTCTATAAACAAGTCATCACATCGACTGCAGGAGATAGATGCATTCCCTGTTTTATTTACTCTGTTTTACCAGCCATAGGTGATCCATTCAGCAGATGAGATGAGAAAAAAACTGATTTATTTATTCATCTAAAAGACGCTTTCGGAGTGAATAGTACTTCAGCAAAACCTAAACCAACCCTAACAGTGTCTGTTTGTGCTCTGTATGTGCTCTTTGCCATACTCTTCAAAACAAAATTCAGAATCGTGATGATAATATCATTACTGAAATTATTCTTGTCCTGTTTGGGTATTAAACCCCCGAGGTTTGAGCACAGTTATGCGGTATCGTGAGAGAGATTTTCAGAAGCTTAATCCGATTGGTGAAAAGTGACAGGCCAGCGGCATAGATCCCGCTGGACGGCCTGTGCCATGTGTACTTGTGTCTTTAGCCGCTAACGCTGTCTGCCCAAAGAGGCTGGGTCAGCGGGGCAGGTGCATAGGACTGAAATAAATATGAAAGAGCAGAGTGTGTGTCGTGCTTTCGGCCTCTCAGCAGGGATTAAGTCCACTCCCCGTGCGGACAGCCGGGGTCAGCCAGGGTCTCTCAGCCTGATCGAAACAGGATTAAGTTTCCGGCGTGGGGTCTGGCTACAGGCTAATGAAGCAAAAGCCGCTACGGCCCGAATCCACAGCAGAAACCACGGAACCATGTAAGGAGTCCACTTTTCAGGCGGTCCACTTCTAAAATCGTGGCGCGGCAAGCAGTTCTGACCGATCGATGTTTTGATTTCTCTGACACAGTCTGCAGCTCTTTTGTGTACAAAGAGTCCAAATGAATGAATCTGAAATTAATTCTTGCCAAAATACCCTGAGGCTGCAGATAAGTACCGCCCTTCGAAACCTGCGACCTGTCACTTCACAGCTTGTTTTTTCACCTTAATAATAGCACGTCCGCTTGTAAAAAATGAGCTTGGGAGTCTGGTACGTTGGTGAAAAGACTCTGTTTTGCGGAATGGAGAAGGTTTTTGCAACAGTGACAAAAGAGCTGGGGCAGGATTTTGGACCCAATATTGTTATGACCCAGCCTAAAGGATTGGCCTGCAGCTTGCCGAGTCGCTGTCTACAGGTACCCAGGAGCTACCTGCTTGATAACCCTCCTGGGAGTCATTAGGACAGCATACATGCAGGTTTACTGTGGAGGAGGTGAGGCTCAGACCCAGGTAATGTTGGGGTTTGTAGTCCTACTCTAGCAGTTGCTGAGCCTCCTGACTGCCCAATCAGAGGGGCTGAACAGTGTCACATGTTTGGATTTCCAACTGCCAGTGTTTAATCAGAGCTGGTAGGATGGGAAGAACATAGGCAAGGTGTATACTCCAAAGCCCATTGATTAACATATTTACTACAAAACCTGTTACTCTACCTATTACTTACTATTACATTTTCTGATATGTCCATTTCTTCCACTTAATTCATGGGATAAGCAGTTATTGAAAAGGGCCATCTGATTTTCACATTTTGTCATTCTTTTTTGTCAGTCTTTGCAGGTTCATGGGAGATAACCAATCAGATTTTAGATGAGGTGGGTCCAAGCAACTACAGGACCAACAAATCAGATGTCTTGATCCAACCTCCTCTAGTTGCTTGAACGCACCTCCTCAATTACCTGATCATTTTTCCTTCTGCCCTCAGAATATTTTTGCATAAGTAAAACTCCCAACAGCTCTTTACAGAGGAATGCGGCTGCAGAGATAAAAAGATGATGCATGTGTTTGTATGCGATGGACAGTAAGTCCGAGTATTAACCCAAGAGGCTGCCTATCCGGAGAGTCTTACAGGGGAAGCAGGTTCCTCTCGCAATCATGCTTCTCAAACAACTTGGAGGACACGCATATGGCACCCATTCTCACTGGTGCCCATGATGAGAGTCACAAGTGGAAGCACTTTGGTGGCTTCTGGTGAATAATACAGTACTTCACTCTCAACAACCTCCGTATCAAATTTCCAATCTGCAAGCAACATTCACTCATTCCTCCTGTAATGTGAAAACTTGTTGAGTGAATATTGATTTTTTTCCCCATGGTGATAAGCTCAGGCAAATGGCCCACTGCCTTTATTTCCTGGAATACCACCCTCCCCCCCAATGCTGTTGGTGTGTGAGATTTACACTAATGAGATCTGCCATTGGTCCAGCCCAGATAATCACATAGGCCACTTCTGGCACTCGTTCTACACCTGGCCTACACATGCGTGTTCCTGTCAGATGAAGCTCACACAACATGGTGTACCAACTCAATACCCGAAAGCTTGCTTAGCTGTTAGTTTCAGGAGCTCCAGTTCAGAGCTGCTAAAAGGCATTTCCCTTTTTGTGTCTGATCATTGAGCCCCGTGGCGACAGACCTTTAGCCTTGAGCTCTGCTCTCGCATTGTGCAGTGATATGAATTAGCTGGTGATGGAGAAACGCGTCGGCTTACATAATGCAAGCTAACTTGATGGATCCAGCAGCTTTTGAAGTGAGCTTACATCAGGGAAGAAGCTTTCCCCTCAGGGAACAGCCAAGGGGAGGCCATTACACATGATGGGGATTGCACTGGTACGAGATGCTGGGCAAGATCTCGCAAACGTGCTACCAAGAGATCCTTTTGTTACCCAGCTTCAGGCTTCTGCCCGAACCGGCCGTCTACGATGGCCACACATGTAGCTTACCAAGAATACCATCACCTTCGCCTTGGGTCCTGAATCCTAATGATGGCATCTAGCCTGCAAGTCAGGATCGGCCTCTACCCAACCCAATCAATGTGCTGCCTGAAGTCCCTAACGCCTCCTTCAGGAAGTAGTGGGGATTTGAATATACTGACAGCCTCCGGATTGATACGCCGTGCTTGAAATATATTTTCATCGGGCAGATGCTGTGTGTCTCCTGTTAGTGGTGGGGGCGGCACCTCTGTGACGCCAGGGGAATAATGACCAATGGACACTCCCTTGTCGTTGTCGCCATAGAGAATATCATGGGAAATCTGTAGGCTCCGATGCAGAGTCCCAGCCTCAGGCCCATGAGAGTCCCTTTGTGATGGACTACATGGAGGTACTTCTGGTCAAGGGTGGAAGATACAGCCTGAGTCACGGAATCCATGATGGTAAAGAGCTGTCATTAACAAAAATATCAATTCCTTGGAATAAATACATGTTTTATTCACAAAAATATATTCTGTTTGGTAGGACAGTGCAGTCGCATGTCTATAGAGAGAACATGTGGAAATTTTGTCATGTTGTTCCAAACTCAGTTATCGTATTTTCCTATCTGACTATCGTCCAGAATATTAATTAAACATTGATAGTCTTGAGGAAGGACGACAAGCATGAAGTAGATATGGAAAGAAAATTCACTGTGCTACAGATATTCAAGCTCATGGGACAGCTGTGAAACAGTGCTTCCCAGCCTAGCCCTTGAGGACCCACAGACAGTCCATGTTTTGCTCCCTCACAGCTCCCTTTAAGATGGTTGATATTTTTGCTCCCTGAGAGGGATCAAAAAGGTGGACTGTCTGCAGGTCCCCAAGGACTGGATTGGGAAACCCTGCTGGAGAAGATGGATGTTATCGGCTCATCACCTGGACTGGTGCACTGCTTAGGGTGATGGCGTCACACAGCGTCAGTCACTGGCTCCAGTTCTTCATGGGAGGAGAGGAAGCTGAAGTGGACAAGCACAGGGGAGGAGGAGGTGGTCCTAGTCTCAGTGTGATTCCCCATCCAGCAGAGTATCTGTGCAGAGGTTAATGTTGCCTTTAAGGACCCCGCACCCTGCTAGCTATGGACTGCTAACCTTTTATTCAGTCAGGAGCAGGTCTCCTCCCAGCAAGTGGCAGTCATGTCAAGCTCCAGATGGGGTTCTGCTTCAGTGCAGCTAAGCATTAGTCTCTTCGAGACTAATGAGTCAACCAGTCAAACTCCTTACAGCCATCATGACTGACGGCAAGGGCAGTTCAATTTGTGAACAACAGCTGCTAGGCCAAAGCCAGGGGACTGAACGGTGTCCCTGGGGAACAAGCGTGCTGGGCATCACTTTTATCAGTTCCTAGAAGACAGCTGATGGAGCTGGTGGAAGTGAGAGGTCAGGCAGAGTGGAAGTTCACATTATTTTCGAGCGGGGGTCTCAAACTCAAATAACTCAGGGGCCACTAACTAGAAAGGCCCTTGTTTTTTTTTAACTGAAAGAGCCAGTCGAAAATGGCGCTGTTGAGTTCGGCCGCCGTCCTGGCAGCTCCGCTACGACTGTGCTTCTTCTTCGTTTTATTTATGTTTTTCATCGGTGTTTTTGCTCGTACTGCACAAGGTCTGCTTATTTGATACTTATCCTCTGTTAGTACTTATTTCTTATCTCTCATTTTTTAGTATGTTTTGCACAGTTGGGGAGTACTTCTCAGCCAGAAAAAACATTTCACTGTATGTTGTACCAGCTATAACTACATGTGACGAATAAAGAATCTTGAATCTTGAGAAAGAACAGCATACCATACTGTACAAAAATGTTAGGCAGTCAAAGAAGTAATTTATAATGGATCATCATGTTGGTGTAAAATTATGATATTACGTCTGTTAGTGTCATCTAAGCCATTTCAAAATCTCTCCTAATACCACCCCAGTATTTTTTGATTCAACCACTAACCACCTTGTTTGGCTAATCGATACCTCATTGAGTTATTTAATGAATTAAGTTAATTAATTAATTGAGCTGGCGGAGAAAAGTAAAAAAATACATGAAATGGCTGAGATGCCCCTATGGAGAGGTTTGGGAATCAAAGCGGTGTTCATCTAGCCGTCCAACAAGATATCAGTAACTTTTTGGAGAACAGAAGAACTTCTTGTTTGTTTCTTAGTATGTTACTGTTAGTACTGTGAGCTTATGATCCAATTATGATCTAATGTTAAATTGTGCTGCTTCTTCTGAGCAAATATTTTTTTACTACCCAGATGAATAGCCTTAAACATTTTATTAACCGCCTATGACTTTTACACAGTGCCATATGTATAATAGTGGCAATAGTAAAATGTGCCAAGTTTGGTGCTGGCATCTTTTACTGCTGTTGATTAGCAGAAAGACGTTCAATTTTAAATTTTCTCTTGAAAATGATCGACCGGCGGGCCGGATTCCAGAATGATTAAAAGCCACTTCGCAGGCAGGATAAAACCATCTTGTGGGCCTGTACTTTGAGACCCCAGCTATAGATTCATATGAGTTGTGCCTCTGTTTCTAACAGTATTCTCTCATCTGTGACCCAAACCAAGGCAGAATATCCTCACTGAAATGCATGTGGAGGCGTCTAACTCTGATTAATGTGCAGAGTTTCTCCTGAGATGAAAATGCAATAATATTTTAAGAGGAGTTTCCAGGTGAATATTCACCACGAGGAGCACTTCCCTCAAGCAGGAGGCATCTCAGAAGAGTACCAGCACATGGGAAAGTTGCAGTCTTCTTCTGTGGGCTCCTCTGATGAAGATGAATCACTGACGCTCTAGAACATTCCGAGCTGAGAGCAACAACCCACCGAAACCGGTAGAAAAGGAGAAAGTCCATCAACAGAATAGTCAGACAAAATTCTGCCAGTATCTGGGAGAATGTCGAGTTTACACGCACTTCTGGTAAAATAATAATGAAGGCCTTGTTTTGTTTGCCATAGTACAAACAGATATTTTCCACTCTGTCTCAATTTTAATAGTCAAGTGAATGTTTATTCGGCATCTAACACTTGGTGGATTTCTTACTCTTTGGTCCAAACAGCTTTTTAATGATGTGCCGCTGTACCAGCTGTCAGTTACTCATTCAGTCACATGGCAGAGATTTAAGGGCCCGTGTGTGGATGACAGTCTGGATGGGTGCTGTGTGTCCCCGCCGCTCCCTTTCGGCTATTTCTGCCAGAGCTCAGCTTCCTCATACCCGTATGCCTCTTATCAGGCTGGATAACAGCAGGATTTCAGTGGTGTCCACACCCTGCCTCCCCAAACATCCGCAGTGGGGAGATAATTGGATGAGTGAATCGAGCATTCGCTGAGTCTCTGTTTGTCAGTCCATCTCATCCTTCTTTTATGATTGAAGTGAGTGGGGCGGATTCTCCCTCCAGTGATGGCCTGCAGGGTTGTGCTAGCAGCTAGACAGTCTGCCCCGTACACAGAGATTCTGAGGACCCTACGGCTGCCCCTTTCACTGCCCGAATTTTTCCTTGAAGCTGGACGAAACCGTCCATGGTGCTGAAAGGGGACATTAGATTTCTGGGCTGTAGTTAGGCCACCTGCGGCATGGTGTATGGCTGCAGTTAGGCCATCTGCGGTATGGTGTATGGCTGCAGTTAGGCCATCTGCGGTATGGTGTATGGCTGCAGTGCCTTTGTGGAGGCCTCCCCCCCCCAAAAAAATTTAAAAGCTGGGTTGCCGTCACTGTGCCACCCCTGTCTGATCTCACTTCCTGAAGTGTGTCCAGTTACTGAATCTCTTAATACAACCTAGAAAAGGTAATTAATTGGTAAAAACAGTTACTCCATAGATCTCAATTCTGTCACTTGCATGAGTCTCCATGTCCCCAAGCTCCGGATCAAGCCCTGTGTCTGTGACACCTTTTGGTCTGTCTCCGTCTCTCATGTGCCAAACAGCATCAGGCATGTTTCACGGGACAGCACCTGACCTCCCGTACAGACTGCCCGTGTGACTAATGGGGGCTGTATTAGTGCTAATCTGTGACTCTGAGTGGACGGAGTGCAGAGTCGGCCCATGGATGCACTCACAGGTGCTTATTGACGGAAAATTGATCTGCCACCTTTTCAGGTGCAGTTTGGTTCTTGCATGTTCTCTCACAGGCCACGTTTCTCAAAGTAATCGGTGTTTGGCGACTCATAACTGTACTGAGCCATCGAGTGAAAAAGGGCCTGAGGCTGAGCTTGGCAGAAACCGGGGGGGGGGGGCGGGGGGGGGGGGGGGGGGGGGGGGGGGGGGGGGGGGGGGGGGGGGGGGGGGGGGGGGG
>JABFEA020000029.1:13877050-13888517 GCA_019775915.2 Cyphomyrus plagiostoma | reverse complement strand
GCCGCGCGTCCCGCGGCGGCCGCCCCCCCCCCGCGGGCGGTGGGGCAGAGGGAGGCCACGGCTCGGGTCTCCACGCTGTGAGGCTCGTTTCCTTCTTCGCTTCCTGCAGCCTCGCAATCAGTTATTCTGACGCGAGTGTTTTGATAGGCTGCCAGACCATGTTTCGTTTGATAAAAACCCAGATTCGTAAGCCTGCTGTCTGCAGTGTTGTTTGTGTGTGTGTGTGTGTGTGCGTGTGTGTGTGTGTGCGTGTGTGAGTGTCGTTTGTGCATGACTGTCACTTTTTCCGTGCCACACATCTCCTCCTCACAGCGTAATCCTCTGCTGGTGTTACCCCTTTAATTACTCAGTCCATGTGATGCCATGTTCGTGATGCACAGCCTCCATGCAGCACTGTGTTCCTCTCTGTTCTTTTGCACAGTGAGTGGTGCAGGAGACAACAGGGAGTTGTGACCTCACTGGGAAGCTGCCCCCTGACCCATAAGCCAGTTGTAGGCTGTGAATGGTGATGGATTTGCAGTGGTGCATCATTGGGGAATCAGACGGGTCATTTTGATGGTGATCTGGGTCATTCTGGTTAGAGTGGCCGGTCCAGATGAGGCTGCATTTAATATAAATGAGAAAATAAAGATCCAAACCAAGAGGTCGATGGTGAACGACTGTCCTCCCTGTCAAAGGGGATTATGCCCCGAATTCCTTCCTTTGCTCAGCCTTGTTAGGTGGCTGCTCTCCTGCTCACCCGAGTCACTTCTCAAAACTCCGAGTCTGTTTTCCTTCCTCGCATCCTTGCAAGCCCACATGAGGTGTCCTTCCCGTCCCTTCTTATAAGTAAAATGTCGAAATCTCCCTGAACAGTGCCTCAGAGATATGCCTACCTTATTGTATGTATTTATACTCCCTAAAAGAACGGGCGCACCGTCCCACAGCATAAACAAACATTTTGGGGCAGTAAATACATATGTTCGCGCAGCTGCCTTTACAAGTGGTTGCTAAACTCGTTAGACATTCGTTAAGGTTGTCTTCCACTGCGCTGCTCTGCCTCCCTGTGTTTTCGCAGTATCCCAACGTTTAATAGCAAATGACACGTCCTCATTTAATGGTGTTATCAGTGCAGCTGGCTTGTTTTCTTGCTCTATAAAGCTGTCTCTTTACATTTAATTTATTCTAAATCATTTTTTTTATGTTGCGCTGTCACACCCAGAAGACGCAGCCTCGGCACATGAACAGGGACGCCTGCTGAAATGAGATTTGGCAGCGTGTTAAATATGGTTCTGATAACTCAGTCGTAATCCTGTAGATCTGCGTTTGCATTGTTTATCCGGACCGTTCCGGATGCATTTTCACGCCGTGATGTGCATTCCAGGGTTGGGTGTATTAGCTGTGGTGTGGAGAGTGGGCAGACGATGCTGATCATGTGACATGATCATGTGACTTACTGAACACTGACTGCTCTACCTTTCACATCTGTTGTGTGACGCATGGAATGGAGGTGTCACTCCTGTGCAGCTTGCTGACTCTATACCATGTGAGGCACTCTGACGCTACCCTTTGTGTGTGTGTGTGTGTGTGTGTGTGTGTGTGCTTGCACATGCACGCTTTCTTCTGGTTTCATTTAGAAGAACTTTGCTCTATCTGGCGATCAGTGTATTCTTCACCAACCCAGGTGGCTAAAAATAACTCAAACAGGCTGAGCAGAACGGAGCTGTCAAGGCGCCCGGTCCACTGAGTCCAGAGCCTTCTGCACCCTGCGCAGTGACCATCTCAGGAACTTCAAGTTGGACTAGTGGACCAAATCTGGAGACTACTGTCTATCTCTGGGGGCCATCACAATGTCCACCATACCCCTCCCATGCATGCATGTGTCTGAATAATTGGTGCAGCTCAGGTGATGGTCTGCCTCATGTGCAGAGCGCCCCCTACAGGTCACACCATTGAGCTGCCAACGTGAGGGAATCCTCCATGTTTTTATCCCACTACTTTCACTGTCTTGCATGGGCCGGCATTCCCCGGAGAGCAGCTCCCATAAGTTGCCGATCACTGCCAACCTTCCTATCAGGCAAGGTGCTGGGGAAGTGCAGGTTCATGGCACAGCACTTGCCATTCAGGATGCAGCGGGTAGTAATTACAACGGCGAGCCATCAAAGGGACCCGCATCGCTAAATTGCAGGTGCTCTCAGTACCTGTTTTCACTATAAAGTGAAATCTGAATCTCCGCCTCCTCTCTGAGCATCTCTTTCAGTGCACGCGGAAGAGCCGGGCTGATCTGAACCCTAGAACCTCAAACAGGAAGTTGCTCACAGCCCTGACCTCTGATGATGCTTTTTCTGCCCTGTTTCAGCACCAGAGAGCCTGCTGGGAGCTGACCGCTTTTATGGGCGACCCACACAGGGCCCTCTTTTCAGCACTAGCTGAGCATCAAAGGTGCTGCTTCTCGCAAGTTTGCAGCGGTGCCGCGGGACGGGCCCATGTTGGGCTTTATCAGCATTCCCCCGGACCCCCCTGCTGAGCCCGGTCCGGAGTTTCCTTTGAATGCAGACAGGAAGGGGCACAGAGCTGCTTTTGTGAGCCTCGCCGCAGAGACATACCAATGACACGGCTTGAGAGCTCTCCTGTTCGGGGACCACAATGCACAGTCTGTCCTGGTGGTGGGGGCCACTCCTGTCACAGCCCCAGCCTCACACTGGGGGGGGGGGAGTGGAGTGCAGATCAGCCTGAGCTCCCCAAAGCCCCAGAAAGATGCTAAAGTAGATTAGTATGTTGGGCTGTGGTCCGCGGGTCGTGTGTATGGCAAGGCACGACCTTTCAGGGCGATAACCAGACGGCCAGCCGATGCCACTGGAGTGCGTTTACACACTATATGCCAAGGCAAATGTGCCAGAGCATGTCTGCGACTAAATGCTGGGCTTTCAGGATGGACCTGGCATGGGCCGGGTGGGGTGGTCTGGCCGCTGGCACGCACACGCCTCGCTGCTGACCTTGGCTGCAGGACGCTGTGGTGATTAATAAATCAGGCACAGAGACTTCTGCTGCACGGTCGAGCGATTTCACATTTCGCAGGGGTTAGTCAGCACAGCAAAAGGGAATGGGGGGGGGGGGGTCAGACACTTGGCACCTCAGACGTCCTTCCTATGCCTGGCCCAGATGCCTCTGAAGATTTTCATCATATTTAAATTTCTAATTCTCATTGTGTTTGAATACTCAAGGTAAGCCTATAACTCTGTTTGCAACATTGCAACGGCTTTGACCATCCGTGTGTGTTGGCATGAAGTGGCAGGGACCCTGCTGGCAGACAGCACCACCCAGCCAGAGCAGCTGGTAACCGGCAGGAAGCAGCTGGCCCCCCAGCTACAGAGCACGGTGATGCCTCCTCATGGATAATCAGGGCTAACTGGAGCAGTTAACTCAGGAAAAGGCCCAACGCTTTTGCCATTAAAAATACAGGAATTAGTTAGCTAAATGTGAGCTGCCCCTACACCAGTTGGATCAAACTTGTGATGACCTCCTGCCCATAATAAGGTGTCCTTCAACACCAGTTTAAGGCTATTCCTCGTAGGCCATTTGCCGCGCCCACCCAGAGAGCCAATACCACCCATCAGCATATCGGACATGAAAAATCGCTCCATACAGAGTCCCGAAACTCCAACCCATTTCAGTTGAATCAGTCCTTCATACGCAATATCCCACGGAAAGTGGAATTAAGGCTCTGTTATTGACATGTTGGGATAGTAACATTTTAATCGCTCATTCCATGTTTAATGACTTCAAGGACCTTGACACGTTGTTCGCCCTTGAAAGTTCGGGATAAACGTTGGCACACGGATGGGATTTTATCATTCACCTCTCAACCTTCTTTTGTCTCGTGTTTCGCTTAGCCCATGCAAGAACCAGATTTGGTCACGACAAGGACATTTTTGTCTTTCCCAGGGTCCTGATGGGGCTTCAGTCCCCAAAGCAGAAGAGCACAGCATTCCGAGGAAAATCTTCCTAAAAACACGTTTCACATGTAAAACATACCAGGTGTATATCCGTAATGCATCACCTAGTTTATACACTATATGGCCAAAAGTGTGTGGACATCCCAATTAATTAGAGAAATTGCAATGTATTTAGAAGAATTGTAATTGTAATGAATATTAGCCACAGAATAGGCACCTGCAAAGGAGAGGTTAGTAACTTTCTACTTGATATCATTATACGGCACCATCTTTCCAACAAGTGAGTTCACCACATATCTGCGCTGGTCAAGAACAAGTGAAGACATTGTGAAGGTCCAAACATCTGGGAATAAGTTCAGTTGTGCGGCGGGAGCTACGAAAGCTCACAGAAAGGGACCTGATAACCCAACATCACCCAAATCTCACCAGTAATGTTCCAACATGTAATGGAAAGCCATCCCAGAAGAGTAGAGGCTGTCAGAGCCAGAAACAGCAGACCAACGTCATATTAATACCCTTAGTTTTGGAATGAGATGTTGGAGAAGCTGATCTGCATATATATAGACTAGTTGAAGCTGGTCAGTGGAAAGGAGAATGGTCAGAAATGTGAGGAAATTGTGCTAAAAAGCAGATTCTGAGACTATAAACCACCTTGTTCAGTGGGCTGCACTTCCTGTCAGCGTGGGCAGGTGGGTTTGGGGCAGAGAGCATCTGTATTTTCACTGACACAAGGTCGAGCTCCAAGGGAATGGAGAGAATGACTCGCGGCACGTGAAAGCTAAATAATTCTTCTAGCACTCCTCTCACTGCAATACTTGGGTGTCGGCATGCTCCAGTCTCCATTATTCTGTGAAAGACGGATACTTCCATCCTGGACGCGGTGCCACAGACCTTCCAAGGCTGGGCACAGAGCAGACTGTTTACTGGCTAGCAGGGCGGGGACTGAGAGTGTTGTTCCCAGAGCAGCACCTCCAGTCAAAAGTGAAAAGGCGCGTCAGCAAACACAAGCCCTTCATGCGTGGCGTGATGCCTTCAGTCCCGCCCCAGGCTGCACGCCAGCCATTACTGTGCTTTGCACGTCGTGGGGAACAGCAGAATGTGAGCATGGGAGCATGGTAACACGTAGCATGGATCTAACATCATAATTTCTCGCGTTTCTGTGTATGTTATTTCTGATGGGTGGAATTTACAGAGCTGTTAAATTTGTCATTCATCCAACTTCTGTGCCTACTTGTCTAAAGCTGGGATGCACACAGAGGTGGAAAGATTGGATCCAGAGAATACCAACCAAGATTTTGTTTCAACCAAATAGTTGAGTACACTGTGGCTGTGACTCCAGTGGTTGGTTGAAATAAAGTCTTGGTCTGGATTCGTCTTTTTCTGGACCTGAACTTTCTACCTCTGGTTGCAGGAATTTGAAGCCAGTTTGGGAAGCTATCGGGAAATGGAGGGGATTAATATAGGACAAGGTGCAAACCCATTGCAGGACAAGCACAGACACTTACAGACAGAGGAAACCCAACGAATATACAGGGAGAACGAGCACACTCATCCACACGTGGAGAATGGGCGGAGCCTCAAACTCTCATCCTAGAAGTGTAAGTAAAGAGTGCTAACAACTTAATTTAACAATGTTTTATACAGCATGTTTTATTCATTTAGCAGACAATTTTATCCAAGCCTACATACAACTGAGAAGAGAGGATCAGTCCCTGGACCAATGGGGAGTTAAGGGCTTTGCTCGGAGGCCCAACAGCAAAATCACTCTGGTGACTGTGGGATTTGAACTGATGACCTTCCAGTCACACAATAAACACGCTAGTCCATTGAGCTGCTATCATCACACTTAACGGATGAAGTTTACTTTTTTATTTATCAGAGAGTTTTATCCAAAGCAACATTTTGTTTTGATAAGTGGGGCTAGAAAATCCCTGGAGCGATTCTGTGTGAAGGGCCTCGCTCAGCAGCCCAACGGTGAAGCCGCACAGTATATAAACCCCGAGATTCCATAACTTTCACACAGTGGCTCATTAATATAAATGGCCTGCAGTTCAGATGCTCTGTTTATGCCCTCTACTGAGGGCCCCACTGGGCAGCCCCATATCCCAGCAGCCCTGCCTGGCAGCATGTGGGCACCTTCTGTCTGACACCCCTGTAAGGGCGTCTCTTCAACGTTAATGGCGGTTCTGCCCCCACTATGTCCCGCTAATGCTCGTTTATGGACTTTTCATTGATTCTCCAAGGAGACTATAAAGTTCAATCAACATTTACATTGTAAAAATCAATGGGAGGGCGTTCATCTCCAATGTTCTCAGATGTGTATTCGTGGACTGAGGTCACGAGCATCGCTTTCCTAGTTTATAGGTATTACAAGAGTGGGGGGGGAGGGGGGGTTACCTTTTTGAAATCAGATTTCAATCAGATTGTGTCCTGGATGCTACACAGAAAGTGGAGTAATTGTATGTGTACATATGCAGTCAGTTAGTTGCATTTTGTGGGGGGGGGGGGGGTGGTGACTTCTCCTTCCTGGAACTTGCCCCATCCAGCTGGGCCCATATGGGAGTCGGGTCAGGACGGTCGCATGTCGTTTTCTTGATTGGACCACTGCATTCCCATAATTCAGTGTAACCACACGGACATTGAGTCATTCATATCCCGTTACATCAGGTTGTGTCGACCGATGGGCAGCGGCCCGCCTTCAGCAGGGGTGTTCCTCCGAATTTTGGGGGCAGACCCTTTACACGCCCCCCGGGTGCCCTCCCGTGGGTAATGGGCGCTACTGCTGACAGGGTCACATGACCTGGCAGCACTGTGCTAACATGTAGCACAAGCATCCTGAACACCATCCCCCCGATAATGCAGTGCTTGAAAGTTCACAATGTTAATGGGGGACGTGCCGACGTGGCCCTGGCTCCCTTGCTCTGCCGCACGATAAATTTAGATACGCTGTGGGTAATTGGGGCAGCTCGAGTTTCAGGGATGAGTCCCTGCCCACTGCACCGTACCTATTAATAGCCTGCAGTTTTGCGCTTTTCAGCATGCTACATACTCCCTAATAATTCACGAAGTTCTTTGGAAAAATACGACACGCGAGTAATAATTCGTTTGAAATACTTTTGATGCGAATGACACTTCTGCTAATAATCAAATAAAATTCCCCCTGATAGTAAGAGCAATGAGTTTATACTAAGCTATTTTCCCTAAACGTGGCGAGTTATGCAGCTGACATAGAGGAATTATTTTCCTCATCGGTGGTCACGGGGGTAAAGTGGCTTCTACACTTTTAAAAGCCATTCAAAGGCTGCTGTTTCTAATCAGGGAGAGTCTTATAATTGGGATGGCTACAGGCGTAACATGGAGGTCATCTCAGTGCCGGCTTAATTAAACAATTGATGTGGTCATTAACGCTCTCGGGGCGAGACAGCTGCATTCGCTTCAGCGAGGCCTCGCCGGCACGCCCCACCGGAGCGGGTCCCCTCAAGCAGTCCCAGCTAACGCACGCCTTCAGAGGTGTCACATGGCACCATACCCGCCAACAGCGTCGTTGCGCTGATCTTGTGCCACACTTACAGGAAACAGCAACTGGATTTATAAGTGAAACTCGACCATTTCCCGGGTGAGAAGGTGCAGCGTGGAAGTGAGCGAGAGTGACCAGATACTGGGCTCGATCGATAGCGGGGAGCTCAGTGGGCTTTCAGAGCAGGAGGCTTGAAGAGCCGTGATGAAGGCTTGGCCACACAAAGCATTGATTCCCCCTCTCGGCCCCCACCACTCTGCCCAGACCCCCACTAACTCCTCTGCCACCTAGCCTCATGGAAATGTTCGGCGACAGTGAAGGAAAACAGGCGAAACGCTGCAGAGATGAATGCGATTCATAAACCCTAAGCCGACTGCAGGAGCCAGAGGAGGCCAGCGAATTTGATCAGCCCCGGCCTGTTTACTGCCACTACAAAGGCCAAAAAAGCCACAGACCTGCGGCAGCTTGGAGGCAGATCAGCAGAGGTGGCGCAGTCAGGGGGCGCCACAGAGTGACGTGTGGTCATCCGTCCCAGGGCCATCTGACCAGAGAATCGAACTGAAATAAGGTTTAGTCAGAATCTCCAGGCTTTAAGATTTAAAACAGATTTTATTAATCTCAAGGGCAATTACTTCAGTATATGTAGATAAAATATTGTCTATCCTGCTGGCTTCTTTCATTTTTATTTTTAAATATTTGCAAAGGAAAAAAGACTTGGAGTGTGGCTGCAGAGATTTTACATTCCAGAATCTTCTCGATGAAATTCTCGTGGCTTTTCTATCTGAGGGGCGTCGGATGCCAGTGGCCGTGTCCCGCTTGTTCTGCCTCAGCTGGTTATGTTGGCTGGTCCAGTTTGTCAAGCCGCCGCTGTATGAATAGGCATGATGGAAGAGGCTCCCCACTGCCTGTGAAAGGCTTCATTTAATATTTCATCAGGCTGACGGGTCCCATGCCCTGAATACACACAAGCACACAACCTTTTGACGTGTCGCAAATCGACTGAGGATCATCACCTCAGCCAAGTATCTGCAACAATTATAAGGAAAAGATCTAATTGAATTTGTGTGCTTATCATCATGAGCTCATCTGGCTAAATAGAAACAGCTAAGTGTTGACCCCTCCCCTTCCTCACTGGTTTGCTTGGATCAATGTTTCCTAATCCGGTCCTTAGGGACCTACATTCAGCCTATATATTTACTCCCTCCGAGCCCCCTGGCAGACAGTTCACATTTTTGCTCCCTCCGAGCCCCCTGGCAGACAGTTCACATTTTTGCTCCCTCCGAGCCCCCTGGCAAACAGTTCACATTTTTGCTCCCTCCAAGCACCCTGGCAGACAGGTCATATTTTTCCTCCCTCCAAGAGCTGAAATGGAGCAGAAACATGGACTGTCGGTGGGTTCCTGAGGACCGAATTGGGAGACACAGCATCATCGTGTGGCTAGTGGACAATAAGTTTGGAGGCCTGCTAATAGCTAAGAGCATTAAAAATTTCTCCACTCTCATTTTATTGTATAAATCTCCCAAAATTCAACACAATTGGTCCATTCATTCTATGACAAGCAGAATATTTCCTGAAGCTAATGGGATGACAATTAAAATATGTTTAATTAAGATACTGCTTAATACTTGAATGCACGGTTCCAAAACTTAATTACCGTTTGTGCTGATCAGTTAGGATTATCTGGGTAGGAATCCAACCTGTATTCCCAATGCACCCCATCGTAGCATAGTCTGATGTTCATTCCCAGGTGAGTGGCCTAAGAAATGACACCAAAAGTGAGAGAATGTCTCCTAAGTGACAAGGGGATCGTTCACGCAAAATAAACAACTACTACAAAACATATAAAAGGGGATTTGACATAAGTGCTTTGAGTTTTCAGTGGAATATTTACTGGGCTTCCAACAACAAAACAGATGTCTTTTACAAAGCAAAGAGGGGGCTCAACCCAAACGCTATTAAAGGTGTGTTTACTGTAGAAGCATAAGACAGAAAGAGGAAAGCCTACAATGAAATCACTTCAGTGGCACACTTCAAAAAATGTGGGCAATTAACAGAGCATTTCGAGCTGCTCAGCCACGCAAATCTGCGGCGCGTACTAACACAGGCGTGACGGGTGAATGTGTGCGGTGTCCAGCCACGGGACGTACCATTTCATCTCCGGCTGTCTCTGTTACGGCCGATTTAAAGTTATGGCATAGTTACATTTCTGGAAGGTTGCTGTGGCCTCTTGGCCCATCTGATGGAGAAATACACTGTGGCAAATGACACTGTGGAGGCCACGCTCAGTGGAGTGCTCTGAGGAGTAAAACCTGGCTATTAAAGGGCTTCAAGGTCTCCCCCTTGATTTTCACCTCCATTCGTGGCGGGCACTGTGACTTCCCACTGTGTTCAGGCAATCACCGGCCAGCATGTTTGCCACAATGTGTCGGTGAGCCTAGGATTTTCAGGCGTTAATTAAATGGCCATTTGTAATCTGCCAAGAATAGCAAGGCTGCCAGCCTTCAGCCGTTTTGAGTTGAGGCAGTTAAATCAGTAAGTGATGGGAAGCCATGCAGAGTGAAGTATGACCTTCCCCTGATTTGGGTCATACAAATTATCTGAGTCAGGAGCTTGTAGGAGGAAGGACAGGATCCATGCGGCAGGTTGGGGAGAGGAGGACAAGAAGAGGCTAATTAGAGGAAATGTAACACAGGGAGGATGAGAGGAGGAGGAGGAGATGGAGGACTTCAGTGAGGTTGGAGGACAGGAAGAGGATCCGGGATGCGGAAGAGGAGAACAAGAAAAGAGAAGTGTTGCAGGAGATCGAAAAGAGTGGAGCTTTATGGGAGAACATAATGAGGAGGACAAGAAGAGAGGAGCTTCACAGGAGAACACAAAGAGGAGGAGAGGAGCATTGCCGGAGAACACAAAGTGGAGGACAAGATGAGAGGAGCATGGCAGGAGGATGGGAAGAGGACTAAAGACAGAAGCTCAGCGGTCCACTGTAATGCTTCTGTGTTCATAAAACACAAGGCTGGACAGTGTAATCGAGCACTTTACAACCTGCTTCCTTCTCTTTGGTAGATTAATCCCAAATTATTCTGACTTCCCCAGCTCCGGCCCAGTATTTTCATCGGACTCACGTTTTACAAAAGCAGGTTCCTCCTAATTAAATTTTACGATGAACACCATCTCAATGAGTTAGTCCCTAGGAGATTACCTGCCAGAATGCGAGGTGGAAAAAGACATCATTTGCCTCTGCGTTGTCATTACCCCAAGGATGAGCTGCCCTATAGACGCAGGTGTCGCTTCCTCATGGGTACCGGGGACAGTCATCTACAGGGGCCCTTCCATTTTAATCACTGCATCCCTTTTTCATCGCCGGAATTAAAAAATGATTTATAGGTGCTACGGAAAGTGGTCGATTATCAAAGTTATTCAATACTGCTACTCACCAGGTTTATAGGAGGTTGTTGACGTCGCATTGACATTTAAATCCAGTCTCCACTCATTGTTCACGTTCATCTGGCAGCGGGCACTGATGTGTTTTGATGAGCCATCCATACTTACCTTCGCCAGCTCATTTTGACCTGTTTCATGGTGAATTTTTCACTTTCTGTGAAATAAAGGCACCGTAGTGGCAGTCGTGGTGACCTCCTCTCTTCCTGATTGCTGGTTCAGGCTGGTCTTCTAGCCATGTTGTGTTCCATCCCTGCAGAAGGTGTGCCACAGGCTGTTTTCCAGCACATTTTGACAAGCAGCAATTCAGGCATCACACTGAACACTTATAATTAATGGGGGGGGGGGGGTCACCTGGCTTTTGTCGAACCACATTATCTGAGGCAGTTAGGAGACATTCAGCTGGGATGGAGGGGCGTGTGGAGCCAGGGATGGAGGACAAAGCCACCTTGCCTCTGAGCTGCAAGCTAATTCCAGTTCTGTCATTCTTAATTTCCATTTTTGTCATTTTGTTGTTCTTAAAAGGCCAGTTGCACGTTTTTATATTCTGTAAATGAAATAAGTCCATCCATCCATC
>JABFEA020000029.1:13856658-13876905 GCA_019775915.2 Cyphomyrus plagiostoma | reverse complement strand
CCAGGCGGAGACCAGAACCCAGGTCCCAGAGGTGTGAGGCAACAGTGCTAACCACTGCACCACCATGCCGCCCCCATGAAATAAGTCATTAAGTTTCTATTTCTGCACACCTGACCTGCCTATAGAGAGCACCCACAAATAGCATATATATATACACACACACATACATTCTTATACCCTACATATACAATATATACCTATTGTTCTGTGTACCTATATATAAGATAAGGAGAGTGATTTGTGCCTTTGATCCAGAAATGTTCTGTTGTATTTAAGGTTTCTGTATTTGTGGTTAGTGTGGCAGTTCCATACACTCCTAGGATATCAAAGCCTGCATATCCTCCAGTCTCTGTATACATGTTAGTTGACATCTGCATCAGTATGGCTACATTTCAGTTTAAAGAGGGGCATGTGGACCACATGTAACATGTACAGCTATGAGTGCTGTGTCTCTGACCCAGTAGCTTTTCAGCTCCGTATTTCACTTCTTGAGTAACACCCTCGAGCTGGTTCCTGCAGGTCTACCATTCAGGGGAATATGGCACAGCACTGAGTAAATAAGACTGACTTGACGAGGATAACATGACACTTTGGTTTCTAAGACTCGACAGAATACATTCTAGGCCCAGAAAGCATTCAGAGGTTGCCCCCTCAGAGGGTGATGAAAGACTCATCCCTTGGTCAGTCAGCCTTGGGGCTCCAGGTCCTACCGCAAATAAAAATCCCATTTTGAAGACGGAGTCCACAATGTGTCTGAGGTTTGTTGAGATGTCTATGTTCGTGGCTTTACCTCAGTGATGCAGAGCCACTGTACCACACCAAGACCAGTTTGTCCATTTGCATTGCTGACTTCATTTTCTTCATCTACACCAGTGGAATCCCTGTGTGACCCTAAGAAAAGAGCCCTCGTGCAGTTGAATTCCTTGGGGTAGTACATCCTTGTAGACCACCTATGTAAACCACCCATAAAGACCACCCAAACAAAATACATAATGCTTCCTACACCACAGTTCTTCTAAAAGGCACAAATAGTGATGCAAATAAACCTTTGGCACAGGTCTGTACCTCAACCAGACCAAGTCCTTCACAGCTGCTCACTGTTCCTTCGTATCCTGGAATCCTGCATGAACATCTGTGGACCTTGACTCAACAGGAGTGGCTGGAGTGACCTCTGATTCCCTGCTCCAGGATAAAGAAAGCATTAACATCATTCAGGAGACTTCTCTGCAGCACTCACTGATGAGGTCATGACTGATGAGGTCATGGTGTCATTGAGCCGCTCCTCAAAGGCTCTCCGTCATGTGTCAAGCTCAGGAGCTCATTTAGCGAAACACACCTCATGCAACAGAGTCTACAGTGGAGCACGTACTTGCGCGTTTAGAAAAAAAATCTGCCTTCTGAAAAGGGTCCTAAATGAGTTTGAGTTCATTTAGTTAGCTTTGTTTTTACAGCTCGTTATTCAAAACCAAGACAGAATAATGGAAAGCAGCTGTCTTTTGGTGCTTTTAAAGTAACATCTAGATTATGGTGTACATGCAGGCTTTTTTAGAAACCTCATGACGTCCAGAGTTTTACCATAATGTCGATGCTATCAAGGCAACTTTTAGTGCGAAACCAGCTGCCTACTTCAGCCAACCATGAAAATGTTTGCAGATAAAATAACAGAAATTATTATGAGCAAGACAGTCATTATGGAGCAGTAACACATTTATTTGCCATCACTGAAATCAAGCCAAGACTGTGGCTCCCAAACCACTCCGGCTGTTTGCCGCCCCAACATCTCCTTCCGATGGCCATTTAGCACCAAAGCTGCCACTTCCTCGGGTCTCAGGTCATCTTCTCACAATTGGCCATTACGAAGGCTGATCCCAAGAAGCATCGTTTGCAGTGATATCATTCAGCTTCGGCCTGCCAGGTGTATCCATTCGCCTCCGCTGAACATGCATCCCTTCGCGGGCAAGTCGTGCTGAGGGTCCTTTAAGAACCGGGCCACTGCACCCAGAAAATGAGGTGCAGTCTTTTCCAGAAGCCCATTGACTGTTCGGATATAGCTTTCACTAAGTGATTATGCACAGAACAGAAGACATCATGTGCATGTATATGTACTGGGGATATGTGTGCAGATTAATGTGTGAGCTTGTGAGCTGGACAGTCTAGCGCTTCTGATGACGGGATGTCTTTGACATGCCTGGGCCAGTGAGGTCAGGTGCTTCATTTAGAAGCGTGGTCTTGCCCACTCTGGTGGCCTCTGATTACATGGTGGAAGCTTGGACAGTTCTGGTGAGGCTGCTGCTAGGTATCTCTACGATCCTGTCAGCTGTAATTAGGGGGCAACATCAGCAGGAGCTATAAAATCCAGAGTAGTGGTTCAGAGAAGATAGAATGAAAGCCATGTACTCTGGTTCTGCGTGTGGCCTCAGCCTCATCTTGCTGTCAATCCTACCCTACTGCTGGCGTTTGCTCACCCAGAAGCCCAGTCTAGAGGAGCACAGGCTGCCACCTCCTGGTGAGAGTGTGTCCTGGCATCCCCTTGCTCATGCAACATGCCTTGCAAGATGGCACAGCCTTTCCCGCCTTTTTTAGAGGCACCTGCCACAGCATACTTAACCTGCCCTTACCTGCTCCATCTCAAGAGCAGGTCTCAATTCCCCAGGCCACTCTCTGTAGTCATGCTTGGGGAAGACGCAGTGCTGTGACTGCTTGAAACAGCAGGCAGGAATTTTCAGTCAGGCCTTGTGCTACTGCTGTTCACTCAGATTCTGCATATATTTGTTTTGTAAATAAACTCCCCATTTTTGTGTCGTGCATTCCACTGGGATGTTTGCTATGTGTACTGCTCTAACATCCCCTCGCTGTCCAATTACACTCCAAAACAGGTCTTCCAGTGATTAACGGGTAAAGAGATAAGCGTTGGTGTCAGCATCCCACATCTCTCTCCGGAACGCAAGCCACAGGGCAGCATGTGAACCAAACAGAGGCCTCTGCTATGGGCAGCAGACCGGCTGGATCCACTCTGGCATGCTGGGAAACAAGTTAGCCATTTATAGATAGGATGTAGAAGGGATTATCCCCTGATGAAAAACATGCATTTTGTTTTCTTTAATTGGAGGAATATGGCCCTGACTTAAGTGTTAAATCCTATATCGAAAGAAGTCGTTCACTCTAATGATGAAGCCGTCCCTTTGTCTTCGGAACCATTTCTCAGTGTAACCTGATAAAAGGGGAGTGGTGTACTTCTCTTAAGTGTGAGCGTGTCCTTGTGTGCCTCAAAGGGCATGTTAGAGGGAGTCCAATCCACACAGCAACCAAGGTACTTAACAGGTACCTTGATTCACGGACGTACTACACAACTCCAGTTTTAGACATTTCCGTTTTGTGCTTGTGAATATAGCAACTATTTTGAGGATCATAAATGTCCCCCAACCGTTATTAAAATAAACCAGCTATGCCATTTGGACTGGCTATATTTTAAGTAAGACCCAAGCTATAACCGCTCAAGTACAGCTGCAGGACTGACTGAGAGCAGCAGATGTCTTTCTGAGTTTATCCAAAGCCCTTGGTGCATCAGAGAAGCCAAAATGGTCACGGATGAGGTTGTTTGTTCACATTTATTTGTCGCTTCTCTTTGCCGTTGTCATTGTCTGCCACTGTTCACCCGCCTCTCATTCTTTATCTTCAATAAGACTAAAATGGCACTATAAAGTTTTCTTCACAGCCTGGGCTGACATGTTGACAGCTTCAATGAAAACACATTCACACTTCCAAATATAAATCTACTCCAATAATGCAATTCTCATCCAAGAGGTATAATTCATGACCTCGCTAGTTCTTCATGGTGGTGAGTGTTCACTGAATTAGATTAGATTCATCATATTATGCATGGTTGTTTTTGTGTGCCAGGCTTCTCTATGCTCACAGAAGAATGTGTCTGAATAGGACTAACGTTCCCCTCTCAGGTGGTGCTGTTGTCATGTGAACAAATTCTTCTTGGTCTGGTGTATGCTCTTCTCCCTGGGTGTGTCTTCTTGCGCTCTCAGGTCTGAATCCCAGTGTTTCAGAGCCATGCTAACACTTGGACACGTAGAACTATGTTAGAAAAGTCAAATTCTTTTGAAGGCCATCTTCCCTGGATTGGCAACACAATGCAGCCACAGAATTTACTGACAAGTAGGCTCAATTTGATATTTTCCCCCGACTTGGGGGTGTGGGTGGGGGCACCCATAGTTCATATGTTTTAACTGGAACACCCCCTGAAATCAAAGAAAACACCACAACCCCAACCTCAAAATTCAAGATTACTGCACCCTTCAGCAACAGAAGTGAATGCTGTAGTTTTATACTGTTGATTGCCACTTATGTCTTATTTGTGCCTCAGTAAAATGGTTGTAAACACAGTACTGTCCAACTGCTTTCTATGGACATGTTGCTAAGGTGCCTGTATGTGAGAAATACCACATAATGCTTTGGTATCAACTGGCATTGCTAACTATAGCTAACAATGAACCTGGCTAGAACTGGGGCCTCTTTCAGAAAACAGAATTTCTTGCTTAGCCAGATACCTTGAATTTAAGGTTGTCTAGGCTAAATGTAAGCAAACGCATACAAAGGCCATTTAAACTAGGACGCCTTAAATCTGACAATTTATCCGGCTAAGCAAGAAATCCTGTAGTTTGAAACAGGTCCCTAGTATTGCTAGATGGCTTTAAATGGCTTGTTGTACTCAAGTGTGATGTCATTCCAACTTCCAACCTCTGAGGTAAATGAAATGCAGGTTGGGGAAGAAAGACCAGCCCTCACAGGACCAGCCCACCGGGAATATTCTAGATCTTCCCAATGGCCACTCCGCTCCTGCCCAGTGTGGATGGAGGTGGCTGAGGTCATGCTGAGGTCACACTGACATGAGTTCTTTTCCCAAAAAGCTTTCCATCACCAGGAGAGCAGTACCCAATCACTCTGGTCAGATGAAATCAGAGGCAGTTAGGTACCTTCTGATAGGCTTCCACTGGCTATTTGCTTAGTTGAAGACTTGTTTCCTCCTACTACACTGTCACTTTTGGTTCTTTCATTCAGAAATTCACGGCACATTTTCTGGAAGCACCTGAACCCTCGGTGAACCTAGTCTCCGCTTGTATTACATAGTGATACACCATGTTTGCAACTTTTGACTTGTATGAGTTGTCAAGACTATGGGTACATATTCGATCTCCACTGGACAGCATAAATGTGCATGTATATGTATTATCTCTGCGCTATTGTTCAGCTCAAAGATAAAAGTGACACAAACAGCTTGTGTAGGAGTGTGATAAAGTCCTGGATCTGTAACCTCACTTACCAGCATCACCAGGCAGAGCAACCTCTCCTTCATGCACCCCCCCCCCCCACAGTGCTGCTCTCCCCCTCATCACTGATGTGATTGCCACTGACGCTCTCCTTTCCATCTGTGGGTTCCAATGACGCCACATATTGTCAGGAAGGCTTCACCATTGTCTTTGTCTTTCCCTATAACCGTGCAAATACCTCAACGTCACAGTGCGTTGAGCCGGACTGCGAAGACGGACTGTGTCATAAACCTAGGGGTCCCCAAACAATTTGAGTCCATTTATTTGAAGGCTCTAGTGACAGGATGGCCACCCAGACAAATGACTGATGGTTGCAGCGTTGGATGCACAGTGCTGGTTCAACTGAGCAAATAAGAGAAGATCATTGTTTTAGATACTCCGAGATACTCTGAGACCCACACACCCCAGCTAACACCAGTTAGCTTAGCATGTTCGGAGTGAAACGCAGCAAACGGAACATTTCCATCTTTATCATTAAATGCAATTCACTAAAAATTACAAATAAAGATTTAACGTCAATGGGAAACATAGGGCGTAGAAGGTTCATCTTGCATGGGCATACTCTCAAACTAGGAGCAGTTGGGAGTTTTGTATCTTACAACATACCTTTAGAGGGTAGTAGGTCAGCCATCACATGATGCCGGGTGCAGCCAAATTGATCCCTACAACCCTGGAGGTGAGCCAATAGCACGGGATGCTGAGCCAGAGGCCTCCAACAGCTGTTTGAAATCCCATGTCAGCTGATGCCTCCCAGACATATCGGAGATGCTCAGAGCAGAGATTTATACACTCGCTGTTACCAAGACTGCCAACCTGTCCTTGTAGAAACTTTGTGGTCTGGACCAGCTTTAGTCTGAGGGATAGAGCACAAGTGTACAATCTACAGGGCTGCAATTTACAGCCTATATAATTAACATTGTATATGAATGACTCAGTGTCAGCTGTAACCACATTCCCACTGACGCTGCCAATATACCCCAGCCTGCTTTGGGTTTATATATATGTTTTATATATACACACACACACACACACACACACAAAATATGTAATTCAATTGTAATTGCTTAAGGATGATTTTATCCAAAGCAGTTTACAGACGTCAAGCCCAGTTGTGTGGTGCTCCATGGAATCAGTCTCGGGCTGGAAGCCACTTTTGCTCTTGCCTTTCGACTTTAGGTCAGCTACAGCCATAGACTCCATGCTAATGCTGCACTTTCAGAAGCTAAGGCATATCCACAGTTGCGTTTTGGTCATCAAAAGAGTATACTAGTGTGTGATACCATTTTAATGCTGCCCTCTTAGACCCTTTGTCAGGGAGTTTATGTGTGCACGTGGGGATGGCTCCCTGTCGTTTCTCTAACTGCTGACAACACAGCTCAGAAGGCCAGATCTCTTCTCAAGACCCTGATTCTTCGCTCCTTTTAACTGCAAGGCTCATAGAATATGGATGTTCAGTCTCCTTCTCCCCCCGCCCCCCGAGGGTCTAATTTTATTCTCTCAGAGAGAGCTCCTCTTTTTTTCGTCCTTGAGATTGGGAATAGGTAGCAGTTCCTCTGGCGAGGAGTTCGTCACTCTGACAGAAGGCAAGTACCTGGTGTCCATCTGGCCGGTGGTCATGTGATCACCATTCACTAATTCTGCATAGGGTGCTGGGTTGTTGCATGGAGGTGACTAGATTTCATAGATGTGTACCCAGCTACTTCTAAAGTTGGCGAAGCAGTGACGTTTATGTAGCATTATAAATAAAAGAAATATAAGCTGGGTATTTCAACAGTATAAAAGGGGATATGAGAAAGATTGGTATGTTCCCCAGAGTGTAACTAACCATATGTTCTTTTAGGCTTTGGTTCTGGATCGTCACAGTACGGTTTTTTGAGGCATGAGTAATACTGAGTGGCCGGGATCACTAAAGCAGGTTTCTCCTGGCTCACCGGGACAGGTCTGGGACTCATCCATACATATGAGCAGTGGCCCTGGAGAAGGAAGGTCGTAACCCAGCCCCGCCCTGAAACCTAAGTGCTGTTCGACAGGTAATCGAAGGCACTGATTCCCAATTAGGAGGCTTCCTGTATGATGCTCATCATTCAGGGGTTATTCTGAAGGGGGGTTATTAAAGGACTAATAAAACGTCCTCCCTCATGGTCCTCCTTGGCCACGCAAGACAGGATGAACCAGGCACCATTTGTCTGCATCACAAAGCCGGCGGGGCATTGGTTATTCCTTTGATTGAAAAGGATTAGATTAGATTCCTGTATAAATTAAGTGGCCCGTCAATCAATTACGCTGAACTGAATGCTCACTGACCTTCTTGTCATCCCCTTTAAGGGCTCTGAAGGGCCTTAATTAGAGTTTTGAAGGAACCGTCAAACTCTCCGTCTCCGCGTTTCCCTGCTAGCGATGACTGTGTAGTTCTTTGGCCTGCTTCCCATACATATTTATCACTGACACACACGCAGCCTGGCACTGGAGGCTGACATGAACGCTCACAATCCTCCTCCGTGCGCATTCATCCCCCAGACTCACTTAAGCGGCTCATTACCTATTTACCTGGCTCAAGGGCTCGGTTCGTGTCTGTCATCATGTGACCTGATGGCGTCACCTGACTTTGTGATGCAGTATGCTGAAAGCAGCCCCCAGACACCTTTTTTGCCGAGTCACGATTTTGGAAGTCTAGGTGGTGTGATTCAATGTTGGAGTGGATGATATCTGCTCTCCTGGAGGTGGTAGGTTCTAAACAGGCCCTGGAAATCAACTCTTGTGTTTTTTTCCTGGCTTTGGTTCAGTTACTGTGCTGTTTTTTTGTACAGCACACAGTGTGTGTGCGGTGGGCAGTCTGTGTCACAGTGTACAGACGTCCTTCTACTTACGAATGAGTTACATTCCAAACAGCCGTTCGTAACTTGAAATGTTCATAAGTCGTTATTCGACATCATTTTAAAGTTATACGTAAGTACAAAGAACTAGGATGCTGGGAGTGCGCACGTTACGCTGCTGCGCGGCGGGAGTAGCGGCCAGATGTCGTACTAGACGTTATTGGCGCGCAGGAAAAAAAATTGATGTTGCGGACAGGAAATGGGAGCCCAAGGAACACAATTTGGACTTACAGTCCTCTCCGTTCGTATGTCTGAAAGTTTGTAAGTTGAAAGTTCGTAAGTAGAGGAGCGTCTGTATTCGTAATGGTGTGAGACTTGACGCAGTGTTGGTCAACCCATTAGGCAACACAGGCAACCTGCTGGAGTTCCAACTCCTGAAGAGATGCCGATTTCACTAATTATCCAAGACAAAGTGAAACTGGTTGGCTAAATCAGCACCCCTAGCCATAGCTGTGCACCCTGTAGTACCAGCACAGAATAGCTACGTGATGTAGAGGGAGGGGAAAGGTGTCAAGGATGCTATTAGGCTATCATAGTGTGACAGTACCCTACCTGCTTGCTTACTAGTGTGCCTGTATTTTCATCAGAGTGTATAATGGTGCTATCTAGACATCATAGACATACCCAAGTTCTATCTGTCCAAAATGCCTTAAGAAAAACATCACACATTGATTCAGTCTGAAGTTAATGTCATAATAATACTCTAATTAATGCTACTACCTAAGTATACTTCAATGGCCGTATTAAGTCCACAGAGACTATCCTCCAGGATTTGATTGTGTTTTTCTCCTTGATCGTTTTAATGTGCATAATGGTTGCTGTGTAGTAATACATGTAACATTATTTCATTCAAATAAATCTACCAGCATCACCATCATCATCGTGAGCAAAGATTGTTAATAGGGCTGTTGAACAATTACATTTTTTAAACGCGATAAATTGTACATAATGATAATTCATCAGATATCCAATCACGGAAAACATTATTTGTGGGAATATTAATTAATGTACCCCCAATGGTACAAAAATGTTCCTCAGAGTCCATTTCTGTACCTTAAAAGGTACATTTACTTACAGAGTACAATTGTGGAAAGTAATGGTACACTCAAGGGTACAAATTGGTGCTTTTTTTTCTGACAGTGTACCATAAAAGAAAAAAGACATGATATCTGTATATTCAGTATAGAAATTAAATTCTATTTAAAAATCTTTGCTCATACTGGTCTCAAATTGGGGTATCAAAATTAAAGCAATTAAAGTTAATGCAATCAAAGAAATATTAACATGATATGACTTAAAAGCACCTCGTATTTAATATACATTATTATGTTTTGTTATTATTATTATGTTTTCATTATATATTAATGTTAGCGGTTGGCGGCAGGTGGGGGAGGGGGGCACGGGGGGGCACCAATGGTGAGTCTCGCCATGGGCGTCACATGGACTTCAACCAGCCTTGATATGATGGCCTGTTTTTCAGACCTTTACTGACAGCCTCCCTATAGGAAAGGCAACACCTTTCCTATATGCGGAGAGGTCCATTTCCTGGGTTCCTACCCTCCAGATCGCCAGGTTAACCTGGCACTGACCAAAGCAAGAGAATCAGATGAAGAATAATACAGGAAGGATTACCTCTGACATGCGTGCATTTCCATTCATCCCCCAGCTTGCACAAGCCATCATCAGATGCACCTCATCTGAGAATTTGGAAGTGTATGTTTATCACAAGCTCAAAATTCTCTGACACAACAGAAGCATGCACCTCAGGCATCTTCCTTTTGATGGGCACAGGCCGGATCATCCTCGATACGTTGCCTGCACCAGAACCCGGGTCCATCTCTGCATCTCTCACACTTTCATTTTGACCTTTGTCTACCTGGCATAGGGTAGGAAAGCACCTCTGAGCCAGGATGATATGCCTGAGTGTATCTGACAGTCAGTGGTGGTTCTAGCCTGTATGGCACTCTGGGCTATCCCCCGCCCCAGCCACCCCACCCCCAACCTCCCCAACAAAAATTGTATGTCCATCTCCCACCCCCACACCTCTCTGCAACAAAAAAAATGCACCATATGGCACTAACTTGTATTTTTATTATGACATTTGGAGAGATACAAATAAATAATGATGAAATTAAAAACCCCATTAATATAAAAATATATACAAAACAGGATTCATAAATATCAAAAATAAGTAACAAAGACAAGTAATAAATTGTTGTACATAGACCTAAATAAAACAAGAAAAAAGAAACAAATTATTACAGTGTTACCTTAATGTTTACCAAACATACTAATGATATACTAACCTATTTCATTACATGCATAACATTTATACTCACGACAGAATGAAATATCTGTAGATCTTTATCTTTTTGTGTTTCTCTTCTTCTTCCCACTTTTTTCTAAACTGGACAACTGATGTCTTTGACCTTTTCTTATCCATTTGCGTTAATTTGACACTTGAGCATCAACACATTACCCATCCGCCAACACCGTCAACAGTCAAGACTAAACAAATTCACTTTGATGGTGTGCAGACTGGCTTTATATAATTTTTAATGATTTAGCACAAACCAGAATAAAATTCAATATTATAATTTGTCTGTGAAACCATATTTTCACAGTATTATAAATAAATTGTGGTTTATTTGGTAGCATTTCATAGTGCGGCTGATTTTACTAATTGCATTAGTACTTTACAGTTAGAGGTACACTATTTGATAGATTCTCTCACCCCCCCATCCTCGGGCTTCCAGTGGGGCGACCTGCCTAGATCGCAACCTAGAATCCAGGCACCCACTCCAACACACGGTGACATGACATCATTGATGTGACATGCAAATGAGCAACAGAGAACTGTCAGTGTTGCGATTTTTTTTGTTTTGTGTTGCTGCAGGCCCTTATCTAAATCTAGCAGTGTTGACAGTGTGATGAATCTCAGATTCTTTCAGAAAAATTGACCATGAACTCTTTTCAAGGATTGGCAAGGCTGCATGAAATACAAGGCCCGATACAACCAGCCGAGCACTTTTGTGGTCTTGCTGTGCTGAGAGATAGCCAGCAGGGGGCCTGTGATTAATCTTTGGTTTAGTGAAGCCAGCTGGTGGGGGCGGCACTGACCTTCAGGGAGGAGCTGCTTCAATCTGTGAAAAAACTAAGGGCCAGATTTAGTAACAGTTGCACCAAAGCAAACCTTGTTTTGGCATTAAAATAGTACTGTCTGGATTTACTAAAGATGCGCAATTGGTGAAGATTTAGCAGTGGATGGGCGTTAACAGTTAATTTTTCAAATGCGCATATTGCATATGTAGGAGTTCCCTTCCTAAGTGCCAAATTTGGGGGAGGAGAGAATTTAAATGGGTCACGCAGCGTGACTTACTAAGGTTTGCTGTCGGCAATTTACTGCAAATGCCACCATTTTTTTTTAAAGCATGTATTACTTTGTGTTAGCCATGGCTGCAATAATGTACAAGAATGTAAACCTTTTGCTTGGCAGTATGTCCAAAAACTTAAAAAAAAAATTTTTTCCAAGATTCTGTCAGTTTTGCAGTATATCGTTAACCCTTACCAAGGCAGCGAGCGTCTGCATCAATAAAATACGTCCACTATTGTTTTTTAAAATGTCTGTTTCTATGAACTGTTATTCGAAAGTCATTTACATTTAGCTTGATAGTATAACCAACATGTTTATTAGATTATTAATGTATATTCAGCTCGATAGTGAGATGATTTATTGATTATAACCGTAAATTAACATTTTCAGGCATGAAGCAGTAGGTATAGATACTATAATCTTGTATAGTTTTATATTTTTTGTACTGCTATAAAGTTATAACTGTTAGTAAGAAGGGTAGGCACAGTTAAAAAGGTCCAGCGAACAATATTATATAAATTGCTGCCTACTGAAGCGTTACAGCTGTTGTTTCGGCTACACTACAGTATGATGGTATATGAAAAATTCATATGATATGGGAAAATAAAAAGTAGAAGATGAACCAGTTTACCATCTAGCACTAGCTCCGCTTCTATTGTGTTTGCCAGATTATAACAAGCAGAGTAATCAGATGTGCTAGTTTGCGACTCCACGCTAATTTAGGTTGCCCTTGGTAGATTGGGTCGGTCATTATTCCAATAAACTGACTGCATCTGTGTTGATAAATTTACGCCTCTTTAGTAAACACCCTCAGTACTGGCCACTCCCATCGGACCGTAATGCTAATTTGCCCAGCTTCGTAAAACTGGACCTAAAACTCTAGTCTACGAGCTTCCTACACAGTTGGCCGGCGTGATGCCGTTTTTACTTGGGTTGTAGGAAAATCAAAAAAAATAACCATCCCATTCAACGGGGATAATTTTCAGATCGTTAAATGCATTAAGACTAGGGCTGCTCAGGCCCCATTATGCCACCAGCAAAAAACATGAAACAAATCAAATATTTTTGCCGTTTTCTGCTCCTCCAAAGAGTCACAACAAATGGATGTGTTCTGCAGTATAGCACGATCAGAAATTATAACTACTGGATGATTCCATTATTTCCATAAAATAGAGATTTTTTTAAGTATATTTGCCTTCACACAGAGGCCCTCATGTAGCTGTATATCACAGAGCACTTTGTGGCCGACTGTCTGTTTCCTGGGAGGGTATCAGTTCGCGTGCGGCTGATGCCTATGTCTGCCCGTGCCAGGTGTGTCACCGATTGGCAGATTGAAGGTGGCGCCGGCCAAGAGTTTTCCTGAGCGTCTTCTGTTTGGTCTTTGGTGTGTGTTCCTGTCCCCAGGTGAACAAGGCATGGAGGACACCTTCAGCCAGCTAATTCAAGCTTTCCACGTTATTTTTGTGTAATCTTTTGCTGAGTGAGCAGATTCTCTCAGGGTATTATTAGTATTGGCATTCAAGTGTGCAGCGGCTGTATTTCACGTGTGCTGCAGATTCACGCCAACAAACCGCCATGTCCTTTTCTCCCCGATGGACCACGGCCAGCAGCTGGCATTTTCAATGTCTGGCCATCATCTACACCACCTCAACAAATTGATAAGAAGGTTCAAGGATTCATTCTGTGAAGATTAAAAGCCACAGAGTTATAGGAGGGACAGAATGTCTCCAGATGATGTAAGAGAGTGTAATTTTTCATAAAACAAAGGGCTAGTTCTCACTTGTAGCTGCATACACCAAGTTATATATGGATACTTAACTGATCATCTGCCAACGGATGTAATATTTCTGGATGGAATTTTGCAGGCATACAAATGTGAAGTTTTATTGTCCTTTTGCCCCCAGAGGACAAAGTGATATATTGGTTAGGACATCTGGTACATTTACGCAAATAAAATAAAAATGGATGACGTGTGTACAGTCATCACTCTCAACAGTAAAAATGATAACCACCGATATAGGGGAATAGCAGGTGCATAGCGTACAGTGAAACTGTGTGATGAGTCCGGACTCATTACACACAATGGATCTTCTCCCTTGGGTAACTGCTCCTTTCTTCAGGGAACCTGTTTCTCCCAGAGCATGACTGAAATAAACAGGTTTCAACGGTCAAAAATTGAAGTAGATTGAAATCTGCATGGCGCGTTGGAAAATATTGGTTTGTTGCTTTCGGCCATGAAAGATGTTCCCCCTGGAAATCATCACAGAGAATTGCTTTGAGCCATCTGTACTGTGCTCTTGTGAATAAGCCATGTGCTGTTACTGGTCTTTACATTGGCGGGAGCCGGGTGCTGGCTCAGATCACTAAGTGTCCGGTTAGTTTTTGACCTTTTAGCATGAGACCTGCCTCAGTCTGCATGGAGCATCATTGAATTACAGTAGGTCGATTCGGCCAGGAGGAAGTTGAAGTTGCTAAAGATGCTCCGTTGAGGACAGGAGTAGGTTCCCTTAAGCTCCTTAACACTGACGGCTCAAGTGAACATACAAAAATCGCGTTATGAAGGCGGCTCAGACTTATCCATTTACTCATGGGAGGTCGTGGGAGATGCTGCCGTTTGGCTCTGCAAGTTTACACTCCACCTGCCATATGATCAACAGCTCAAAATCTCCCCAGCAGTGATGCTCTGCCCACCGGTCACTAGGTCTCTCAATAGGGCTAAACACCCTCTCAGCTCTATGACCCCAGGTCAATTGGTCGCTCTAGCTCATGGCAGTATGGAGGTCAGTGGATCTTAAACCTTATGTTCAGAGAAAGCAGCCCTACCTCATAGCCACACCTCGCGCAGGATGCTGATTTTAGCTCTCAATGTGTGGTGGCCTTTAATGAATCATGGGTAATCAGATTGCTGTGTAACACAGTAACTGTTATTTTCCTCTCCCCAGGCAAACACCTTTTTTTCTGGGCTTTTCTACAAGTGATAATAGTGTTCTGGTCTTAATTGAACAGCAGCAGTGGTTCCAGATGCTGTCTCCCCTGTCTGTCAATCTGTGCAGCGTACAGCCAAGTTACCTCCTCCGTTCACTGAAGCAAAAATGATGGCTGCATCGATTCAGCCGCCGGGACTCAAGAGGGTTCACTACTGCTAAACAACATGGGATCACCTGTGCCATAGCTATGTGGAACGAGCTCGGAGCATGAAGTCATGCGGTGACAAGCCGGACTGCCTCCCGAAACACACTTTTAGAGGCTCACCAGCCCAGCAAGGCTCTCGTGATCTTGCTTGTTTGCCATTTATGTTTGTGGATATTTAGCTTGTTTTGGTATCCATAGAAAATCCTTCTGGTAATAAGATCCCTATGGGATAAATTACCGTGGAAATGAATAAGGGCATGTTCGCTACAAATATCCCCACTCAGCAGGCCCTTCGGATGGGTGCCAGTCCTAGACTTGGGGACTTACACTGGGAAAGCCACAGAGAGATGAATGCATCCCCTGCCAACAAATCCACCAAGGCAGCAGCAGACCCAGCCTGGCCTTTCACTGCAAGATGAAGCTGCGCTTTCAGCAGAGACTTGGCCCAAACACTCGGCTTCTGAGTAAGTAGCTAAGTGGAATTTTCACAACAATTAAATCTGAGCGCTCAAGTAAATCCTGTAGACTTGAATGCACTGAACGCAGTCACAAAAGACGCTACCTGGCAAAGTCGCCCAGGTCATGTGACTCACTGGATGCTTTGTGGCTGGAAAGAGAACAGAAGACATGAAAGTGCTTGTGTCCGATGGTGAATGACAGCGGTTCAGGTCCATAAAGTAAAAATCCAGACTACAGTTTTATTTCAACCAACCAGTTGAGTACTCTGTGACTGTGACTCAGTATATTGAACTGCTAAGTTGAAACAAAACCCTAGTCTGGATTGATACTTTCTGGACCAGAACTTTCTACCTCTGGTGATTGGATAGAAACAGTAATCGAAAGGCTCCAGTCAATTTGAGATTCATCTGTCTGAGCTTTTCCATCTCTGGTGGTTCATGGGTTTATTTCTGATATATCTTGAGCTTAGTGCTTAACTCTTAACTTCTTTCAAGTGTAATCTGGACACAGACTTTGTTTACCAATTACAGTGAGTGGGGAACACTGCGACCTGGACATGACCTAAATCACACTGAGGGCGTAGAATGAATCCAAGTGCTGATGCTTCACAGACACACAAGCCTCTTCACTGCCCCACAAATTCCTGTTTGTTCTTTTCTGCTTTTATGAGTTTCACACCAAATTAGACATGATCAGCCGAGGGACCTGAAGCCCTCCTTATTGAAAATGGAATGAATTGCAGGCATCTGCTGTTTGTCTTCATCTGGCTTTATTGTTCCTGTTTTTCATCTATGATTTTAGTGAGCTGTACTTGTCATGATCACCCGTTCAGCCCTCATGTGGACCACGCCCCCTCATTATCCATGTGTACTACCCTGATTTTCCCAGCTGTTTTATGTTAGTTTTGTCTAGTGTATATCAGTTCAAGTCTACCTCTGTTTCCCAGATCTGTCATTGTAGTGTTTGTCCCACGTGGTCTTGTATACGGAAAAAATCCCCGTTTACCTTCCCTCCTGGCATGATTGCTTGTTCGTCCGCTGTCTGCTCACACAGATTATAACAGTACTTTGTGTCCCTTGGCTCTGTTGCAGCGGGTCTGGTTAGTAGGTGAGGTTGCATCTACCGGTGATAGTAAAAGCTGAGTCATGTCACTATAGACGTAAAAAGAGTCGTCATTAACGATGAGCAGATCCATGCTGAAATATCGATTCTTTCAATCGGAATGCTTCATTTTCAGAATTGAGAATCAATCCTGACATTGAAATACCATTGTTTTTTTTTACTTGGTAATGAAATGTTTATATTCTCATAGGGAGCCGGATATGAAGTACTAATAGACAGTGCCACCAATAAGGAAGACTTTTGGGGTCCCAGGCATTGGTGGAGTCCTGCCACGAGGAAAATTGGACGATCGATCCACCAGCACACCAGAAAATTTTATGTGCCCCTGGGAAGGTAAAGGGCTGGACACCAAATATCGGTATCGGTATTGGCTTTAGATACCAAAATTGGTATTACTTGGTATCAAATTTAAAAGAAAAGAAGTGGCACCGTCCATCCCAATGTGTCATTTTACTCGTTTTTCAAATAAGACTTGGCATGAGCATTCTAGGGCACCACTAGAGCACAGAGAGGTGGGGTGACAGACCAGTTGGAAGTGTTGGGTATTATTGGGTTATATTAAAGCATCCTGTACACCTCCCAGTGAGAAGGACGCTGGGATGCTGGTGGAGACCACTGTATTGTGTTCACCAAAGGTCAAGACACAGGAACCGGTGGCACACTAGCAAATGATAAATGACCGATAAGTGATCGACTGAGGATGACGCTTATGCTGTGCTCCCCCTACAGACATCCATGCATCTCATAAGGAGGGTCTGACAAATAGAATGAACGTGATGGAAACATGCTGTTGCATATTGCTGAAATAACCACAGAAAATGATTATCTGTGGAGACGGTTGAGTTCCGTGGTGCAGAAAATTTAATATCCATCCATCCATACATCCAGCCTGTTATGGAAGCTACTGTATGGTTGCATAGATAGAACAATAGAAATATGAAACAAAATAGAATAAAAAAAAGGTGAGAAATGTGTTTGTGAAAAGTGTATAAAGCCATTTCCGTCTCTGAGCCTGTCCGAGACTTTCCGCAAAGGTTAGGTCTTCCTAGCTTATTAAGCCAAGGACACATTCCAGGACGTTTTCCAGGAGACTAGACCTAACAAACCTGATGGGCCCATATAAAAATCAACCTATCAGTCCTACTTAAAGGTCACAAGGTGTGGAGAATGACAAATGCAAGTAAGGGAGAAAGGCAGCAGTGTGCTAGTTATTACTGACCACCGTATAGTTCAGCCAAACTGAAGGAAAGACCCTGGTTAGTCATCTATTTTTTTTTTTTAAAGACCTGCCACTACCCCCCCTCATCGGAGGAAAACTTTACATTAATTCCAGTTGTGTATAAACAAAAAATTCTCCAGACAGGCCCACATCACCCCATCCCTAATATTGTGATAGCCGTAATATTGTGAAGTAGGGGGTAAGCAGTAACAAGCATAATAACTGATGGCAAGTTGAACAGAATTAAACTGATTGTATAGATGGATGCGGACGGGCAGGCAGATGGACGGACAGATACAGATGATAGACAGAGACATTAGCAGCCATACAGACAGGCAAATAACCAGATGACTGAACAGACAATTAGACAGGAAAACAGTAGACAGACAAATACGCACATAGACAGGCATATATATAGTTATATCGTGAGTACAAAAACTATATTTGAGTACAAAGATCTGTAGAGAAGACTGAGATGAGCACAGCTGAATACTGCTGAGTAACTGAACCTGAATCTAAGAATGGTGCTTCTCCATCTGCCATAGGAGGCACGGGGCTGGGTGGCTGATTTTCCCCCATGAAGACATTGTCAGACGTTAGGTGAGCCAATTTGACTCCTTTGTAGTTTTGCAGTTTCTGTCTCCTGACCTTGCTTTAATAACCCCTGCTGGGGATACTCTCGCGGTAAAACTGTCAGTATGAAAACCTCGCACGGAATCCTCACAAACTGCATTCCGTTTCACCATCACCGCAAGAGGAGCTCCATGAGGAGTTTCGGCGGGAACGCCGCATTATCGTGTCCTTATTTAGCTGACGTCTGTATCCATGGCAACCAAGAATGTCTGTTTTGGAGTAATGAAGTTCCCACTGTCACTTGTCACTTTAACCTCTGTACGGCTACAGTCAAGACAATGTGTCTCGTTGATGGAAGCAGAACTTGGGCAAATCCCCAAACGTTTCGCACGCATCAAATGACTTGTGATGTTGCTGTGGGGACTGGCCAGCGCCTGTCAGATGAGTCACGTTGGAAGGCCTATCTAGGCTGAAAAGGCAGACTGGGTGTTGCAAGATCATCATTGATGGTTGTGATGGTTGGGATGTTTGCTGGTATCTTGGGAAATAGGGGTGAGAAGAGAGCAGGCGGGCAGGAGGTGGAGCGAAGGAAGCACCAAGAGGAACATATGGTGAGACTTTCTTTGAGGCTGGTATGGGCGGAAAACTTCAGAGTACAGTAAGTAAGGACAATGCTGCCTTTTCAGCAGTATCTCCCATTCAGGGCCTGTGATCACCAGAAGACGGGCATAATGCAGTTAGCTCCATAATTACTGCTTTATGGAGCATCCCTGACAAACCCGGGCTTGTTGCTCTCTGGTTATAAAGCTGAGCAATTTCAGGTTCCATCTTTCTGGTAACAGTAACAAACTCGTATTACAGTTCCAATTGCATAAACAATTAATAAGAATGATGTGAAATTCACAGGAATTATAGAAGTGCATATAATTGTGAATTTAATGATGCACAAAACTGCCTAGTCCACACGGTCCTTCTCTCCTCAGGAGACCTTACATTCTGGCAAATTACCCAGAATGCATCCAGTAATGCTGAGGGTCGCAAAGCCAGCCTGTCGGCGTCTCCTGTCTAGGACATTCTAGATAATCGATGGACTGGTTTCGCCAAAAAAAAAAGGTTATTTATATTCTAGACTGGATTGATAATGACTCAGCTTTTATTTATGACCTGTTTAATGAAGCTGGGAGGAGCACTTTTCCTGCAAACCACTGTAGTACTTAGTGCTGTTTTAATGCTGCTTCCTTTCTACATTTCAAAGCAGTTTTACTTTCCCATTTACAAGTTAGTCGCAAGATGGCTGAACGATTCACTATGCAGGAATACTTCATCGGGACCAGTTTGTAGCACTTACAGGCACCAAATGGAACTTCTCTATTTAATATTACCCCTTTAATGTAAATAAACACCAATATTTTGATGTGTATATAACATAAATGTTATTTAGAATAGGAAATGACTGGCTCAGCAGCAAACCCAGCCAGATGCTGAGCAGTAATACCCACAGAACGCGTAACCCAGTCAGACACTGAGCAGTAACACCCGCGGAACGAGTAACCCAGTCAGACGCTGAGCAGTAACGCCCACTGAACGCGTAAGTCAGTCAGACGCTAAGCAATGACACCCGCGGAACGAGTAACCCACTCAGACGCTGAGCAGTAATGCCCACGGAACGAGTAACCCAGTCAGATGCTGAACAGTAATACCCGCGGAACGCGTAACCCAGTCAGACGCTGAGCAGTGACGCCCACGGAACGTGTAACCCAGTCAGACACTGAGCAGTAACGCCCGCAGAATGAGTAACCCAGTCAGACGCTGAGCAGTAACACCTGCAGAATATGTAACCCAGTCAAACGCTGAGCAGTAATGCCCACGGAACACATAACCTAATCAGACGCTGAGCAGTAATGCCCGCAGAATACGTAACCCAGTTAGACGCTTAGCAATAATGCCCACGAAACATGTAACCCAGTCAAATGCTGAGCAGTAACACCCGCAGAACAAGTAACCCACACAGACGCTGAGCAGTAACGCCCACGGAGCGCATAACCTAGTCAGACGCTGAGCAGTAATGCCCGCAGAATACTGTGGCGTCGGTGAGCCAAGTGCTGGATGGTCCATTTGCATGTGTCCCAGCATGCCCCGCGTGCAGGTTGGAAATAG
>JABFEA020000029.1:13831632-13841927 GCA_019775915.2 Cyphomyrus plagiostoma | reverse complement strand
GGAGAAATGTAACAATCTGTGCTGCCACCAGTCTACAAGGGGTGATCCATCAGGGTGGTCCATCATCACGTCATAATTGGTCCATACAACCCAGCACACCTTGCGCAATTTCTCAACAGACTCTATGACGTTTGGTTCCCACCCCCACAGAGACAGCACAGGACCCCAGGTAACACCACTTACGCTGTCATATGGGATAATGTGGTTTTTCATCATTCAGGGGTCCTCCAAGAATGGTTTAATTCCCACCCACATATTCAAATGATCCCTTCCACCATTTTCCGCCTTCCTTAATCCGATTAAGCTGGCGATGGAAGGTGTATGATCGGAACTCATATGAGCAAGTGAGTCTTCTTGAGGCAATGCAAGCAGCCTGTGATGATATCACCCCAGAGCCTTGTCAAGGATGATCCATCATTGTAATTACCTCCCACGTTGTTTAGCCAGGGAGAATATTCATTATGATGTACATAAAAACACGTAAACAAATCCACGTGATAAGCAGGTTGACGGCTGAGGCCCTGGTTTGTCTTTGCCCTGTTTTCCACTACACTGTCTGCATAGATGTAGTATCCTTTATTTTGTAGAGTATATGGTTTTCGTTTTTGCAACACAGTGTCTAGCTAGTCCTCACCGTGACCTACAGTTTTGTAGAGTGAGTGATTCTTGCCTGTGTGATATGGCTTTGAAGACTGCGTGAAGGTTTTTTTTTCAACAAAAAGTGACTTCTTCCTTGGGTGTTTACGATTTTTCTGGAGTAGCGTTTCATATTGGGTTTTGTACCTGTGGTTTTGTGTATATAGTTTTTATATTATATTAATATATTAATCATATATTAATAATATTCCTTGTAGTGATGGGAATGACAGCTCCTTGAAGGAAGCCAGAACTTACGGCTTGTCATATATATATTTTTTTTTATAATAATAATTAAGGTAAGATTTGAGTCAGATTCAGACTTCCCGCCCCCCCAATATAATTTCATTTTACATGTGTGCACTAGATTTAGCAGCACCGAATTACTCGTACTGCCAGACCTAATGTCAGTGGTCAGCATTGTAAACATTATACAAGGTGATGCCATATCCCTCTGCTTTGTCAGTAAATTTGCTACTTTAAATTTACCCTCTGTATGCAATGTGTTATGTAAATAAAGCTTCCTTGCCTTGAATGCAGTTGATACAACACTTAATATTAGAAAACCTTTTATTGGCACAAATCCTGTTCATTCTGCCTTTAAGAAAACTACCGTCTACCTCTTATGACTGGCCTGCTCCCACTGCTCACGTAACAGGGAGTGGAGTGGATTTAGCGCAGTACAATTTGGGCACAACAAATAAAAGGAAGGGCTCTCAAGTGCAACTTGTTTCCCTTCGTTGGTGCCAAAGAGCCATTGAAAAAACTGGATCATTCACAAACGCAACATCACTTAGCATCAGTAAACATCTCATGGGGAAACTGTTGGAGGGAAAAGGTGAGGAAACATTGTTAATTGGTTCATTTCTCTTAAAAATTGCCAGACGGCGCTGTGTCATAAAAATGCCATAATTTGCAGTATTTATTTTTTCAAAGGCTAATACCTTAAAAACAGTCACCTTCTATTTTGAAAGCAATGTAATATACTGACAAAAAGAGAGTCTGTTGGTGAACATAGTGACAGGAAACGCATACCTGCTTTATTTCACCTATTGCAACACGGATTTAGGTATATTTCTTTTTGTCTGTATTTTCAGACTTCTTTCAGGAATAAATAAATTTGTACAATGGATATACAGACAATTTTTAGATATTGCAACATGATTGTATTTGCAATTAATCGTTTGACAGCTCTAATTCTCCGTTCTCTAGCACAAAGAATTAGGGGAGACATTGGCTATCTAGATTGAAAAGAAACTGAAGCCAACTAGACTGAACGCATCACTTTTTTTTCCTCAATCCATCCACCCCCCCTCCCCCCCCCTTCAGTGAAGCATCCTAATTTAGGACTAAGAAAACATGAGGATGTGAGGATCATAAAGTTTTTGCATAGCTGGATGACTGGTAGGGTTTGGTTCTGTGCCAACCGTCATACCATGTGGTGTTCTGAATGAGAAATTGTTTATGGAAATTAATGAATGATATACTGAAACTAACTTTTTAAAATGGTAATTTATTATTGTAAGATGATGATATAGCTATAAACTGATGGTTGCTTTTTATGCTTTTTATGCTTGAAAATTACATTGGACATTGTGTGCCAGAGAAAATTTGTCATGGATTTTTCACTGAATTAGCCCAGTTGGCTATTAACAAAAATGTGTACGTTCCACCCCTGACTGTGTAATGGAGCGAGGAGAAAGGTCAGAGAAGACCAGAAGGTACACGTTTACTCCACGTTTACTCCACGCGCCACATCGCCAAGCCAGTAACGTTGGCAGACAATGGCGACATCCTCACCTCCAGCTCGCGCTGCTTGTGAGGGTCACCACAGTTCGGTACACCAGTGTTCACAGCCTTGACTTGGCCTGTAGCCCTCCTTAAATATCGGTCACCAGCATGTTGAGGGAAGGACACATTTTCATCGCAGGCCTGTTGATTGCATCTATGCCGATGGCGTCTCGGCAGCGCAAGAGTCCTGACAGTGCCCGACACCACTCCACAATGATTAAGCGTACGGTTATTCATTCACGTCAGCCATTCCGAATTAGCCGACCTGCTAAATGCATAGCTGCCCCAGCTCGCCACGACAGGAAGTAACATGAATAATGACACGTCTTCCCACGTAGACCTAACCCCACTAGAGCCAAAGGCAGAGATAATCATGGTAACTCCCCAGTTTCTGCAGAGTGCTACACCAGGAGCGTATGGGCCGAATGGCCTCATCTCGTTTGTATAGCTCTTATGTTCTTATGTGTTTTCCTCAGGTCACCTAACGTGCTGCTGGGTTTGACGCACCCCCATAGTTATAAAAAAAACATCAGGAAGCTAATTTTTCTGCAAAGGTTACCTCTGAAAGGAACAAATCTGTGACACACCGTTTACAGCGTCATTGACTTCAACACCAGCTCAAACCAGAAAATAGTGGACCACTAGTCTAACCCCAGAGCATTCTGGGTAGTATGGATCTGCCTAGAAATACACCGCATGCCAAAATAAAGGAAGTTTTCTAAAGTACTCAAAAGAGAACATAAACAATGTGAAACAATGTGATTTAAATATGTTTATCAAAGTGTTGTATATTGACCTACATTAAGTGCCGGGAAGCTGAACAATCCAGCAGACTGGATTCAGAGGTCCATCAGTGGGCATCAGAGAGGACGCCGAGTGGGAGCCAAATGCAGACACTTCCTCCTAAAACAGGAAGTGGACTTCAACAGGACATTGAGTGCAAACCTTAAACAAGCGTGACTTGCATTGCAATAACTGCGCTCTGCCTTTACAGTCGATTTCAGCCACCAGGGGAATGATTTCCATTTTCTTTCTCGTGAAACGGCTCCTCTGTACTTATTTCTGAGCAGCCGCTTCCTCGGGGAGGGGTGCACCAGCCCACCCCCCACATGCTAGCCTCTCGTTTCGGAGCATTCCCACGTGTGGCTGTCAGGATACAGGAGCCATCCCCAACTCAGCGGCAGCTGTGGGAATCAATTATGCATCTGGAAAGCGAAGGATGCAAATTTAAGGAGGCGGATGGATTCCGCCCAACCTGTTAAATGTAAACAGTGAGGAGGCTGAGCCTTGTGGGCGTCTCCACCGACATCCAGCTGGCTGCTTTTCTTCCTCATTTCCTGGGCTCTGTTCATTGACAGCTCCCCCTATACGTGTCCCGACAGAGTTCTAGAATCAGAAGTGGTATTTAATGTTAGGTCTCAGTGATGCTTTATTAAAGTAGTTGTCAGGTTCCTTCCCATGTCGTGTGACCTACCCATGACCTTCCTCTTACCGGAATGTACTGTGCTCTGTCCCCACTGTGCTTGTGGAGTGTCCAGTTATGAACAAATCGACTCTGGTTTGAGTATTTAAGTCTCCCAGAAGAAGCTGCTGTTAAGGTGGGGTAGTTCCAGTAAAATACCTAATTATGTGGGACCACTTTGGGTACAAGCGTCGGTTAAGGAATAAAACAATAATCACCTATCGGCTCCCCAGAGAGCATCTCCCGCCACAGAAGCCAGACCATGACAAGTATCTGGAAGTGTGTTCTGTCTGCTGATGTGGGGTGATTGTAAGAAGCAGATACAGTGCCAGTCAACCTGTTAGACTCCATAGGCGGCCACTTAGAGCACCATCTGCTAAGCTGAGAAGATGTTTGTATCCAAGGTATCGCCTGAAGAAACCGGGCCTGAAAGTGAAATCTTCTTGCCAACTCCAGGATTTGAGCCAATGACCTTCCACTCACGACCACAGCAGCCTAACCCTCTGAGCCACACATCACCCTTTGAGAGCATCCTTTATCCACGTCGTACAGGTTCTTCCTGGCATCCACATGACAGGACACTGACCCAATTGGTTAGGGTTAGACCTGCAACGAGGCCACTGCATACAATGTCATGGTGGTCATGAGGGCATGACTGATTAGCACTGAGTCAGCACAGCCTCAAGCGAGTGACCTTGGCGATGACATTCTCTCAGCTAATTATCATTCGACAGTAATGGTGCTCATTACATATGTACGTCTTCTGCTGGTCTCACCACCAGATGTTTCCATGTGGTGACCTTCACCTAGAAGGAGAGGCTTGCTGGCTTCTCAGAGAAAACGACGAAACAAGCCCTGAAAAACATAATGGAGTTTCTTGAGTGCTGAAGACAAGCTCATGGGGCTGAGGGGGTGCCATCAAGTCACCAACACATGCTCCATGCTAGTCCCAGTAAGCTACCTACCGTACTAACTGGTCTACCTTAGCGATTACGCCCAGATACCTGCTACCTGCACAGGCAGACACACGCGGCTGCTGCGGTCCTATAAGAGTGTGATCGGTTCAGATACCGTAAGCACAGGGCTTCTGCTGCCACCCTACTCACGGTTTGGGTACAAAGAGGAGGCCAGCATGACAGCCACTTGCATCAGTTTTATTAAACCATACAAAGTGCCGTGGTTTCAGCTTAGAGGCGACAGTATGTGCTTGCGAAAGTGAATTTAATAACGGGAGACATCGTTTGGTCGTGTAATGTGCAAATTAAGAGTCTTATGTGTCAGACTGTGTATGTTCTGCCCGCCCTCAAACAAGCCGCTTATACGTATTATGGCACTGAGTCACCATGGAGCCTTCCAACCTCTCGTAATCCGCATAGACACGGCATCCCCATCCACAGAAACATGTAGACATTTTGTATTTGGTCCAGACGAATGGGAAGATGTTAGCCCGTTTTAACGAGGCCTCGTTCCTCTGCAGGCTCGACACACAGGCCGAACGATCGGCTGGTTACCATGACAATGGCCGCTATCTCTATGATAGAAGCTTGGTGTCTGGAACAGCCATATAACAAAAATAAACTTACCTGAGGGTGCGGAACTTAAAAATAGATCATATTAGCGGTGGAATGCCAAGCCGGTCTGCACGCCAGCACCCCCCCTGGAAGCACTGCAGTTTAAGGACACGTGAGTTTGCCCTCGTATTCCTGCAGAATGAAACTTCCGCAAGCAAACGTCAACAGGGTGAACGCCTGGACCAAACGATTCAAAATATCACTCCTGTAGGATTCCTAAAGACGCAAATGTTTTATTTGCTTGTTTAAAAATATCTGTAAGGTGTTCAGAAACACAAACCCAAGGTTGTCCAACCAACACCATTTTAGAATTTCGGGATCCCTGATGTGGCCGTGCAAGATCTGGGACGACCTGATGTCCAGGCCATTTCATCCCTCGCTGCTACAGGAGGGGCTGGGATGAGACACCCCACTGCATACCCCCCCAGTACAAGTTGTGGAACTGCAGGCGTGTTCACGCCCTTCCCCCTGGAGCACCACGTGTGAAACAAATCATTGTGAAAAGGTTAGTATGGGAGTCTACGAATAAAGTGACAATTAGCATTCGGAGCACATCAACTCTGTCTGGGAACAGCACACCTGTCATCCTGCTCTCCCAGAACTTCACATCTGAGCCGAGCGCTTCACCAAAGCATAAACAGCTATCTGATATGCGATGGCCTGGCTCCGAGTGCTCGGAAAGGCCTGATGAATAGAGCTCCTCTTTGTCCCTGTCTCTCTCATGAATCCCTGTAGACAGGGGGCGCTCACGTGCCAGCTCTGCAGTACACCAGTGATGCACTATCAGGGACAACAATCTGGGAGCATTAGATTGAGCTTGAGCTGAACATCACAGGAGCATCACTCAGATTGTACAGAGCTGTTTTTACATTCTTCGCAGTTACACTAAGTGTCTGAGAGCCAAGCTCTTTGATCCTTATGTAGCACCAGCTAAGATTACACTTGACACTTAGGACCTGTCACTGATCTCTTTACTGACACAAATGTCTCAGAGCAGGCAGATTTCTTGAGTTTGCCACAAAGCCAGTCTGATGTTCTGTAATGCCCCCAGTCTAGAAGGAGTGTGTCAAACTGTCATGCATGCTGTGTTTGGGGCAGCACCTTACACTCGCGGTGCAGTGGGTCTCTCTGCACTCATACAGACCAAATACAGCAGCCTGACGGGCAGCTGGTACATCCATGTCCAATGAAAGTATGTCCCCATCCAGTGATAGCAGGTCTCACCTGTATGTCTCTGCCCTCTGCCCAGTGATAGCGGGTCTCTCCTGTATGTCTCTGCCTGGTGATAGTAGGTCTCTCCTGTATGTCTCTGCCCGGTGATAGTAGGTCTCTCCTGTATGTCTCTGCCCAGTCATAGCATATCTCTCTTGTATGTCTCTGCCCAGTGATAGCAGGTCTCTCCTATATGTCTCTGCCCAGTGATAGTAGGTCTCACCTATATGTCTTTGCCCAGTGATAGTAGGTCTCTCCTGTATGTCTCTGCCCAACGATAGCAAGTCCTTCCTGTATGATTTTGTTTCTGTGATGTATTAGACAACTGGTTTTGCTTCTGAAAACTTTGGTCAGTCAAAGTCCAGTAAAAAGTAACCTGCAAAAAGTGGTGAGGGTGAAGGTGCATATCCGAAATGGCTCTTATTGGCACCATAGCAGAGTTGAGCAGTTCTTTGTGTCTAACGATATCGTGGATGAAAGGCAAGTATCCACATGGCTATAAGCGTAATGGAAGCAACTACCTAGTGGTTGTCAAGGAATTTAGTCCAACCAAACAAGCCCAAAGATAAAACTCATGATCAAGGTCACATCGAGCATGGAGACTGTGGAAAGAGATATAAAGGCAACGTGCATTCCTGCAGGCAGACAACAATGAGGAGTTACAAATGTCATGGCAGGAATCACAGTCCACAGGTATGCAGCTTCAAAGACTCAAAATGTCACAGTTGTAGAAAAACCGGTAATAGTAAGCAAGCTTGAAAGGGAAAGGGAGATGCTCAGAAAGTAAAGCAAACATGCTGAGAAAAACGCAAAGTATTTGAAAGCAGAAGAATGGGAATGGGCAATGATTTCAGCAGCAAACAACAGAGACCATAAACAATCATTCAGAACAAATTTTGTGGTGGATGGCAAAGAAATTTAAGTGGAAATCTACACTGGGGTTATAGTGAGTCATATCCAAAGAGTTTTAGAAAGCTGCTTTCCCTGAACAGCCACTAGATGGCAATAAAGTAAAGCTGAAGATTTACACAGGGGAAGTCATGCCTGTATTAGGGCAATTTAAAGCTTCATTGAGCTATGAAAAGCGATTGGGAAAAAATAAAACACGTCAGCCAGACGCTTCCAAAATCAATAAACGAAACACTGGAGTCAGACTAGAAGCATTGAAAGATGAACTGGGCATGCTGCATGATAACAAGGCAACGTTCATGGTGAACTCTGACTTTTCTACAAAGATCTATAAAAGCTCTCATTGCCATTTGATGCTGAGCTAGATCTTTTGGAGAAGGCTAACATTATTATAGCAGTAAAACATAGTGAGTGGGCAGCACTGGATCAGCGATGTCAGGAAAAAAGCAGCACTGTTTGTGCATGAACTACAAATTAACAGTAAACAAGGCTGCCCCCGCAGACTTACTCTTTGCCATGGATTGTGGATCAGATTGCCTGATTCAGCAGAGAGACGGCATTCTCCAAGAGTGACATCGCCTCGGCATACCTACAAGATACCACTGACCACCAACATATTGAGGGCTATTCATATACAACAGATTGGCTTCTGGTGAAACATTAACACCTCCCATTTTTCAAAGAATTGTGGAAAACCTGATGAGTCACTTTAATGCAATGATCTACTTGGATGATCTTCATATTACAGGGAAAAATGAACAGGAGCACTTGCAGAAGCTACAGAAGGTGTTGCAGAGATCGCAAGAGAATAGAAAGTAAAGAGGTCCAGGTATGAATTTGGAAACAAGTAGATTGAATACCTGGGACATGTACTGAATAGCCAGGGCTGTAATCTTTGTGAATGAGTTGAGAGTCTTCCTTAGGTTAGTGAATTACTAGGAACGATTTATAGCGAAAGTATGGTGCTAATATAGATACACTCTATGGTAGTGATGGACAAATGATGCTTCATGAACCATTTGCTGTATTTTTTGACCCCACTAGATGGAGCTATCTGTACAAAACTGGCAAAAAGCATGCCCCAAGCAAACCGCAACCTCAGAAAATACAGCAAATGGTTCATAAAGTGTCATTTTGTCCATCACTACTCTATAGATTAGGGCTATGTTTTTAAAATTGGCCCTCGGGGAACAACTGACAGTTCACATAGTCCTCTGTCCTTGAAACACTCAGATACAATAATGTAAATAACTCACAAAATCTTTCATGAAGCTGCTTTTTAGTGAAGCAAGTTAGGTTAGAACCCAAGAGTACAACAGAAGTCTTACCACCAGCCCAGACTTAAAAAACGGGTTTCCAGCTACCCTAATCCCTAAAGGGGTTGGTTGGTTCCACAGGCTTTTAATTAGTCTCTTTTACTGACCTGCAGATTCAATGTTGGGGGAATCCTTCAGGACATCTCCACAGCTAAAGTCAACTAGTTTGACCTGTGTAGTGTCAAAACGTTCTCTGATTTCAGGTTGCGGTGCAGGAAGCTGCAATCCTGGCACTGACACAAGGCCTGGAGCACCTGCACCAGAACGCACAACGCAAGGTACCCAAACAGGAACCTACCATTATTTTCACAAAAAACTTTTACATATATCCTGGCATAGGGGAGGTCTTTCTAAAATGTACTGACTGGGTCCATCAAACCAGTCAATGAGTACATTAACGCTAGGCATGCGGCTAATATGCATCATCAACACCACCTTCAGGGGGATGGGCCTATGAAAGGGAGGGCAGGATATATATACATCTAGGCAGAAATCAAAATAAAACCAGCTCCATGGTTCAAATCACTTACCATTTATAACTTTCTGGCATACCTGATGACCACCAAGAGTGGAAAAAAATCAACAACAAATTCACTGTAGTATACATACAGTATACTACAGTAAATTTGTTGTTGATTTTTTTGAGAAGGCATCATTTTTTTAGGAGTCCATAACATGGATCTCTGGTAAGATATTACTATCCTTGTTTTCACTGTGCCAGTTGCTCACTTACCGGGAAGCCATGTCTCTTTCGAGGGCCAGCATAAACAGACCCAAAACCACTCTGTCCACGCAGCACACCCAAACACTCTTCAATAGGTTCACTTCAAAAAAAGAATTCAGACAGCACTTTCTCCATAATAACATAGTCGCAGAAACATAACTACAGCTATGGCATTGAATCAATCTGGTTTTAAATTTGAAATCGAAATACTAAATGACACCATTTACTTATGCATTTATTTTATAAGAACGATTTGGTGCTTACACCTGTTCTTGAGGTCGGCTAAATTAGAGATTACTGCATGGCTTTTATTAGTTGTAATTCTCTGTCACGACTGGGCATGAAAGGAAAGTGACAATCAATATACTGCTTGGTGGTTTTGGGAGTTGGGTTTTACTGAACTCAAAATACACGAGAAAAGGGAAACCAAATGACCATGAGGGGCCAAAACAGAGAGAAGGAGGAACCATGAAGTATTCAGGACACAAGGATTACCTGGGACAGAGAACTGAAGGAACTAACATGGGCTGACTACTAACTACAGAGATGACAAAGACTAGTACCAATGACCTGCACAGCAACCAATCTGGGAAGGAAGGCAAGGGCAGGCTCATATATACAGTTTATACACAGAGCACAATTAACAAACTAGTGACAAGTGAGGATGGTTGACA
>JABFEA020000029.1:13802268-13828442 GCA_019775915.2 Cyphomyrus plagiostoma | reverse complement strand
CTGGGGAACGTCATTTCATTTCACTTTGTACTGTGACTCGTATATTGTTGAAATGACAATAAAAGAAACCTTGAACCCCTTAATAGAAGGGCTCCTGTGAGAAGCCCTTTTCCCTATGCCTTGCCCCCCGCAGACTATCGCCACAGTTTATCGTGCATTTTCCCCTCAAAGGCTTTATCCAGCAACCTGGCTCTGTAAGATTACTGAGGCCTGACAGCTCATCTTGGAGTCTCTGTCTGGGAAACTCCTGCCCTCTACTGCTAACCTGCTCCCAGCCCGTATGATGTGGCCAAAAACAGGGGCTCTGTTTTTACACAATTGCTTAGGTACTCAGTTCATAAACAGAATGGAACTTTCACTGGGAAGTCCAAAAATAACATGACATTAGGTAATCATGTCATATTAGACTACATCACTGTGACTGCAGCCAGCCATGTGCAGCCAGCTGAACTATCACAGTCTGGCATGATGGCTGCTTCAGGAACAGTGGCTGGAAGACGCTGGAAGCACGGGCTTCACTGACACCTAGTGGCTGACTGCAGTAGTATTTTACCTGTCCCAAAATTCTCCTAGAGTATATTCCATGTAAAAACAAACATAGTCTGTGTATGTGGTTGTGCTGATTGTTGTACACACTAAATAAAAAGCTAAACTTTGTTAATTTTTTGTCAGTGTTAATATTTTGAAGCTTTTACATCCACTAACTCAATTTGGTGTGTTGTTGAGTGCTGTTGTAACTAATCTACCCATGAAGAGGACCAGGAAAGCAGGAACCAGCCCAAACACAGTCAGCTTCAGCCCAGCTGTGCAGAACTCCCTGCAGAAGTGCGCTGCTCTGCTCAGTGAAGTGAGGGTGCTTTATTGGAAACAGTATGTTGTCATCATTGTGCTTCTTTGTATGCAATTACATGTCCTTGCTGTTTAAGTCAAATTCTTAGTTACAGATGTTCATTTCTTTCCTTAATTGAATAATAAATTGTTGACATGATTCCTTTTCTGCCTTATGGGTGATTAAATTGGCAATAATATAAATGATAGGGCACAGGAGAGAGTTTAATATTGGCGGGGAGCTATTTAATTTAAATGCAAAGGTCTATTTCTTTTTGGGGGGGGCTGAAGCCAAATCGAATATTGGGGGAAACATGTCCCTCCTCGTTCCTATACCTTGGAGCGTAATCTACAAAACCTTCCATAATAAAATTTTAAGTATTAGGAATAAAATAGATATGTTTACCTTAACTAATTTTGAAATTTTACATTTAGAAAGAAATATTAGAAGTTACCTGATATGCAGGGTTTTATGTGAATAGCACAGGTAAACTTTACTCAGATTACACTGGAATAAATTTACTCAAAATAAATTGATGCAAATTGCTGCCCTGCTTTTGGGTAAATTTTATAGCTGATTTTTTTTTGCAGTATAGCTTTGCTACAAGTTTTTATGGCTTGTTGCTGTAGCCTGTTGTAGGACATGCTAAGGGTGATTTATTTGGGGTGTTTAATCAGTTAAGACAGTGCTGCCCAGCCGATCCTGTTAGTATAACTGCACTGAATCACCAGTCTTCAGGTTTCCTCTAAAATGACAATGGCAGAAACTGCCATCATGCCTAATCAACCCCTTAATTTGTTTGCCATATGCTATTTGCCTTGTATATCGCTTTGGATATAAGCATCTGCTAAATAAAGTTAATGGTCATGTGTGTAAGGCACTGTAGAATGGAGGACAGGAAAGACCAACCCACTTTATTTAGGAAGGTGATGCACTGGTACAAAAAAGCCAGCAGGAGAAAAAAACCCTTCCTGTAAGAGAAGCGGTTTAAATAAATCCTTCTTTGTAAGACTAGACACCGAATTAAGAATTAAAAGCTAAAATGGCGCAATATTTACAAAAGTACACCAAAATACAATGTTTCTAGGGTGACTGGGACCAAGCTGTATATGAATCTGAGTCCAGCAGGGGGCGCTGTGGCATCAGAGCTCACCAACTACCTGGTAATGAATTAATTACATTTTGTCTGTATTAATTTGACATATTAAATTTTTAAAGCTGCAGTTTTATTTAAAAAAAAAAAAAAACATTTAAGTGACCTTGCCCTCCTTGGAGCAGAGTACTCAGCATGTCCTTGCGCTTGAAAATACTGCTGAGTGTAGGGAAGTAAAACAATAGAAAAAACCCATGCCAGGAGTGAACATTAGCAGGTGTGATGTAATTGAATTTGAGAATTGAAATAGAACACGCAACGCAAAGTCTGCTTGCTGATCCGCGGAGGACAGCCTTCCCCTTGCTCTGTCACAAGTCATCTTCCTCCATGGCTGCTCACACGTGCTGCCTCAGCGCCTCTTCTCCTTCCTGTCTGACCTGTGAGGGGGCCTCTTTCCTGCCCGGCTGCCCTCAGAGTGCATCCTCTTCCTGTCCACCTGGGTGCCTTTGTCCTTAGAGCCTTTGGTATCCCGGCCACCACCTCTGGGCGGCTTGCGCCTCCTAGTGGTGGGCGCACCCCCTCTCTTCCGGTCCCTGTTGGAGGTCCCGCCCCTCCGGTTCCTGTCCCTGGCATGGCCGCGGCCTCGGCTGCTGGACGAGCTGCTGCTGCTGCTGCTGCTGCAGCTGCTGGAGCCGCTGGAGCCAGACGAGCCGCTGGAGCTGGAGCTGGACGAGCCGCTGGAGCTGGAGGTGCTGCTCCGACTCCGCACCCTGCCCCTGGCCGCGGCCCGGGCCCTGCCACCAGCGGGGGCGTCGGGGGCCTTGGCTGGGCCCTCCGCTCCAGGCTGGGCCGTCTGGCCACGCTCACCGTCCTCGCTGCCAGCTTCAGGCCCGGCCCGCAAGGGCGGCAGGGCCAGCGGGGCTGGACCCGAGATTCCCTGAGTGGCGTCGGGTTCCACGGACCGGCCGGGAACGGGGCAGGACTCTGAGCCATTCTCCAGGCTCCCGGGTTCAAGGGGAGATTCCGCCTGGGGCTGCTTATCTCCCTCAACTTCAACCTCAGCTTGCCTGCTCTCGTTACCTACCTCCATCTCCACTGGCACTACGCTCTCCTGCCCCTCCTCATCCTCTACCTGCCCCTCTGTTTCCACCTCCTCCTGCTCCACCTCTAGCTCCCGGCCTTCTTCCAGCCCCACACCATCCTCCTCCTCCTCACCGCCCCCTTTATTCTCCTCCATCTGCTCTTTCATCTCAGCTTGCCGCTCCTGAATATTCTGTGCTATGCCCACCTCCCTCCCCCCCCCTACATCACCACGGTTACGTGTCACCTGCAGCTCCCCCTCCTGCCCCATTGCCTTACCCTCCTCTCGCTCTTCAGTCTTCGGGGCTCCACCACGGGGCTCCCCTCGCTCCCTGACTCTCAGCAGTAGCCGTCGAGGCTGAGCCTCCATCTTGTTCAGGTGCTCAGCAAAGGCCTCGCGCCTCTCCTCTAACATGGCTGTTGAAGGACCAAAGCAAAAGATCAGCCTCTCGCCAAACTGAACATTCGGAACAAGCGAGCCTGTCCAGACGACTCTGCAAAAGCGAGACAGGGCCGTCTGGCGCTTACCATTCATCCTTTTCTGAGAGTCCTCCAAGAGCTTCTGAGTGGCTGAGCACATCTTGGCAGGAATGTAGAAAACAGAAGGCTCGGTCTTTGTACGGATATATTTTATGATCTTAGCGTTATGCACATTCCACTCCTCTTGCTGAAAGACAAGGGCGCCTCCGAGTTAACGCAGAAGAGGGCATGCATTTAGTCATCCACACCAGCAGAGGGCCCTCACCAGCTGAGCCAGTTCCACTTTCTGCTCCAAGAGCCTCAGCTGTGTCTGCTGGGCGCGTCTCTCCTCAAACAGCTCTCGTCTCTCGTTCTCGATCTTCTTGCGCTCTTGTTCTGCCTGCACTTCTAGCTTTTGTTCAATTTCCAAACGCCTTTTTTGCTGCAAGCAAGTGGTTTTGACAGTTTAACAATAATTTGAAAAAGCTCTATATATCAGCCTAGGGGATGACGCCGTCCAGACAGCCACACCTTCTCACTGTCTACAGAGGACTCCTGTTTGAACTTCTGTAAAGTTCCCATCAACAAGCCAAACATACGCCGATTCCTGTAGCCGATCAAAACAAGCAGAGTTAAGTATGCAACACCGTAAAGTGCTGTTAAACATAGGTTAAACTGGTGTTGAAGAGAGGTGGACAGTTCCTATCCAGAAAGTAAAAATCCAGACCAGGGTTTAATTTCAACCAATCAGCTGAATATAAAGAGTCACAGAGTGAGAGAAATGATTAGTTGAAACAAAATCTCTGTCTAGATTTTACTTTCTGGACCTCAACTATCCACCTCTGGTCTTGGATTATATTTGCCGGAGAATGAGTACCATGAATATGCAGAAGTGCATGCACCATCATCAACACCGATTGTAGGTTTGTCAGACACTCATTACCTTTGCTTTCCCCTCTCATCCATCGTTTGGTCCTGAATTAGATCTCCACGTGTTCGTTCTTTGGAGGTAGCAACAACTGATGACTGCAACGCCGGCTGTTGGCAAAAGGATACGTGTGAGACACCCGTTTGCGGCCCGACATTGGTCCACAGGCACACCACACTCTCCTGAAAACATTAGCAGGGCCTACTTTTTTGACATCATCATCATCCTCGGCGTCGCTGTCATGGCGTGAATCTCTCCTCACTCGCTGATCGCCAGCAAGCCTGTGAGGACACAGGCAGGGGTTAGACCACACTACCTTTGTCGGGATACCCCAGCAACACGCAAGATGTCAGGCGGGGGGGTAGCCTCACCTCAAGAGTGCCCCTTCGATGTCCCTCTGCTTAGTTGGGGGTCCTCCTCCACTCTCTGAGAGTCCACGCCTTGACACCAAACATTGTCTTTAGGTGTGAGTACAGTCCTAGCATAGCACGCAAAATGCCATGTTTTCTATTATTTGATGGCAGGCTCATAGTAATACTTTACCTCAACAGACCAATTCCTCGCCCCCTACCTCCACCTGGGCCTGAGAGGGCTAGCCTTCTGGCTTGGCCAGGTCTGATGAGGAAGACAGTCAATCAGTCATAAATTTTTGAACAAATATTATGAACCGTGTTTTTTGACCGTCCAAATCCACCTGGCTGCATATAACTGCTGATCTTCAGTGTTATGGGGGAAAGGGTGTGTCCTAAACCCAACCTCTCTCTTCTTGTGTTTTAACAGGGCTTGGATCTGTTCTTTAGGAGGAACATAGGCAGCAATGACTTCTATCGTCAGGTTCAACAGAACCAACAGCATGTGTTGGGGTTCGAAAGCCTTCCACAACGGGATGTGGTTCGGATCGATAGGTGAGACGCATCAGGTATCACTAATCCAGCACTTAATTGAAGCAATACCGTGCTGTACCGGGAAAATAAAACGAATCGGATTATTACTGCAATCCGGACTCAATGTAATTACGTAAGGCACCTCACAGTCGGATGTGGCATCCGTCTCCTGCGGTTCTGGCTGCTTTACATCACTACAGCGTTTCCACTATCTGAAAACCATCCTCATCTGCTGCACACAGGTAAAATGACCCTTCGTTGCCCCGCTGCGGATCAGTGTCCACCAGGCTAACTTTCAGTTTAACGTACACTTACCTAAGATCGTTGGGATCTCTGCCAGTCAATTTGCGAATGTTTTCGTCTACGCTTTTTAGGCTCTCTTTCGCCTTCTCTAGCTGGTCCTGTAAAGTTCGCACAACGACCGCCATTTTAGGTAAAATCCACTAACGGAATCCTAGCGCAGCTCGGCGGCTAGTGGTCGCGCTGATTGACAACCGTTTTACCCAATGAAACTATTGAACTATTTAATGAAAGCCAATCAGGAAACATGGGGCGGAACGCTTAGACCAATGCCGGAGTTTATTATATAGATAGACGGTATCGTGATGTTAACGGAGTGGAAGCTGTTATTTGCATACATTTCAGGACCGTGGAAGACAAAATAAATCTTGGTTCTGACTAAATGGCCAGTGACAACATACCTGCAAACTACTTTCATTAGACAAGACGCATTTTGTGGTATGGAGTAATTTATTGTTTAGAAATGTGCCTTTATAAAACAGACCAGAACATTTAAGTGACACTTTATTAATGCTGCTTTTAAATTCAGGGAAACCGATCTCAAATCAGTGGCTGTACCGTTGACAAGAATACACATTATGCTCGTATTCTGTGTTATTACATAATTTTCTGAAAATATATTTGACATTTTATAATTGTTTTTACCTGAAACTTTCCATGAAAACAGCGAAAAATAACATTTAAAAGGACAAACATAAAAATTACTTCTGTGTATCAATCCCAACTTCTCTACACAACAGGATTCCTTGAACTTTTCCTGGTCTTTTTGACTTGAAACATCACCATCATTCATTATCGGCCAAGTCGCTCTGTTCAAAGTACCTACAAGGAGAAACAAAAGCCATTTCCACAGTACTCACTCTAGCGTGAAAGATTTTGTTTTTCAGCATGGTACGTGGTCACATTACCTGCCAACCAAACAAATCATGAGGTTCAGGGCTGACAGCTTCTCATCTTCCTTACTCTCCTGCGCAGGGAGGAAAACCAAAACCATCCATCAGCATTAAAAGCTTTATCATTGCCATGCAACTGCAAAATGGGAAAACGGATCACTTGCCAGGTCAGCTCGGACCTGCGAGCAGCGGCGGGCCAGCTGCCGGATGAGCGAATGGGCTTCAGGAAGAAGGGGCTTCTCCAGGCAGCCTAACAGCGCATATAACCACCTACCCTGAAACAAAGAAGGGCCTCTTTTTATTATTCACACAACACACCGGCCAGGCAATTCACCAGGACCACCCTGCTTACCAACTGTGGAACAAACTCCCTTTCCTCAAACCAGTTTATCAGGTACTCCAGCACTGCAGAAACCGTGGCCTGTAGAAGATAGGTTTCCATAATGGGTGCTGAAAGCAATCACAAGCTTTGGTAACAGCGAAATGTTTAGTGCATTCGTATTCTCACCTGATTCAGCCTGCTAACAATGCTCAGAAATGGAGGGAACCCAATCTGATGAGGACAGCACAGAAAGGCATGGATTTTGCTGTCCACACTTTATAGGATTCCTGCTTTTACACAGTCTCAATTCTAAAGTCATATTTTAGGAAAAGAACTTACCTTAGTGTAATCTAGGCCCAGATGTTCACTGCCTCCAGCTGATGGTGATGCGTTATAACAAATGTTTTCCCCCAAGCAGAATTTCTTCCATCCCTCTTCATCCTCTAATTCTGGCTAAAATATACATCTCATGCATGTTATAACCTAAGAGCTAAGAGTTCTATGCTTGGCTAAATGGTCATAAAATATTGGATTCAGCTTTTGTACATACCATTATCACATTGTTATCCAAGGACTGGGCCTTCCAATGTGCTCTGTGTTTATTAATACTCTGGAAATACAGGATCGTGGCTTTAAAAATCAAGTAAGTCATTTTTTCAGGATCACAGAAAAACATCAACTACGATTACCTGTCTAATTGTGGAAAAGTTGCTAACTTGCTGCTGCTGCCATTTTAAACTCGGTGAAAACCCCACAGGAGCTGCCAGACATCCTGTAAGCTACAGAAAAAAAACACAATTGAACATACGCCACATATAGTGAAGAAATACCCTTTACCTCAAAACAGTAAATAATTAGCATAGTCTCTCACTTACAGAAATATTCACAGTCTGCTTCTTTTTTATTTTCTTGGGATCTATCTGTGCAACAACCACATCTGGGCAAAGGGACGCTTCCAATCTAAAACATACACACATGACATCGATTAATTAAAATAAAAGATCCCGACCATTTTAACTGCAATTTCCTAGCATGTAAACAAGTAAATTAAAGGTACGCAGCGACGAGAAGACTGACTGGACTTGTCTTAAATATTCCTGAGGGGTCCTGGGAGGTTCGCTGAGATCAACATCTTCAGGATCACATGGGTCTACCGGGAGAAGTTTGGGCATCAGCTCTTCCACATCTGAGTTCATGCTTGCCAACTAACAATCCAGATATAAACAATTTTATGGAAGTACAGAAACCAGCCAAAAGGTTGCTGCAAAGACTGAACATACGACGCTTTCTCGGCACGAATCTGCGTTAAGCTTCCATTACAGATATTTACAATCTGGAAGCTGCCATGTTGGTTTGTGACGTAGTTTGTGTGCGCCCATTGCCATGGTAAATTTAAGTCTCCAGAAATGCGACACCTAAGCGAAATGAAAGATTGTAGACTGTACCGACGGAAACAGCTCCTGTGTGTGTATTGCAGTGTGCAAAACCACCACATCTCAGATTTGTATTAATGTCATATATATTAGCAATACGGTGGACATGCAAAGCAACATATATCTCTTGCGCGGCTATGATTTAAGGGCGAAGTGATTACTTGAAACGCGAAAGTCTCTTTTCTACAATACAGTGCTTTGTTGCTTATTGTAATTGACCTGTTGTAGCATATTTAGGAATGAATTACAAACTCACTCTCCCCCCCTCTCTACTTCATAGACACACACAGATTTATCTTCCTGGCCACGTACATGGGTTAATCATTTACCCACTGCTGAAAGCAGTGCTTTCCTTAACTTCAGAATCTTTTCGTCTTTGAGGGCAATTGTGAAATTCTGCAAGGCAGATGTTACACGGTTGTTCTTATGTGTAACGTCCGACTTTTGGTTTAACGTTACCAACCTCACCCGGGAATGGACTGGGGTGTATAGGTGTATAACGGGATATTTTCTTTCCTTAATTATGAGTCCTTTACAGTTTTGCGTTTTACTACCGCTGCTCTGCGCCCTATGTTGGGGTTTTTTTTCCGACTACAAATTGTGTGGCGATCCTGGATGTGAAAGTAAGCGATTCCATCGAGTTTTACTCATGCATACGCCTACGTTCTAAGAAATAGCTATTAATTATTGTTGTCACATATTTATACTTAGTGTTGTAACGGATTACACATGTAACAAAATGTTTATCTTCAGCGCCCTTTAAACAGGTGGTGCGTGGAACAGTAGTAGGCTAACGCTGTCCAAAGGTCTGGTATCATTCGGAAAAGAAATTTCATAGACAATTAGCTTAACTTGAAACATTATATGACACATATAATATACTTAAATATTTTTCACGTGGGAAGAACTGCGAAGTTACCTTTGACTGTTTTGTAAGCATTTGTTTTTAATTGCTTTATGATCCTAGCCCTCTTGAGTCGTGTTCAGGCCACCAAAGATTTCAAAGGACCCGATTGCAGGTTTTTAAACTTCAGAAGCAGAGATGTTATATTTGTGTATTTCAAGCTTTCCGGTAAAAGGGAGGATCTTTGGGCAGGAAGTGTGAGTATTAATTGTTAACAGTCTCTAATGATCAGTACAGTCCACTGTAGATGGGAAAAGTGCATGCTGATTGTGTTTGTTTTTATTTTAATATAGCTAATGTGCTTCAGCGCATTGTTTATTAAAGTTGCTATAGTTTGATAATATTTGTAATAGAAACTTATAATCTAAATCAGTTAAACTAGTTTTACTGTTCATGTGAGGAATGCAAAGTGCAATTGAAAATAAACTGCAATCATTTTCAGATTGACAAGCAATTTGGCTATTTTCCAAAGGATGCTGTTGAAGTTGAGGAAGTTTACACACATAAGGAAAAGGAAATCGAATTACCAACACAGGTATCATTATTTCAATTTATGTGTTTCTTTTTGTGTTTATTTCCCTTTAAAGTTTAGAAATTTTATTATAGTAACTCTTTCCTTGCAGGAACTGGATTTTTTCTGTATAGATGAGTATGGTGCCATAATTGAGGGTGATTTCAGTCAGTCGGACAATTTGGATGAAGAAGTGCAGCTTCAAGACCTCGCGTCAGATGACATGCAGGATCTCAAAACTAGCGAACCAATACAAGTGACTCAGAGCACCAAAACTGTGGAGAAAGTGGAAACAAGTCAGACTATAGTGCAGGATCCCCTTGATAATACTAAGTCAAAGCCAGCTGAACAAGGTGGGTCTTATTGGATTGGATCTGGACTGACTGGATGGCTGGGTTTAGGAGCCAAGAAAGAGGAGCAAGAGTCTTTTAAGAACAGGAAGATCGCTCTGGATGTTAACCAGTTAGAGGAGAATGAAAAGACTGAAACGGCTTCCTGGCTTAGGGGACAACTGGCTGGGGTTTTTAGTTTTGGTGAAAAAAGTCCAGATACTGCACCTAAGGCGCCGATAAACCAAAATAAAGATGAGGGTTTAACAGAAAACCCCAAAGATGAGGGATCTACACCAAACCAAAAGGAAACTATGAACACTGACTCTTGGCTATACACTGGCTTTGGTGACCTTCTCCATTTTCATCAATCAGTCAATGAGAATAGTGGACTTAGAATAGAAGATAGTGGGCACCCAGGAACAGAAATGGAGATAGTAACTGAGAACCCTCTCAGTTCTACTGAGCCAGGGGAGAGATGGAATCAGGGGAAGATAAGAGGAGAATCTAGAGTGGAATATACCGATGATAGTTCAGGTTTTTCTTCAATAGAAAATAATGGATATGATAATGATTTTAAAAATGGAAAGTCTGAAAATGATGGAGAAACTGGTTATGGGAGCATGTACAGCAGTATTTTAGAGCTTTATGGTGAAAAACGTGAGGTTGAGAATGCCGATGATAATTCGCCTGGGTCTTTTGAAGGTTCACATGTTCAAGAGCCAGGATCTGATACACGAGATGGGAGCCAGGATGAGACAACAAAAGATGTTCAGTCTTTGTTTTCCATTGGTGGTATTTCTACCATTTTTGGGAGCTTGCCGTCAAAGTTTCAGCAGAACATTAGAGATGTTAATAAAGATGCAGAAAACTACGATGAGTCAGCCCTAGAAATGACAGACAAAGGTAAGGACGTCTTGTTAGAACCCCAAACCAGTAATTGTAATCCATCCAGCAACAATATTAAACAGGAAAATATTGATAAAGACGACAATGAACCATATACCATTCTGTCAAGTACAGGAGATACAAATGACCACCATATAACTCAGCTAATACCACAGGAAACATTAGCAGCTGAGGACATTCAATTAGCTGATGGTACTTCAAAGGCTGAACTTGGATCTGCAGATCAGCTAAAAATTTCAGATGTCATTGAGGATTTCATGGGTGATATAGACATGAATAATTCACAACCCATAGAGTCAAATGAAAAATATAATGTAGATATTAATGACAAAACTGCAAGTAGCACTGACATTAATTCATCAGGCCAAGACGACATAAACAGTACTCTGCAAGTACCAATGGATCTTAATAATGTAGAGAATGCGTTGTCTCATAATGTATTAGTAGTATATGCTGTTGATAATATTTCCAAAATGGATGTCAGTAAAGAGGATAAGAAGACTGCAGTAGTTCAAAATGAAGGTTATAACACAAAGACCATTCAAAACCCTGTTGCCAGTTACAGTAAACCTGTGCATTCTGAGCATGGGGATAAGTCAACTTTGATTGATAGTACAGAGGTCCCATTTGTGACTAGTAGAGGGGAGGGACAATCTGTGATGGATGTTGTGAAAGGAGCATCTTTGATTGGCAGTGGGCCAGAGTCATCAGTCATTGATGATTCCAATCTTGATAATGATTTATTTGTGGATGAGACTGTAATAAGCATTAGGGGCAGGCCGTCAATATATGACAGTGCTCATAGTTCCCGAATGTCATCTGCAATTGCTGATAGTAGGGGGGGTTTGTCTGTAATTGACAGTGGGGAGGAGTCAAATATGGGAAATGCTGAGCTGTCTGTGGTTGATGATGTAGAGGAGTCAATCTTTGAAGATGTTGAGCTATCTGTGGTTGACAGCAGAGAGAGGTCATCCTTGGGAGATGCTGAGCCATTTGTGTTTGTCAGTGGGATGCAATCAACCTTGGGAGACTCTGAAGCACCTGTGGTTGATGGCATAGAGGAGTCAGCCTTGAGAGACTTTGAGGTACCTGTGGTTGATGGCATGGAGGAGCCCAAATTGGGAGACTCTGATCCATCTATAATGGACAGTAGAGAGCAGTCACCAATGGGAGATGTTGAGCCATCTGTGGTTGATGGTGCAGAGGAATCCACCTTGCAAGACACTGAACCATCTGTAATTGACAGCGGAGAGGAGTCCATGGGAGACGCTAAGCCATCTCTGGTTGACAGCAGGGGGGAGGCTACCTTGGGAGAGACAGAGACCTCTGTGGTTGATGCCGGGGAAGAGTCAACCTTGGGAGTCACTGAGCCAAGCGTGGTTGAAAGTGGTGAGGAATACATGGTGTTTGTCAATAGTGAGGGGCCATTTGTAGCTGACAGCAGGAACAAGTTGATTGTGAATGATAATGGGAGAACATTTATAACTGACAGTGGAAATGAGTCAACTATAGCAGACATAGCAGGACAGGGACCATCCATAGTTGACAGAGGAGACAAGTACACTGTCATTGAGAATGGGGAGGCACCATCTGTGATTGACAGTGGCAGTGAGCCAGAACTCTTAGTGGTTGACAAGTTGTCTTTGATAGAGGTGGTGGACACTTCACCTGTTTTCGACAATGAGGAAATACCATTTGTATCTGAGAAAGAGAAGGGGTCTCTTGTGGTTGACAGTGAAGAGAGGTCATCGGTCAGTCAAAATGTGGAAGAGATCTCTGCAGTCTTCACTGACAAAACACAATTGTCAAGCACTGCAGACGTTTCTGTAACGGAAGAGAACAAAGAAACAATTGCTTTAAACCAGATGGGCATTCGAGATCCACCTTCTTTTAAATATTATTCCACTGAGGGACAACATGAAATAAATTTGGTAACTTATGAAAAAGAAGATCAGGACAATATTTGGGAAAATCAAGCTGAAATGCAAGAGCACGTAGATCCCATTAATAGTGTGGCTGCAGACACACTTGTGACTGAGACGTTACAATCAAAGGAAGATGCATGTATATCTGGTGCTGAAAATGAAGCAAGAACATCAGATCCATTTACTGCACCTGAACAAGAAGAAACAGGGCAGCAGGGCAGAGAGAGCAAAAACACAGGGTCTTGCAGCAAAGTAGTAAATAATGAACATTTTGGTGGGACAGAGGACTGGAAGGGAAACAAAGCTGGAGACATTCATTCTTCTATACATATCCAGGAGGATTCAGGAACTGGAACTTTACACACCGCCGAAGTTGATTATTATAGTTTTCAAATGGAATCAAACTACACATCTGGAACAACTGGAATGGTCGCTGATGATGATTCGGAAGAACACAATGGTATTTTAAGATCGGAACCAGCAGAAGGTGTTACAGAAACACCAAAACCAAAGGAAAGTGCCAGCAAAAAACATGTGGGACTGGTACAGCCTAATGGAAACCCGCATTCCACAAAGGAAGCTGTTAAGTTTCCAGAACATCTTAAAGATTACAGAAATATCCAGAACTACATGACTAACCAAGACCTACACCAAGTGTTGGATTTAATAGGGAAACACAAACTTATGTGGCTTGAATATCAGCTGGCAAACCTTCGGGACTGGGAAACTGTGGAAAATACCGAAAACGACCTAGCTATTCTGTATGATTTTGAACAACTTCTACAATATCACATTGAACTAACTTTGGCTTCAAAAGCCAGTCAAGCTGATGGTGATACAAAGGAAGCCTCACTTCAAAACTTAAAAGCTCTTTTATCTGCTTTAAAAAGTATATTCACACAAGAGAACCCCACTGTCCTTAAACATTCTAATCAAGGTACTTTTGCTGTATAATTTTATTTTTAAGCATGATCATAAGTTAAAAATTAATTGATATTTCTTTATTGATCCCTGTGAGGAAGTTCTCTTTTTGCCTTCCCCAACTTGCTGTCTAAGCTAGAGCCTGCTGCCCGCAGTATGTTAATATATAATATATTAATGAATGTTTTTTTACTAAACCCAAAAACCTATGGAAATACATTGTTCTTAAACTTATTTGCACTTTTTATTTGTACAGCTCAGCAGTGTCATTCTTGTCTTTCAATATAATGTATTTTTGGTACTTTATATGTAGTACTGAAATCCTGAGTAACCATGGAAACAACAGTTGTGTACGATGTTGAGGTTTTCCCCAGGTTTGACTATTGAGTTATGATTACTCATTAGCAGTGACAGGTGGACCCGAATGCACAGACAGCAGCTGTTTTATCCCTGAAGGTGATGCAGCAGAGAAGGACAGAAAGAGGATTGAGGATGGGGACCTACTCCCCACAGTCCAAGAGGAGACTCCTTTTCAGTCACAGTCGGAGGATTTAAACAATGGTATGTCTTGCATCCTTCAAAGGCAAATGTCATGCTAGCCTTTTGCCAATTATGTATTGATTGAAGATAAATCAGTTCCAGTAGCTTCCTAATTCAAGCAACATATGCAAAACTATGTATTTCAGCATATATAAAATTATGACAATAGGTTTCATTTTGCTCATCTGATAGGTAGAGCTGCTGCTGTTGCTCTGTTTCTAAACCGTACCGGCCAAGTTATACTGGAAACTACAGAGCGCCTTCAAGACACTGTATCACGTTTAACACATTTCATCATACAGGTATGGACATCAATCATATTTTACAGTTTTAAAAAACAATCGTTTATAGTGGACCTCTTTTACCATTGTTTAAATTGGGAAATTTGCGGTTTTGATTGGCAGTTTTTGTAACTTAATATCACTTTGTGTTATATTGAGTACATTCTGGTTAATTTGCAGTATTTACATTATACAACCGCCGTTTTGGTGAAGCTATTACTTTAAGGCTTGTTTACAGTGCAGAATTTGCTGGGACTGCCCTGCTGTATGTCAAGTGTAATTTGATGTCAGTAAAGGCTCCGGTTATATATATCAAGGGGAGAAGCACTCATTAGGGTGCCGGGGTCTCCTAGCCGGGTCTCTTCATCAGCGTAAATCGGGAATATTTTACAATGAGAGAAGCGCGCATCTGAAATGGAAGCTGACGATGACATGGAGGTGGGTATATTCTACGGTGGAGTCGTACAAGTTCGACGTACTGATTGAATATACTCGCTGACCAAGCAATGAACCAGGTGATTACGTGGTGGTCGGAGTAGATCCTTTTGGTCAAGCGATCGCGCCCATATCTGGAATGTTCTGAACATTCTGAACAATTTAGGGAAGTTTAATCAGATCGAGCCGTTTTTCGCTATTCACCAGGAAGTGTGTCCGACGGGAGACTGTTATTGTGTCACAGACCGGTTGAAGAAACATTCTTAAATATAAAGACGCTTAAGTTTGTGTTCATTGATGTAACTTCCCATTTATTCAGGAGTGTTGGCCGACTTATTGCTGAATACGCAAAGCCATGAGCCGCGTCGACAACGGCCCGGTTCCCGTTGTCACTTTAATATTTTAGCTGAGGTGCCGTGTGGCGTTCTACAATTGGTGACGTCTGGAATGAACCACGGTGGAAAACTACGAAAAATAGGGGTGTGTGCGCGTGCTTATAGGCACTTGCTTATCTACGAGTGTATTAATAGTAAAAGTAAACATACATATTTCCTTAATTACTCCGAAAATTTTAAAAATAGTTATGGATTAAGAAAATATTAAGTTCGGGTGGGATAATGATATGTCCGTATAGCAAGGGACCCCTTCGCAACCCGTGTCGACTCGTTCACCGTTACGTGGTGGCTTTCTGTTTAGGTGTCTCGGAAGCCGTGAAGTGACAGCGGACGGGCTGGATATGTCCGCATTTATTTCGTGAAAACAAAGTGGACAGCGGGCCTTAAACTTAATACATTATGGCACAGGAGTTAGCGGGTGACCCGGTCCTTTCGTCGCCTGAAGCTACAGATCTTAAAGTGGAAGCGAGGGTCTACTACTCCCGTGCGGTGGAGACCGTGAGAGATGTGAGATATCCCGCCGCCAGCCTAGAGGAGCTCTCCACTCCGCACCTCTCTCCGTTTTTGTAAAGCTTACTTTACATTATCCTTTATAACGTGCGCCGTAAATGCTTTAATATGCCTGTTGATGCTTAGTCCGCCAATGTTGACAAGGTAGAAAAACGACTTCCTGAGGCTGATGGAGTGCCGACAGATCAGTCCCCCGGTGACACTTGCAAGCGCTGTCCCAGGGCAGACGTGTCTGATGGTGACACTGACTGTGCACTGGTCACGATCGAAAAGGCGATTCCCTCCAGCTTACAATTTTACTGATGCAGAGAGAAGGGGTGGGCGGCTCGCTCCCATATCTACTGTAAGTAGTGTTTGTTTTAACAGGTGGTGTCCTCCCTCCCTGATGACTTGAAGCCGGGGCCGGATTTCTACGGACTGCCGTGGGAAGCTGTTATAGTGACTGCGCTGCTGGGGATACTGACTATGCTGCTGTTCACCTGCAGATTGTATCAGTCTGTAAGCTTGCACGTGTGGAGTTATGCTGCCCCTGGTCCTTAATTCATAAATATGCAGAACCTTCTGCATCACACTCACACGTTTGATATTGAACCTTACTCATTCATGTGTTTCTTTTCCAGATAAAAAGCAGATTCTATGTCGGTAAGTTTGGTTCATGCCTTGTTAAGAAGGACATCTTAACTGAGCTAGACGTTGACTTACTGTAATCTTCTATTGGGCTTTCAGGGAAGGAGAGAAAGCTGGGCCAGAAGATAGCAGAATTACTTGAAGAGAAATGTAAAGCACTGGAAACACTCAGTCAGTGCAGTCACAGAGTGAGTGTCACTGCAGCAAGGGTCTGTGTGTGTGCACTATAACACAGTTTGTGTGTGTGTGTGTGTACCTGCAGTGTGACACTGTGTGTGTGAGAATCTGGAGTAAAACACTCTGTGCCTGTGTGCATCTGTTTGCAATATAACAAACTCGCTGTATTTGTGTCTCTGTGTGCCTTGCAGTATGACACTGTGTGTGTGTGTGTGTGTGTCTGTAGTATGACACATTCTTTGTGTCTCTCTGTGTCCTGTAGTATGAGGAATTGGAAACCACCCTGCAGAATGGAGGTGCTTCTGCACAAGTATCTGAGGGTGAAGATCTTGAGGTGAGTTTCTCTGTGGGATGAGCGGCCCGATCGAACAGACCACGCGGACACTTTCACTGCATGCTGTGCCATATGCGAGAGCACTCTGGGCATTCTGTAACGCGTCGTCTCAGGCCATGTCCAAGAAACTCGAAGAGGCAAACGCTACACTCAGGGTGGAGACTGAACAGCTGAAGGTGGATTTGAAAACCCAGAAGTCCAAGCGTTTGCAGCAGGAGGAAACGGTAAGACACCCTCTTTTCCTCAAGTCTGCTATGACCAGCTAACTTCACTAATGAGGTAATAGCAGCTGAGACCTGTTACTCTTCACATGAACATCCATACAACTGAAGTAAAGACGGTTGGTTCACAGCTCAAAAAATAGCCACCAATAGCTATCAAGAGTCTATGGCATTAGAGCAGAGGTCAGTTAGCAAATTTGAGCAGCTGCTGGTTGGATGATCAGAGCGTTGGACAGTTATACTGATGTAGCGGTTTGCTTCTCAGCTGGCCAGCATGCAGGAAACACTGAAAAGCCTGGAAGAAGAATCGAAGAACCTGAAGTCACAGATGGAGCAGGTATTTGGAGGGGGGGGGGTCAGTCACATGGATTACAGAGTGTGCCTCATTGGATTATTGTGCCAAGCTCTGATGAGCTCTGTTTTAATCTCATCAGGCACAAACAACGCTGAAGATCTATGATATTAACAGTGAGAGGTTACAGAAAAGGCTTCAGGGAGCCAAGGAGGAGAACGTCCAGCTTTTGGAGAGTAAAGCCCAGGTTTGTATGAGGTCTCCTTGTGCCTAATGGAGTCATTTTACCAGATGTCCCGCTTAAACCATACCGCCATACCTGAGCACTGCATGGTGACCCAGGTGGCTCTGGACGCATCATTGTGAACATCCCATTACCTCGTCAAAGTGTATTCAGAAGTATGTTGTACGGTGCGACTCCAGCCCTTGTGGCCGCAGTATGGCTGAGACTGAGGAGGACTGTTCTCCAAAGTTGGTACAGGAAGCTGAAGGCTGGGGGGAGCGTCTGAGCGAATTGGAGGAGGAGATGAAGATGTGTGAGAGCTCCCACAAGGACATGGTGGAGCAGTGCACCAGCAAGGACCAGTGCATTCAGGTATTTACCTGCACCATGAGCGAGATAGCACTTGGGCTGGACGACATAGCAGGATATTTTTTCACAATTTTTTTCAGAACAATCAATATTGATAATCATCACTATACAGGGTGTCCATAAAGTCTCCTTACAATTTCAGAAATGTATTACAAAGGCAATTGATGAGATATCTTCATCATATTTGTTCTATGTACTCAGTGGTTATCAAAGTTTTTAATCACATTGCAAATAAAGATACAGGACATCACTAATCTAAAGCAGAGGGTCACTGATGCCATTGTCACCATTGATGAGGGTATGATACAGCGAACATGGCAAGGAACTTAGTACCTTCTTGATGTGCTTCGTGCAGCTAATGGTGCCCATATAGAGGTGTATTAAATGAGGCAAAAAAACTTAAGTATATACGTCTCATTTTGTAATAATTTCCACAAATGTCTTTTCATGTGCCTTCATGTGAAATTGTAAAGAGACTTTATGGACACCCTGTATAATTCAAGTCTTTGTTTCTTTACTTCAAGGCTCACTCAAATTTTGCTTACCCCTTAGAATTCCCCTCAGCCAGATTCAGAACATGAAAAAATGTGACAAATTGAACAAACTGCAAACTGAAATCAATGTGGCGTGCTCCCCTAGCTCAGTCGATCTTGTGCATTTGTTAGGCATAGGTTGTGTGTTCCTAAGACTACGATATGATTGGTTGGAATTCAGTTTGTTTCTGTGATGTGATTGGCTTGATGTGTGTAATCAAGCAGTGTTTATCAAATTTATCGAAGTTTCTGATTTTTTTTGTTGCTTAAATTTTATATCTTGATAAATTGGAATGTCGTTTATATCACATAGCCCTGTGAGACACTATTCCTTTGGATTGTATAAATACTGAGTGCCTGATTATTCTGTAGTCTCTGACTGACTGCCTGCTGAAAATGAGGGACTGGGATTGTGAGAAGGAGGACGGGACCATCCAGGAGAATGGGGATGCCTCAGGTGGGGCTCATTCATACCGGCTGTCTCTTGCTATGTCCATAAAACTCTATGCTTTTCGTGCAAACAAGAAGAAAACTAGATTTTTAATGTATTTTTGGAAATGCGTCCCCCCCAGATATCCGTCAGAAGCAAAAAGTAGAGAAGCTAATTTCTGCAGCAAAGGTATGTATGCATGATGGGCGGCTTGTCCTACAGTGTGCACAGAGGATCACATCTGTTTGTTCCCTGTCTCCAGGTGAGTGCTGATCTGAAGTCCTTGGAAGAGGAGAAGAACAGACTGGTTGCCAGACTTACTGATGAGGTTAAAGCCAAAGAGGACCTCCAAGGTTGGTCCAGAGCTGATACCTCACATTGGAGCAAAAACCTCATTCAGTTCCAAAAAACAAAAAAAATATACTGACTTCCTAGCCCTTCCCCCACATTGGGGCAGCTTGGTTTGATCTAGATATGACTTGGTGGCACCTAAAGGACGTCCTCCTTCTGATCTGACAGGTGGCATCGGGCGGCTCCAGAGCGAGAAGGACTCGCTACAGGCGGAGAGTATCACGTTTGCCAATGAGACACAAAAGCTCCAGAAGAAGTTGCAGATCATGACTGAGATGTACCAGGAGAATGAGCTGAAGCTGCATCGGTGAGCTGGAGCAGATTCAGGCAGTCTTCGCCCTGACCCTCGGGCCAGACTCACACAGTGAATCCCTATCACCCTCAGGATGCTGACTATGGAAGGGAGGGAAAGGTTGCAGAAGGAGGAGAAGCTCAATAAGGCCGACAAGAAGATCAGTCTGGCCACTGAGGAGTTGAGCACCTATAGGTACCAGCAGGAGCCTCTTGAATCTCTTCATGAGCATCGCTCTGTCAGCAGGGCCTGTCCTCATTAATCAGCTTGGATTTTGGTGGGGGGCAGATTTTTGAGCAAAATTAACAGCTGAAAAGTGTCATTTTCAGCTGATGTAGCCTTTTCGGTGTAAGCGTGTACCTCTCAAGCTATTAGTCTCGTGATGTAAGCTCCAAGCCTGGCCACTGTACCTGTAAAATACTGGGGAATAGCCAGGCACTGGATTTCCGCATCTGATTCTGGCACAGCCCAATAGAGAAGCTCTGCTTTTCACTGCCCTTTTGTTCTTGAACAGACAACGGGCCCAGGAGCTAGAGGAAGAGCTGGAGAAAACCAACCAGGCCTACAGAAACCAGGTGAGTACCTCAGTCCTCGCACTGTAATGTGGCAGCAGGAACTTGGCAGTGAGCGCTCACTCAGAATCTATCCCATGTGGCAGATCGCGGCCCACGAGAAGAAGGCTCACGACAACTGGGTGAGTAGCGTCCCATTGCTCCTCGGGCACAGATCAGCACGGAGATGCCGCTGTGATGGTGACTGAAGCAGGCGCTTTGTTCGCAGCTGGCTGCGCGGGCGGCTGACCGAGACCTGGCCGACGTGAAGCGGGAGAACGCCCACCTCAGGCAAAAGTGAGCAAGAGCGTCAAGGGGCGTCACATGATCTGCTGGGAGCATTCAGCATGGGCTGAAACTTGTTCCATTTCCCCATACAGGCTGACAGACCTGCAATTTAAGCTGGAGATGGTGGAGAAGGACCCATTTGCCCTGGAGGCCCCTGGGAGATCCTCCTTCAGAGGTGATCTTGTCCATAACCACTGTGGTTTTTCACATTTCCTTCCCTTCAATGTAGACCTCTGGGCTTCATAACCGTGTTTCTGTCTTGTTCCCATAGGAGAGAGATCACCATTTGGACCGAGTCCGCTAGCGCGGCCCGCCTCTGAGACTCGAGCCTTCCTGTCGCCACCGACCCTGATGGACGGGCCACCACGCTTATCACCCCTGTTTCCTCTGAGGCCTGGCAGCCGAGGTGACCTCCCAACCACCATAAACACTCCCATCGTGCCTAGATTCCTAAAAGGAAACAAACAGGACGGATCCCCGTGATGGAAGCAAGCTCATGAATTAGCTTTAAGCATCCGAGTTTTGCATTTAACATCTTTTGTTAGCTGTGTGTTTTGCACGTGTGTCTTTTTTTGTAGCTTATTTGTTCGCACATTGTTTTGTATGTTAGCTCTGTGTTTGGTATGTGGTGCCTTTTGTTAGCTTGTTTTTTCTGTGTAATGCCTTTGTTTGCTAGCTGTCTTTTGTATGTATCACCTCTGTTAGCGCTTCGTTTCTCAGTTAGTGTTTTTGTTAGCTCTGTGTTTCACATCCCATTCCAGAAGCGCCTGGTCACTAGCGAGATGCGGTCTTACTCTGCACATCCACTGCACAGAAACCAGAATCCCATTCATTGACCTCTGTTGAGGGCTGACAAAGTGCGTCCAGATTGAGGTCTGCAGGCTCCCTGCAGTGGACGTACCTAAAGGACGTGTGAATTCCCTCCGTCTCACCTGCCATCTTCTCGTCTAACTGCCATCGTGCTTTGTCTCTTGTGTCCTGTTAGTGTCGCATGGCCCTCCCAGCCTGACAGACGTCCCTGTCGCCAGGGAAGGCCCTCACTCCGACAGCAGGGGTCCCGGAGCCCCCCCAGGTACAGTGAAGACCTCTCACGTTGGCGCCCCTGAGACAAAGTATCCCCTTAAATCTCAGCTGCTCTCATCTCATTTGGGCAATCAGTGGGTGGGGGGGGGAGACTGTCCCTCAGCCAGGGAAAGAGAGAGAAGCTGTCATAAATAGCTGACTAAGCATAGAGCACCTACATGGGTGACAGCCAGCGGTGAATAGTTCAGGTCCAGACAGTAAAAATCCAGACCAAGGTTTTGTTTCAACCAACCACTTCAGGTTGAAGAGTCACAGTCACAGAGGACTCAACTGGTTGGTTGAAACAAAATCTTGGTCTGGATTTTTACTTTCTGGACCTGAACTATTTACCTCTGGCGACAGCCTACCTATGCTCATTCCAAAATCTTCCCCTCACTTTGTTTTGGTGCCCCATGGTTCGGGCATGGAGGGTAGGGCTCATGTGGCTTAAATGGGCCACCAGCCTGGCCCTGGGTGACCGGAACCAGGTCACAGGGGTGCCAATGGACCGTGTCATCGCTGTACTTAGAATGCTTGTGTTGTGCACCGTAATCACTCTCGTGGCAAAAGGTATGAGTCCTGCTCCTTGATTGCGTCAATCTTGCATTCGCGTCCGGCCTTCCGTGTTTTGACGGAGTTGCTTCCTCACCATGAGGCGTGCTGATTATCCAGCCCACGTCTCATCTCTATCCTGACCAGAGAACGTTCCCTCTCCCAAGACACTCGCCAAATTACGGTGGACTGAGTGGTCTTTACTGGTTGTCCTCCAGGCTACCTGTATCCAGACCCCAGGCTCCCCTACCGGCGTCCCCCACCACCTGGCGCCTTCCCGCCGGGCCCGCTGCCTGCCAGGGGCCCCGGTTTGGCCGAGGCCCACTTCAACCCGAATCCCACCGGTAAGTCTGGTAAGCAGGTGGTGTTCATCGTGCAAGAGCATCTGTGCGAATGTGCTTCTGGAATCCAGGACCCCCCTGCAGGTCTCCTTATCTAACGGGGTCGGTGCCACGGTGGTGTGAATGAGCTCTTTGAGGATTTCCTAGAGGAACACGGCTGGATCCTTACAGCCTGCTCTCACCTCTTTCAGCAGAACTAGGCAGCACCTCCGGCAGCCTGGGATTGTGCCTCAGTGGGAGCAGAGATGTAAGTACAGTCCTAGGTGGCCGTGCTCTGCTGCGGGGTCGCTGTGGTTTGGCGGAATGCAGCTCAGCTCCAGCAATTTTGAGTAACCATTTCCGCAAATCTGAGATATTTCACACTGGCTCTGCCTCCGTCCCCAGAGTCTCCTGTCTGTTTCCGGGGAGTCTTCAAATGCCCCTGATGCAAACACACAGGAGGCCCCTCCCCTGGGCCCCCCACGTCCACTGGCCCCTGCGGACCACTTCCATCGTCGAGGCCCCTATGGTCCCCCCGAGTTTTTCCCTCCTCGAGTCCCCGCCATGGGCAGTGAGTAATATTTTAATGTGTCTTCATGCTGCTGCTGGTGGCGGGGGGTGTCAGGTTTTTATGGAAAAGGGCCATTAGCAGCCGCTGCATGTTTTGTTCACATGTCCTTCTGCTGTTTTTCCAGTGCGTGGGCCGCTGCCCCCTGGGATGTATCCGAGATTCCCTCCACTGCCACACCATCCCACGGGTTATCCACCTGCAGGGCCCCCTCCCGACAGCCGGTCTGGGCCCCCCCGCAGACCCTCCCCTCCGGGCAGCGAGCACCCCCCAGAGCACCCCCCATTCTCACAGGACATGATCTGAGCTCCCCACCTCCTTTTATTGCATTACCAGCAGAGGGACAATTTGAGGTGAACATGGCATGAGTGAGATGGACCTGGACCCATGCCTGTGTCCCCCGGCCCACTAAGCAGGCCACCTGCCTTGTCTGGCTTTCCGTCGTTAAAGGGCACGTGGCTACGTTTGCCACCATCAACAAACTTGAAAGGTCAGGGCATCATAGGAATGGATCAAGCTGCCTTTTCCATGAGCACAGGGAAGCTTTTTAGCTGTAGAATTTTTAAGGCAAAATTGCCCCTCCCTGAGCTGTATATAGAGAAGTTGTATGGATATTGTTAATAAGGAATTGTACATACAAGTCCTTGATTACACCCCCTTTTTCCCTAAACACTGACTACCAGATATGTACTTGTTTGACCCACCCAAATCAGCGGTTAATGAATTACTGTAATTTATAACTTAAGGACAGTCATGTAAAGAAGTAATAAAGTGGATTCTGGTTGTGCAAGATGTGTGTACGCTCAGGCTTTAATGCTTTACCGCGCAGACATCAGTCACGTGCAGTGCTGAAACAAACACCAGGAGAAAAACGGCCATTTTTAATGCTTTATTCACGGATTAAAAGAAAATGCATCCATTCAACATAGACTCGGTATTCAGCTGGTTTACACGGTCAGCTCGAGCTTCTCAAATGTGTTTCCCCTTCTTTTTAATTAAGCTCTGATCGCCTTCGATCGATTAAAACCTCCCACACCCAGCATATTCCCCACTGGGACAACTCCCCTCTGCTGATGTACATATAAAATCCAACACTATGTGCTCACTGGAGACAAAAAGGCAGACAGAACACTGTCCAAATATTAAACATTTAAGATGGTAAAACCATTTCTGTAAATAACGCTTTATAAACTTTTCATGTTCATAAATAGAATCCAGACATGTGTGCCGATACATACATATACTGGCATATGTATATATACGCACTGTGGGTGTGTGCGTGTGTGTATGCACGTGTGTGTGATCCCAGAAGTTTACAAGGTAGCAGCCAGGTCTTAGCACTGCTAGTTCCCCATGGTGGCCACTTTGACTTTATTGCAAACTGTCCTGATTTTAAACAAATGCACAACATTCGTACCACTAAAAACTGGGGCCAGACGGCCAGTCTCACAGAGACCACGTCCGTACCTACGGCTGCCCCCGAAACTGAGTTGGCTTCCGAAGAATCAAGGTTTTAAAACGATAAGGCCAAGTATCTTTGCAGGTGAGATCTCTCCGTTCGTGACTGAAAACAAGAGCGGCGGGTCGACGATGTGTATCCTCTTGCATAGTTTATCTGCTCTCTCATGACCTGCAGCCCCCCGTTCACCCCGGCCTACAGCACAGCGAACCCGTGACCCTTGTGCGCTTACGGGATTCTCCGGGCCGCTCTCGCCAATCGGCCAATCGGCTAACGGTCCTCCATGTGGGAGGGACGCAAGACGAGCTGCAGCGAGGTGGAAGCGAGAGCGCCACCTCAGGGGCGACCGAGTACCCGCTCGAGACTGATATCCAAGCCGCTCACTGCGTTAACTACCTGTTTTCCAGTGAGAGAATTCAGATTGTGAATGCATACAGTTTCCACAAGATAAAAAAAAAAGGAATCCAAGCTTAAGGGACAACTGGTCTTAGAGATTCCAAAGGCTCCCCTTCCACTTGACCAAGGTGGACGAAGACTGTGCCTGCCTGCAACACAGAAACCTCTACGGTGCACAGAGGCTTTACGACAGACCAGTTGCAGGCTAATAACTGGATCCCACTGCAAAAGAAAGTAAAAAAATAAGCTCCATGCAGACATTTGGCCTCGTGTTGGTTGGAAATCACCCCAGTGGAATGTCCCTACAACGTCTCATAGCAGCGTACAGGTTTGATAGAACCAACCTAGTGATTTGCCTTTGTACATTCACTCTTCACAGTGAAACAGGTGCATTGTTAGAGTCCTACTGTTGGTGACCAAGCCACAGCACAGCTGTGCACACACCACGTCCAACTTGAGCCCGAGGAACGTGCCCCACCGCCTGCCCCCGGGTGTGGGTGCTCGGCGCACAGCGCATCGTCAGCAGCGGCTGATATGGACACTGACGCACGTGAAATCCAGTGACTTGTTTCTGCTCTCCTCCACTACTAACTTCTGTGGTTCAGGTCTAAGCAGTGCAGCCCCACCTGGTTCGCTCTGGCTGTAACCCTGAGAAAGGCGTTTCCTGTTGTTCACTGGCGACAAAGCGGTACGCCATATGCACCAGCCTCCCCTCCTCCTACTTCAGCGCGTCTCAATTTAACACACACAGGAGAATTATGCGAGCGAGCAGAATTTAAGACAGTAGTCCAGATGCTACTACTACACTAGACGTGAAATCGCACAACAGAAAAGTGGCTCTGACACTGGGGGGGGGGGGGTTGGGAACTGCAGAGATTAGTCGCCTCAATTAGTATCTTGAGGAACTGGATTAACCGTCGCACCACTTGCTCTGACAGTTAAATTTGATTAGATCAACGCATGCAACACTGGCCTCCAACTTAACAACCCGTTATCACTTTTTGGTGTGATTAAGTAAAAATGCAAATTTTTATATAAACAAACAATCTCTGCTCTGTCTTACTCTGGGCCTGTCATGTGTAAACCACTGGTTTCATGTCCCTTCATGTCCAGAGTAACGCTGCAGGCTCTTACCAAATCACGTCGATCTCATTGCTATTTGGACCAACAACAACTGGGGGGGGGGGGGGGGGGGGGGGGGGGGGGGGGGGGGGGGGGGGGGGGGGGGGGGGGGGGGGGGGGGGGGGG
>JABFEA020000029.1:13780520-13795210 GCA_019775915.2 Cyphomyrus plagiostoma | reverse complement strand
CCCCCCCCACTCCGCCCCCCCCCCCCCCAAAACCCCCCCCCACCTTCCTGTTGCCTGCGGGGCCGCCCCCCCCCCCCGTTTTAAGGAAGAAAGTTTTTTGAGAGGAAGCCCCACACTGTGGATGAATTGAAGGAGTTTATGGACATAGATGCTAACTGGGATTTGTGTGCTAAAGTGTGTCAGTGTCAGAGACAGGCTGCAGGAATGTATCAACATTGACAGAGGACAGATTATGATCTGGTAAAAGAGGTTAGGAGAGACTATTTGTAGAGTCTGATATCGGCTGGCAGAAACAACCAAGAAGAGGTCAGCTGGATGAGTCTGTTACTTTGTAAGAATTGGTGAATTTCAGTCCTGCTCCATAAGAGGGACCAACCCAGATGGTAACTGCCTAGACTAGGCTGCTGTGCTGTCCTTATCTGTGATTGGCTAAGCACTTCGTCATTGTCCTGAAACAAGAAGGGTTTTGTGTTTGCTGTCTGCACCACACAGCTCTTAAGCTGGCCTTGCTGCATCACAGGAACTGTTTTTAATGTAACTAATTAATTTAAACATGCCCATAGTTTCTGCGACTCCTGTTATTTTATTGCCAGTTGTCTCTGACTATAGAGACTCATGAAAACCTAGGGCATAGGATCAGGAGATATTTTTAATGTTAGCAGCCGACACCCAAGCCTGAGTTTTCATCTGTAAGAAAAATCCCTTCATCCAGCCAGTTTTCCTTCATTTGCACAATGAGGGGTGGAACACTCCACCTTGGGCTTTACAGAGGTGTGTCTTCAGTCATGGGTGGTTTCTCCCCTGCAGTACAATAGAGCTCTTTATGTGGCCGACAAAGGCTGAAATGCAGCAGGCTACTTGAACACTGAGCACCTCAGTGTCCTCTCTTCCTCTGACGCCATGCGTATCAAGGCAGCCACTGAGATCGGCCAGTAGGACGATGGCCAGTAACACCACCACGTAATCCTGCCAGCTGCTGGCGGTTCCCTGACTCGCCAGACTTTCTCGTAATTCCAATATTATGGTTTTAGTTTGCACTTGGATTATGTTGGTTGTCAGGGGTGGTTCTGGGGGTTCACCGGGCCCTAGTGCCCCCATGACAACATGCATGGCCTCTGCTGTGGGGCCCCTAAAAACATATGCTACTTGGGTCTGAAATAAATGCATTATTACTATTATTTACGTATATATGCGTGGGCTAAAATTTTGTGCCCTGGGAACAGGTGAAACACAAACATAAGCGCCAGGTGCCGCAGGTGGTCGAGTTGCTTCAGTTGGTGAAAGAGACGTTAATGACAGAAAAGAATAACCAAGCTTGTGGAAGCAGGATAGTCTAAACAGGAAATCAGAGTGAGTCACATATTTGTAAAAACTGCAAAATGTGACTGCAAAGCATTGCATAAATATCAACGGTTCTCAAAATTGTCTTTTGCTTCTTAATGCTGGTGATCTAGTGTAAGTAATACTTGGAGGACATTAAGTTGAAGTGCCTCTGGTTAAGTAGATAGTGATTGATTCACAAGAACATTGATCAATGTGATCATGACATCTAAACATGAACTAGTTCCCCTGGTATAATAGCCTTTATCTTGCTGATAAGATTTTCAGTTACACACTCGGGTATTCCATTTTCCCGACTCTGTTGGAGATGGACTCACTGAGCACCGTGCCTGGGGTTGAACTGGCCAGAGACTGCGCAGCCCCTGCGAGCAGATGGGTTTCTTCAAGTGTGCCTGCCTGTTTGTGCCTTTCAGTGTGTGACTACTTTGGGGAGAAGATGTCCTCGTTGCTGGGCATCACGACGCCCAAATACCAGTACGCGATTGACGAGTTCTACAGGATCAAGAAAGAGGTATGTGGAAGGATCAAGGGGTGACCCTCTCCCCCAGATGCCAATGAATGAAAAGTGTGAGCTGCATCACCCCTCAGAGAATGTGCTGATTTTGGATGATGGGGGGCACTGCAGGAGGAAGAAGAAGCAGAGGAGAACCAGCTGTCAGAGGAAGCAGAACGTCACTTCAACGAGAAGCTCAGCCCAGAAGGCAAGCAGCCAATGACAGAGCAGCCAGAGAGCTCTGCCTCCTTCGTTAAAGTGACCTTTGACGTGCAAGATGAGACGCACACTTCGCTGGAAATGAACATGGTCGCCGCACCTATCCCCAGCTAAGCCCTTAGTGACCTCCATCAGCTTGGTTTTCATCATTTGTGCAGCTCGTCCATCTTTATCCTCATATCGGTGCTGTTCTAAAATAGCAGCTGTAGAACATGATCAGGGTGTCTCATTGTGCTGGGTACAGCATATGGTTGACCTGCCAAAAGGGTTGTCTGGGTTACTTGGGATTTAAGGTCCCATGGGTGTCTGAGCTGTCCTCAAGCCTTTTAATTTCATTTTCATGTTTGATGAAATTCCTTTTAACTTTCCAAAGGACTGACTTCCAGATGTGTTTCACAGCACGTCCTGAGATTCATTCACTGTCATTTGCTATTCTTCAGGTATTTTGTAATTGATGTGTTCTGTTGATCTTTTTCTGTAAATAACCATTTGCCACAATGATGCCGCGGGTCTGCCAGCAGCCCCGTTTCCATGACTCCCATCTCTGGGGAACCGCTCGGCCAAGCCCCTATGTTCTATGGGTTCTCTGCTGCCATGCTCCTCCCCCCGGACAATGGGAGAACACGAAAACCCCAGAGGGAAGAGAGACTGACTGCTTCTCCTGCATGTTCGCTTAAAGAAATTGTCAAACACAGCTGAGGATGCAGGTTTATCCTTAAAACGTTGTACTTTGTCATTAGTGAAGACTGGTCAGACCTAAGTATAGTTAAATTTTTCTTCTATTGTATCAATGAAAAATTTTACTTGTTTATATATATATATATATATATATATATATTATAATATATTTCAAACTAAAAGTTTTATAACTGAGAAAACAGATGCATTTATTTTATATAATATACATATTAATAAATTGAATAACTGTCATATGCTTATTCTGTTGTACTTTTCTAACTGATGAGGTATTTCCATATTGGAGTGTGGAGGTCCATCTCAACATATTCTGCATAGTACTGAAAAGCATTGCTGCTTGACACAGCCCCTGTCATGTATCGTCCATATCTGTGTTGCCGTCGTCGTTGGCCACAAGAACCTCTCTGTTTTCGTAGGTCCAGAAGCCGTTCAGGTCTATGAGGATGCTTGTGACGGTGTCACCCTGCCCACTGGTCACCAGGTCCTGCAGGGTAATCTTGTAGGGATCTTTGGGTTTCACCATGTCAAAGATCTCATCCTGTTACAAAAACAGTCAATGATTGGTATCAGGCACAAAATAATTAGCCCCCCTGCTCCTCAGTTTGTACACATACCTTGACATCTTGGAAGGACACTGGCTCTTGGCCGTGCACCTTCATCTGGTCCTGGATTCCCTGGAGGACAAAGCAGAGTCATTTCCTGCCGTCATGTGTCCTGTCCCATCCTCTCTGCTACTGTGTTCCTTACCCTGAAGAAATAGTTGAGCGTGAACACATTCAGGTGGCCCTTGTTCTCCATATCCAATATCTTGAAAATGTACTGAAGGGCAGCAGGTTCCTTACGGTTCTCCAGCGCCAAGACAAAGTCCAAGTAGGTCTTGTAGTCCTGGGAACCGCAACATATGCATGACGCGAGTGTCACGTCCAACCACAAGGCCACTTGGGGATATTGAAGAATATGTGCTTACCATCTCTCCATCATAAGTGAGGCACTCCTGGTAAACGCGATCCAGGAAGATGCTTGTCAGGGTACCGGTGCCGTAACGAGAGAGCTCCTCTTTGCTCAGCATTCCATTGTGGTCCTTGTCCAGGTTCAAATACTGGCCTGGGAGTAGAATCCACAAACCACTTTTTAGCAGATTAGAGTGCAAGATGCCCTGAGACAGCTCGGATATGAGCACGTTTGCCTACCATAAACACGGAGTGCTGATGGGGCAGAAAACCAATTGGACTCCTGACTCTCCTTGGATAACTCCTCATCCCGCAGCTGGAATGCAGGGAAGGGCAGACACCACAACTCAGATGGAGAACAGGTTAATAGGGAGGTGGTTCTAAGGGGAACCCCCACTCCAAATCCTCCGTAGATAATATAAGGGCGATGACATACCTCCAGAAGATCATCTAGAAAGCTGCAGGCCAAAATGTCCTGAATTTTTATTTTTCCTGAGTAAGAGAAAACTGAATGAGTAGGCTGTACCAAAGAGCCATCGGAGCAGAGGACAATATTCCTTGGCTTCTCAGAAGGCAAAGCTTTACTACGGCAGAGGTGGGATGGGTCAGCTGGGATCCATTAAAGTAACATTAAAGGGATTAATTGATATGCTGAAGGGTTTGGCTTTAGATCAACACATCTAAGAATTCAGAAGAAGAGTCAGAATGGCACAACAGCAGCCACTGACAGCACAGGGTGGAGAATGCTATGGAACACAGACCAGTGCGCAGCGGGTCCAGGAAGAAGAAGAACTTGCGGACGGCAGTGCAGACGTAGAAGGAATAGAAGGACTTCTCCAGGCCGTCCAGCTGGGGCAGGGTGGGGATCAGTTCCAGAATGTAGTTCTCCAGGTCCTACCATGAGGCAGATTTTGACTCTTCGAAGCACACCAGGGGACTTGGGAGAATGGATCCGTTTCACTGGCTTAAAATCAGCGTCATACTAATACTGGCGATGCTTACCGACTCGCGAAGGTAACCTTGACCCGCCACGTCGTAAAGACTCAGGCCAATCCGGGTCTGATGAAGCCAAACTGGGGAGGAAGCATCACGGTGGTACCAAATTTTAATCTATGCCACAACAACATAGTGAGTAAATCTCACAAATCCAATTTGTGTGCCAAGTAGACACTCTGTGTCTGGGTTCCCCAAATCTGGTCCCAGAAAGCCAGTTTACCACACAGTTCCCATATTTCCCTCCTCAAACACACCTTACTCAACTTACCAGCCAAATGGCAGGTTTTGTAGGTGTATGTGAGCAGGGAAATCTGCAAACCGGCCCTCCAGGAATGGATTTCAGCAACCCTACTCCAAGATCAGCTTCCATTCTCTCTATGCGTTTGATTTTTGTAAGACAAACCTTTTCTCATGACATAATTAAAAAACTGCATTATTGATATGCGTCCATATGGGTCATTGTGCAGAAGTTTGGCATAAACCCTTGCAGTGAAGAACTGTCTGGTGGGAGAAAACAGAGAGAACGTTGGCAGGAATATCTGCTTTCCTGTCGCTAAACCAACAAAAAGGTAATACCTTAAACATTTTTATCCCTGAAATTCTGCAAGCTGGCTGCACTTACTTGCACTTTTCTCCTGCAGTCTCTCCAACCTTCAAGAAGCTGTCATAATTGATCATGGCCTCCTCCCCAGCCATGGGAAGCACTTGGTTTTTGTCTAACAGGAACCACAGATTCTGGGCCAGTAGAGGAAAAATCAGCATACTGGACATACACAGCATCATCTCTGCAAAAGCACTCAGGTTTTATCACACAGTGAAGGAAGTCACCACACCTGCAGCTCCTCGTTGTCCAGAAGCTCTCGGCTCTTCCTCTGCAGAAACACGGCTCTGGACTCCTCGCGCAGTTTCTGTAGCAAAATCTCGTCGTCGGCAGGAAGCTGTAAGAAGCGCATTAAGATGACCCTCACCTTGCAAAATAAGACCCCTCAAGGGGGACAGTGACTGGGTCGGCTAAGTAAGTACCCGGTAATAAAAGCGGGGTATGTTCTTGTAAGAGGGGTCAGTTTTGTCGCCACCCCTCCATTCTGTGTAATACTTCGTAAACAGTCGGAGTTCATCTTCCTTCTTCTCTTCCTCTGTCCTCTCATCTGCCAATAAATGAGTAATTCATGAAAATCTTAACCTCAGCGATAATGAAACAACAAACCGACTTAAAGTTGCCGGCAAGTCCCAGTTTATGCACGCGGAACAGTCATTCCAGCTGAGAAGTGAGCGACGTGTGACGGGCTCAGGCACTCAACTGATGCTAAATAGCCAACTAGCCTAGTAGCCTGTGTAACTGTGAAATTCCAGCACTCCGAAACAATCACAGCGCACTCTCACCCTTTTGTGCAGATGCCAGTTTCTTTTTCAGCAGTTCTTTCCATTGTCTCACCGTATCATTAGACATATTAATACCGATTTATTCGGCATGAATATTTTTAAAATTCAGTTATAAGATCCAGTTCTCCTACAGTTCCCTGTCGTGTCCTATTGCGTCTGTTGATTGGCTAATTTTGCCCTGAAGGCGTGAACATTTGCATCTAACCTATTGTGTAGCGTCATGCTAACCATGTGATTTTGTCGTCATCAAATGCAGCCACCTAGGCATGTCAATGTGACGTCGCCTGGTGAAAACTGTTCTAATTATTTGGGTTTAAAACGTGGGTTTGGACCGCTTTGCCCAGTTTTTAGATTGAATGATTAAATAGTTCAAAAAGCACTTCGTGAGTAGTTATCGATCTTCATTTTTATGTCGTGTTTTAAATAAATCAGGAGGTTCCTTAACACCTTTAAACGATATGTCTGTGTAACCCATGTCATACGTGTTGCTTCATTTTTATTGGGTTGTACTTCAATATTGAATGAAGTAGAAGTTTATAATTCCTGATCTTGTGTGCGAATGTATTCCAAAATCTAGTTGTTGGTTTGTTGTTTTGGTGACTAGTTTTTATGTCCCACACGCGACCAGTAACTATATGCTATATTAAGTTTAAGAGCTGTATACGATCGTATTGACTTCAATCGGATGCCATAATGTCCTCCTTGCTCTTCCCGTTCGTGAAAGTCAACTTAAACCAAATTTCACCACTCTCCGTTTCAAGACCGTGGCGAAGTATTTTTCTTAGGAGCCTGCGGCCGTATTTAAAATCTGCTGAACTGGCAAATCTGCGTCTAGAATCAACTAAAGAAGGTAGCAGGTACGCTGCACACAAGAAGAAAGCGGCTCAGAAGGACTCAAGGAACACTGAGCGGCAGCCTTTCCCCAGGTCCGTATTTGCGGCCGGGACGGCCAGCAGGACAGCTGAGTTCATGAGGAGAAAATCAGGGGAGGACATGGTAGATCAGCCTGTGGGTACCAGCAAGGGCCCCAGTCATGCTGAAATTCCAGATTGTCCTCTTACGGTGGCAGAGTGGGCCAGTCTCAAACAGAATTCCCTCCGTCCTCATCAGTTTGAGGTTCAGATGATGAAGAGAATGGTGGCTGCTAAGTCTAGCATTGATACTGCTAAGTCCTTGCTAACATACGTAGCTGTGGAGACCGGGACTTTGAACTATGAGTTGCTGTTGAAGTACCTGACCCTGTGTGTCCATGGTAACTATTATTCGGAGGTATTCGACCTTTATGAAATCATGAAGAGCCACTTCAAGACTCTTGACCCTGGAGCGTACAGCCTCTTCATCAAGGTGTTCAGTACCACAGACCGCTGGAGGGAGTCATTTACCATGCTGGAGTCTCTTAGTAAGACCATGACCCCCTCTCCGCGTAACTATGGCGATGTCATCGCTGGGGCCCTGCAGCACGGTGACAGCACCACGGCCTGGGCGTTGTATGACAGACTCCTGGAACAGGGCCTGAGCCCCAATCAGGACACGTGGCAGGCTTTGTTCGAGAGCGGCTGTTCCGAGCACAGCCATGACCAGCGGCTGCGGGACGTCCTGCTCTTCATGAGGGACAATCAGCTGTATCCGGAGGAGCCACTGGCCCAGTGCATCAGAGCCTGGTTAGAGAGGTGAGCCACTTGTCTCACATGGTGTTAGCTGAGCCTGCATGCCCAGGAACCCGAATGCTAACCTGCTTCTTTTAGTCTTCCAGCTGACAACTGGACGGGAAGCTGGACCACTGCGGCACCGAGGTATAGATGCTATTTTTCACGCCATCATTTTGTCACGCCTTGGATGCATGCAGATTAAGCCAGAAGATGCCTCTCTCCTCCTCCTCCTAATATCTCCCCATGTTTGCCTGATACCTGATCCCCGGTTCCCCCACCCCCTCCATGTCCTCACGTAGTGGTACGTGCCAGTGCTGTGGGGCAGCCCTAGAGTCTATCAGGCTGAGTGAGGAAGATTATGGGCTGCTGAAGGACCGCGTGATGCAGGATGTCATCATGGGACGTGACGTCTTCACCAAAACTACTCCTCAGGTGCGGCTCTGTCGCACACCTAGGGGGCGATAGGGCATAGTGATGTGGTTCAAAGAAATTGCAACACAGATGCACTAATACTGAGAGCGTTTATGTTCTTTTTCAAATACAAGTTGTTTCCTGTAGCTTAAAATTTGTTAGTATTACAAAAATACATTTTCCTGAAAAATGGAGATGCACTGAAAAGACCTGTGACCTGGAAGTCAGTCCTTTGTGCAGCTTGCATGTTGTTCCCTTTATGTTTCTGTTGCTCTCTTGCTTTTTGCATTTTGCACCCTGTTCAGGTCAGAGATGTGCACTGCTTCTTTCTCTTCTAAGCTGAGGCTGTAAAAATGTATTACCTTACCATTATATACCATTCAATTGCCCTTTACAGTAATTACACCTTTAACAGAATGGAGGTTGTTTATTGGCAGCCAAGCTGCATTAATTAAAATCGCCACTAGGTGGTGGTGGCGTCATCTCAATCGGAGCAGGCTGCTGGAGGGGGAACCCAAGTGCAGTATACTTGTTTTTTCCCCTTGCTGGCCTAATCTCCCCCCCACCCAGGGGCCATAGCAGGTCATTTCTGAGGCGAAAAATAAGGCTTTTGTTATTCTGCCCAAGTATTTTGTGGTTTTCTTGCCCCCTCGAAGTCGGCTTCATTCTGCAGGCTGATTCTGTGCAGGCGCCCTGTCCGTTTAAGCGTCTGTTCGTCGCTGGCAGCGTGTGAGAGTTGTTCGGGGTGATGTTGCGGCACATTGCAACTATGGACTGACCGTGGGTTGATCGTGCGGAAAGTGCATTCAGGCTGAATGCAGGACGAATCCTGCCCTCTGTGTTAACGCCGCTTGAGTGGCATGCGTTAGAGCTTGGAGCCTGTCGTTCCCCCTGCCAACCGCATGGCTTCCTGTGTGTGCGCATGCAGGTCACCCAGCTGCGTGTGTTTGCCAGGTTCCTTGTGCTGGTGATATGGGCCCCTATCAAAGAGTCTGGAGGGGGCCATCCCATAGACATGACGTGTGCCAAGGTGTCACGTTGGTAGAGGCGACTGGCGGGGCTTCACAGCCCGGAACGCGTTCAGGCGGGTTTGCTGGTGCGTTGGAATGTCACTGGTCACCACAATGTGCTACTAATACACATAATTATGGAATCTACTACGGCAGGTCTGTAACAATAGCAAAGCTATTTTTAAGCTGCTTCAATCCTCTTAAGGTGGGCGGATCAGTCTATTAGCTGTCTGTTCGATTTACTGGGAGTGTGCTGCATTCTTAGTAAATCCCACTGCGGAGGTGATTCCCATGTGGGCAGCTAGCGACTGCATTGCATGCTTAGTTGCATTTAAGCGGCCTGTCGGAGTGTGCCGGATATGTGGCTCTGCTTCTTATTGCCATCCCGCTTGGGGGCAGATCTGTGTTTCGGGTGGCCGGGCACAGCTGTCAGTCATGTGGCTGTGTGTCAGACATGCGTCAGGGGTTTGGGACGTGAGGAGGACATGGTGCGTTGAGTCTCTTGGGGCATGTGTTGTCGATGTTAATGCTTGGCTTTTTCAATCCTCATAGCCTTTGCGGAGGACTAGGAAAAGGTCAACTTTTCGGCTCCGCTTCAGAGCAGAGGAATGGCCCCAGATGGTCTTCTGATCGCTGTGGAAGGACCACTGCTAGTGATGAACAAAATAAGGCCTCATTTGCTGTATTTTTTGAGCCAACTAGATTGTGCCCTTGGTTTGCTTTGGGGCATGACTTGGGCCCCTTTTTGTAACAGAGAGCACCATCTAGTGGGGTAAAAACATACAGCAAATGGTTCATTTTGTCCATCACTAGTCACTTCTGCTTTGCCTCCATTGTGTCTCACTCAGCTGACTCTCTGGTTCCTGAACTTTACTCTTTGGCTTCCCTTGCCCAGAAGGAGCAAACAGTGTGATGGGACCCCCCCCCCCCCCGTGTACATATCAGGTAATCCAGCCCTCCCAGGAAAAGCTAATCAACGAATGGCAGTCACTGTTTTGTTTTAGTAGCAGTCTGCATCGCGTTGGAGTTTACAGCACCATCATAAGGAGTGTCTCAGTCTACGTAATTCAGAGAGCAACGTACACTTTATGATTTTTTTTTGTTTGCTGAATGTTAAATACATATACACTATATTGCCAAAAGTATTGGGACACCTGCCTTTACACACACATGAACTTTAATCACATTCTCAATACATAGGCTATAATATGGAATTGACACACCCTTTGCATATATAACAACTTCAACTCTTCTGAGGAGGCTGTCCACAAGGGTTAGGAGTGTTTATGGGAATTTTTGACCATGGAGTCAAGGTCCTCCACACCAGACTCGCTCATCCATGTCCTTATGGACCTTGCTTTGTGCACTGGTGCGCAGTCATGTTGGAACAGGAAGGGGCCATCCCCAAACTGTTCCCACAGTATGAAATGTCCAAAATGGCTTTGAATGCTGCAGCATTAAAAGTTCATTTCATGTATGTTAGGTGCTTGATTTTATACACCTGTGGCTATAGAAGCAATTGGATCACCTGAATTCAATGATTTGAAGTGGTGTCTCGATACTTCTGCCATTGTAGTGTACTTTTGGGACCTGAAAGTGCATCTCCATTTTTTTTTACTTGCTTCAGATTCAAATTCAGAATATAGGTCCTCGACGACTTACGACCTATCCAATTTACGACTAATCGACTTTACGACCATGATCGCAGCTCATATGTCTGGCAGCGCAAATGTTGCCCAGCTGGGCGTACGATAGTTTGCGCACCACTTCCCAGCAGCACTACCATTCCCGCGCGCGCTAAGCCGCTAACTGTTATCCCAGATTCGTTACAGCAAGCATCTGCCATTTGTGTCTTAGATACCTGTACATTACTGTACAGTAGGCTATACATATGCGACTTATGACCAAATCGTGTTACGACCAGTCAGTCGTAACCAATCATGGTCGTAAGTCAAGGAGGACCTGTACTTGATTAGTTCCTGAGTGAATTACATGGTTACAGTCGCTCCAGGACAGTAAGAAGAAAGTGGAACAAGTTAAAATGCCAATATTAAATAATACAATATACAACAAATATTACAAATAGCTCTAATAGGGTGTAAATACAGTTGCTGCAGGGTATACCTGTACTTAGATGGAGGAGTTATACTGATGCCCCCTGGTGGTCATCAGTGTAATGATGGAGTAATGGTAGAGGTACGCCGGACACATGTAATGGATTGTCCCTCTTCATAGGAGCTGGATAGATTCCGGAAGTTTGTGAAGAGCGTCCCCGCCTTTGACGTGGTCCTCGATGGCCTCAACGTGGCCAATACGTTTGGCAAGGGGAAGCAATCGGAGACGGTGACTAGCCCTCGGCTGGCAGACTCTGCCTTTCACCACACCCCCGCCATATCGAGAGGGGCGCAGCTCCTATCGAGGCACCTCACAGGATTGGGGGGGGGGGGGCTGAGTCATGTCTCCATTCCCCGCTTTCTCCCTCATTACATCAGCTTCTGTGCTCATAATACACACTGACATCAGCATGTCCAGAGGAATACGCCCCCTACAGCATGGGGTGGGGTCGCCGGGGCCACCTATTTACAGCCGCGTCAGCCAAACACGCTGTGCACTTTAATCTCCAGGGTGATCCGTGGTATTACCAAGGAAGGGTGTGTAGCTGGAACAGGGGCTGGGCTGTGCCGACTGGAGGAACGGATAAAAATTAAGGGTGTAACGGTACAATTTAAGGTTCTCTATACACCTCAGTTCTGGGTTCACGGTTTGGTGCAATTTCAGTACAGCAGGGAAACCAGAAATTGTTTTGAAATGATTTATTACAACTGCAGACACAAACAAGAAAAACAGAGCTAGCAGACCGTCTTATCGCTACTCTGTCTCCTGTGTGGGAGGAATGTCACAAAGTGACCTTAAAGTTGACATCAGCACTTCAAAACCAGTGGGGTCTGCCCCTCCCCCATCTCCTCTTCCATGCGCTGATCTGGCCATGTGATGTGTCACCGATGCATTATGGGGTATGCCTGTCCATCTGGGAAGTCCTCAGATAGTGTCTGCCTGGTCTAAGGTGATGTAGCTCTTTCGTTCACCTCACAAGGTATCTTCAGTATGACTGGTTTCCACTCTTCTGGGTAGGGGGTCTTGCGAGCTGACTGAAGATCTCTACATCCACCCCACCTCCTGACCTTATCGGCAGTGGGAGCCCACAGGGTGTTGTTGCCGGGGCTGGCCTGTCAGGTGACGGGTCTCATGACTGCCCACTCATGTCTCTGAGGTGCGTGGCGAGACAGACAGGGGAATTCTCTCCTTGCCTATTATGACTCACGGGACAAAGGCTGAAAATGTCTTCTCTTTTTGCTGATTAAGATCATAGTGGCTTTTGTCTTATTTCGTGTCGGCTGGATCTGAGGCCACGTGAAGATGCAGTCAGCACCATATCCTTAGTGAATCAGGACGCTGGGGACCGGGGGGCCCTTTCCGGCTGTGCCACCAGTACTGATAACGGAGAACCATCGGCTTAGGGGGGTCAAAGTCCATGGTACAGGAAGGAGGTTACGGTCTGGGAAAACTGCGGAACAGCCCAGAAATTCTCAGAAAATGATCTGGCAGAATGTTCGTGCGTGCATGTCCCCTCAGCGATACCACAGGAACAGCCCTAACGCCACATAAGGGTTTGACCTCCTACCTCACCCATGTCACATTTCCTTACCTCCCCACTTTCCCTACCACAGGAACTCTACCCCCACCCTCTGTGGGTGGCCAAATAAAATTTAGCTGAAGCTGGTCACGGCTCTGTATGCTGGACACTCATCGCCCCCGCGCTGCTTCCCTGTCCCTGTGAGGTCAGCCAGACGTCAGTGACGGCCTGTGTGTCCCGCAGCTGCTGGCCGTGGTGACAGAGCTGCAGAAGCAGGGCCTGAACATCCTGGTCCTGGGGAGGAGTCACATGCGGCGTCACAGTCACAGCTGGAACAGAGATCACATGACCCGCATACAGCAGGTGGCCCACTGCTTCTTCACCGATGACATGTGAGTTACGTGACAGACGCAGTCAGACCCAGGACAAGCCTTTGATCCTGTATTATGACCATCTCCTCGCAGCTTCTAAGAGCCACCGGTCACTTACGTCACTTGAGGTTTCTCTGTTACTATGTCACCTTTGTGATGTGGAGCCCTTCGTGAATTTCTGGTCCTGCAGTTCCCTCCTATGTGGTTGTAGATGCTGCTTTTGACCCAGCAGTCTCACGATCTTATGTATGTTTTATATAAAAATTCAGTTTAGCAGACTTCACATTTCACAGAGTCCCAAAGCGTAAAACTTGAAATACTGCTGTAACAACCAGAAAAATGATTTTGTGGGGCTTTGGTTACGGCCCCAGTTAGGCCGTCAGTACGTCCAGCCTTTATTATTCTGATATTTGTGGTGATAGTTACTAACCATTTGGGCTCAGGTTTCCGGGGTTGGGATTCAAACGCCTCCTCCGATCTTGCATGTATTGGTGTTTCTAGAATTCCCACAGTGTGTAAACGTGAGTATGTCTGTGCCCTGTGATGCCTTGGTATTCCCCACAGGGTGTCCCCTTGCCTACTGCCCTGTGATGCCCCCCCACCCTACCCCCATGACTCTGGAGTAGACATGCAGTCATGAATGGATTTATTTTCTATATTTTTATTTTACCTTCGAATGTTTTGGAAATTCTCTACTGTTGGGTTTGCTTTAACAACAATCTTATCTTAATTAGGTACACGCCCCCATCTCGAGGAGGTTAAACCACATGCTTGTCAGGACGAGGGCCTATGTGAGTTTACATTTTTATTTATTTTTTTAAACTGGCAGATCCGAGGACGACCCCTTCCTCCTCTATGCCGCCCTTCACTCCGGGAACCACTGCATGTTCGTTAGCCGTGACCTGATGCGGGACCACAAGGCCTGCCTGGCAGATGGCACCACCCGCCGCCTCTTTTTTAAGTGGCAGCGGGGGCACCAGCTGGTCGTTCACGGCTACGCACCCGGCAGGCGGGTGCGCTTCCAGGTGGGGAATTCCTGAACGTTTACCATGCTACATAATGCGTACGTGAGGTAACAAAGTAGTGCGATGTTGTGTTCTGAGCTCCCATCATCCGTTTCAGAGAATACAGAGCTACGACACCATTTTGCAGACGGATGGGGCTTCCTGGCATATACCCTACGACCCCCAAGGGCAGGACCGGTGCTCCTACGAGGTGCCCACTACCTGGCTGTGTTTAAGGAGAGTGGCAAGACCGACAAGGCCCACAGAAGCATCCTGATACGGCTCCATGTGTCACACCTTAGTGTACACGGCACTTGTGACAATAAAAGCAACCCTAACCCTAACCCTAACCACACCACCTTTGCTTTTCTTGCCTCGTCAGACAATAAGCAAATGGGGTGCTAAATACTCATTGTGGTGCCCATTTTTTTTTTCCTCATATGGGGGCCCCCCCCCCCCCCCCCCCCCCCCCCCCCCCCCAAAGTGTGGGGGGGGGGGGGGGTGGGGGGGGGGGGGGGGGGGGGGGGGGGGGG
>JABFEA020000029.1:13729060-13740498 GCA_019775915.2 Cyphomyrus plagiostoma | reverse complement strand
CCCCCCCCCCCCCCCCCCCCCCCCCCGCCCCCCCCCCCCCCCCCCCCCCCACGGCCCTCCACCCCCCCCCCCTCCCCGCCGCCCCTCCGCCCTGCGGGCCCGACCGGGGGCGGGGGGTTTTCGTTTCTTTATGGAAAGCTTTACAGTCGACCGGCATTCAGCGAAAAAACCAAAGAGAAAAAAAACCGGGAAGGAAGAGCAGAGAGACGCTGTCCGTCCCCGGTGTGAGGCGGGGGGGTCGGGGGTCCTCACCTGCTGCTTTCCTTCCAAAATAGCCCATAACATGCGAGTAGAGTTCCCTGAGCGGTGCTTCGGCCGAGGGCCTGCTCTGCCGCGGGGGGGACGTGTGCGTCTTGGGCTTGGAGAGAGCATGGACCACACACTTATACACCCCACCCAGCGCCCCCTGCTGCTGCGGCCCGTGGCTGCACCCCGCCTCCTGGCTGCGGGGCCTGGATCGAGGCACCAGCCTCCTGCGTGAGAACGCCGCCTCCCGCTCTGCCAGGGGGTCCCCGCACTGAGGCCCCGCCCCCGGGAGGGCGTGGCCGGACCCGCCCCCGCTGAAGTGGCCCAGCCTCCGCAGCCGCGTCTTCCAAGGGGCCTCCTTGGCCTCTGGCGGGTTGTGGAACTGCACGGACTCGGTGGCGGGACGGAAGCTCACGTGTGGCGCCCGGAGGCGCTTCCGGACCCCTCCGCGGCCCAGGCGTGGCCTGAGGGGCCCGGGGCCCAGAGGGCGAGGCCCCTGGCGGAGCAGATCGGCCTCACAGTCACCGGTTTCCTGTCTGAGCGAGGCCACACCCACCCCGGCACACTGCTCTGAGCAGGAGGGCGGCTCCAGCGGTTCGGGGCTGCCCTCGTCTGTGTCCGCTCCGTCTGAGCCCCCCCCCTGCTCTGGCACAGCCCTGTCAGCATCGGGCTCCTCTGCCCGCTCACTGTCCCCCACCCCACTCAGCTGCAGGTACTCTCTGAGTGAGGCCAGCAGATCATCTTCCTCCTCCTCTTCCTCCTCGTCCCCCCAGCCCTCCCCTGCCTCACCCTGGGGGGGCAGGCTAGGCACAGGCCTGGCCGGGGGCCCCCCTGAAGACCCCCCCATTTGGCACAGATGGTCATAGATGCTATCACCCACGTCTAGAGTGGCGTGTGACGGGCTGTCGGGGACAGGGAGGGCACCTTTAACCCGCTCGGTGATGAAGGGCTCCATGATGTCTGAGGTGCTGCTGCTGCGGGGGAGAGGCTGCTCCTCGCCGGGGGCGGAGAATACCTCCGAGGGGGGCGTGTTCTCGCCCTGGGAGAAGTGCCGAGTGCGAGGACCACGGACGGTCATGGGTGGGTCTTCCAGATCTGAAGAAAAACATCACAAGATTGGTTAGCGGGGGGGGGGGCACCAATGTTATGCCTTTAATGGCAATTTTTCAGCAGTGCAAACCAAAATCCACAGCAAGCAAAAATGGAGAGGAAAGTGGGCGCCGAACATCCAACAGGCACCTCACCAGACAGCTTCACCACTGTCCGTAACCGAAACAGACAAGGAGAGATGTTATTTGGAGGTGGCCAACATGGGACAGCATGGACCCACGGTTAGGCATCTCCAAGAGAATGCAGGCGGCGCACGACACAAAGACACATGCAGAGAGGCACGTCAAACGCACGCCAAAAGAAAGCAAAGGGGAAAAAAAACAAGACAGAGACAGGGAAGGCATGCGGTGACACATAGCTACCAGCAGAGGGCGCTCTACCTGACAACTCGTCAGCTAGGGGAGTGAGGACAGAATCGGGCAGGAGAGGGTGAAGAGGGTGGATCAGAACTGGGGCGCTTTTAGCACTGCGGATAAAGGCTGAAGACAGGAGGCTGTCGCCTGTGGAGCAGCTCCGCAGCGCTTCAGAGAAGGAGAGAGAAAGTGAGGAAGAGACACGCAAGGCAGACGTAAGACCGTTAGTCAGAGAGAAGGGCCACAGAGGACAGGCGGACGGCACTGTGAGAGGCTTCTGCCCGGCCTCCGTCTGTGTCCATCACGGCTCTGCTCAGAGGCCAAAGGCCAGCCCCTCTCTGTCCTTAAAGGAGCTCTTTAGCAGGGACAAAACAACATACATTAAACTACATCATTAAGTCCTGAGCCTTGCCTTTCTGACAACCTGTTCCTCACACCCTAAGTGCACAAGTATTAGGTGGTGCGGCTTGGCTGTCATCTTCCACATCCTGCCAGCTGCCTCCACACCACATATAAACCGCTAACTGCTAACGGCTTGGCTGCTCACCCACAGTCTTCTGCCGCACGATGCTGCGGGCTTTCTCGATGCCCGGGGAGCCAGCTGTGGTGGCACTACGCTGGCGCATCAGCACCTGTCCCGGCGGGTCGCGGCTCCAGCCCTTGGAGAAGGACCGATCCACTGATAGCTTCTGTCCCTCATGAGCGCCTCCTAGTGGTGGCATTCAGCCATTAAGTTCACTGGTTCACTGCAACGACCCACCCTGCCTCAGCCCGGCACCACGCCGCACCTTTGCCCTTATTCTTCTTCTGTTTCTGCTCGCTGAGCTTGTCCAGGGGTAGCTCGCCCAGGTCCAGGCTGTAGAGGTTGCGCGCCAGCACTTTGGTCAGAGTCTCCATAGTGAGGGACCACTCTGTGACCAGCTCCTCCCAGCAGGTAAGGGAGGACAGCACTTGGAGAAGCTCGTCCCACAGCTCGCGTGAGATGTACACGTTTAGGTTGCCCTTAATCCAGGCCACAATCAGCGTCTGCGGGGGGATAGGGGCACGATTCAGGAACGGCAGGCCCCAACCCCACTGGGAAGGTCTCCACATGGAACAATAAGACTCATACGTCATACACATAGGGCACAAGTCAACCACAGTGAATGCTGAAGTCTCCACCTGCCCTACAGAAACTGGACGTCAATCAGCTTCCCCTACTTCTGCATCGTCTAAGTAACACATGCCTAAACTTTAGCGTTATTTCTGCTCTCTGTCATCACGTGTCTACGGAGGTGATGCATGCTTCCTCCCCCCCACCCCGATACCTGAAAGATTGCCCCTGCCAGCCTGCCAGAAAGAGTGCAGCTCTTCTTCCCATGGGGCATGATGGACGGGGGCTTTTTCATCACACATTCTGTCACCCTGAGGAGCACCAGCAGGATCTGCTCCCTGGGAGAAGATGCCAAGATCAGCCATCGTTGCGTTGTCTGTCCGGCTGACTGTGTGTGGCTGCAGCTCATGAGCAGTGTAACCTACAATGCTGTTACATCCACCAGCATGTCTGTCTGACCAAGTCCAAATTAGTAGTTTGCGCCATCACTGTGTGATGTCTACGTAAGGTCAGGCTTTATGGCTAGCGCTCTGTGTGCACAGGGCTGGATCCAAGTCCAAATCCAGGCCAAGATTTTATTTCAGACATTTTTATTTTCTGGACCTGTACCTTCCACCTCTGTGGACAAGGTACTCTATTTAGGTCAGGTGAGGCCTGGTTATCAGTTAGCTCTTCCTAGTGAGAAGCCGTGAGCTTCTTGTCATTTGCATGTGCGGATGGCCAGTACCAGGTTTTCTGGTCCATGGTCTCATGCATGACCAGGCTGCGGTAGATATTGAGGACACGCTTGCACATATCAACATGCTCTTCCAAGAGAACCTTCACATCGTTGGCTGGCTCCAAGAGGAAGACGTTGGAAGAGTTGGTGATAAAGACCTGCAGGTGGACAGAGAGCTTGGCTCAGTGGCGTGTTAGAGGATGGCATCCAGCACGTATCCTAAAACAGCTCAGAAAAGTAGCTACCTGCAAATTGGCCTGCATTCCTGCACACACATTTTCTTCTACTGCCTTATAGGATGAGCTGTGTGGCCAGTTGCAGTCTCTGCCGCCGTTGGAGCCTTTCAGTGCTTTGTCCTGCAAACAGAGACAGTCACGTCATTCAGAGCACCCTGAAGAAGTCATGAAAGGAGCAGAGTATCTTCAAGAGGCCCAAGGTTATTGTGTTCATTACTAATTTCTCTTTTGGCAGGTGTGCAAACTCTCAGCAGTGTGTAGGTCACCCTCTCCATGTCTGCTCTAAATTCAACCACCTCACCTCCTCCCTCTCCAGATTTTGTCCAGAATCAGCATGGTCCCCGTTAGAAGCGGTGGCTGAAGTAGGTAGGCATGACTCCTCTTCTGGCTCCCTCATGAAGATGGGTTTGTCCTCATGAGAAATCCACTCCTGGTAGACACGCACCACCTTTCTCATGGCAGCTGCCTCACACATGGGGAGCAGGAAGGCCTGTGGGTGGGGTGGATCTTCAGCTTCCTGCACGGACCCCCCCACTTACCGTAGCTGTGCGGAGGATACAGCTGGGGTCTACCTGTCGGAACACCTCGGTGATGAAGTTCACGTTGGTCCTAGAGGAGCAAAAGACCTTGCGCAGCACCTCGATGTCAGTGAGGTGTTCCTCATCCACGCTGCACAGGCTCGAGGAGCTGGGCTCACGCTCTGTCAGGGTGCTGGTGTTTGAGTGAGACTGTTCCGGCTCCCCAGCTCCCTCTAGTCCATCGGGACCCCGAGTCACACTCTCCTCCCTTGCAGCCAGGCCCGCTGCTGCTTTCTGAAGGACATAGACATGTCATGTTTGGCTGAATGGGCTCCTTCTGTGGCACAGAAGCTACCTTCCCATTTGTCACATTTGCTTCTAGAGTCTAAAGACAAGGACGATGACATATGCAGTCCTGAATGAGAGCCAGTGTGGTCTGTCATGGACAGACATCCTACCTGAATGTTCTTTGGCACGTTGTCTCCTTCTACCCCGGGGATGTGAGTCCCACTGCTGGGACGGGGCTCTAGCCAGAAGGACACCAACCAGCGAATGAAGATGACCCTTGCGTTCAGGAACATCTCCTTGACGCAAAAGACAGCTTCGTTGGTCTCCTGGTCTCGCTTTACGATGAGGTAATGGGGCTTTGGTCTCATGTGTGGAACCTCTGGTAGACAAACAAAGGGGTCACCATGTAAGTGGTCTCATGGTCCATATGCATACAACTCTACATACGGACTCTTTCAAGAAAGCCCAGGAGGACTTGTCCATCAAATGTTATTCAGTCTATTCAGAAATAAAGATAAAAAACACAACCCAACGAAAATGGCCTTCCCTGCCGAACACACTAGCCTAAGTGCAGTTCTTACCCAGAATAGGGTTGTACAGACTGGTCTCCTTGGCAAAGTTGGGGAAGATGTGTGGGAGGTAATACTTCCTAAACATGCCGAACAGAAAGGCGAAGCCCTTCTCATGGTTCTCCTTGCATCTCCACTCCAGACTCTTAGCCTGTGAAGACACGGCAGATGTCCATGTGAGTCCTTGGAAATGTCACAATCTCACAAAAAAAGATGGTTCCAACAGCAGGTGAAGCCAAGACAAGTGAGCCCAAGTCAGCTTGCACATACATCCACAAACCATTAGTCAGGTTAGTAAAAATCAGACGTGTACCTGGTTTACCATGTATTTCAAAAGTGCTTCTAGGAAATATCCAGTGAGGTCTTCCTGGCCTTTGTCTCCAGACTGGGGAGGCACCAGGGGGCTGATCTCTTCAGGAGTGACTTGATCTGTGTGAGGAGAAAAAATGGTAGGAAAAAAGGTGGGGGGAGAAAAAAACAGAATCACGCCAAGTGAATAAAGGACATCCACCCCAAAGGCACAGCGTTGATAAAAGGTTCCTAGTGTTTAGACAAAACAAGCTTATTGACATCCTTTGAAGGAATCTAGATCAAGAGTGACTGACACCGGTCCTTTATAAGAGTAGTACTGCAGGTTTTGGACAAACATCAAATATGTGTGACCAGTGAAGGAAGAAGCTTCCCTCGGTCTGGTGGATGCCATGGTAACCACTAACACCAGTTAACGAGAACACCTACTATCCTGGAGGCTAAGTGGGGGGTTGATCAGTCCGTCCAGTGTCCGTGGGCCGTGCTCAGATATGGGAGCTGGGAAGCCAGGAATCAGACAGGCGAACAGCCAGAGCTGCTCTTGTTGGCAATTGGTCTGCAGTGCCTGCATCCATAGCAAGAAGAGGCGCACGCCTTCCCGTCGAATCTAGCGCCAAGTGACACACCAGAGTTAGCATGACACTAATCACTTCATGCATTAGTGCAAGATTTAGCATTAAGCTAAATAACAATTACATGAGAGCTTATCACTAGGCTACTGACAGTGTAATGGAATAAGACATAGCATTAGACGTATGCTTGCATGTAACGGCATGAGATTTACTGTTAGGCTAATGATTGGGTGTAACGGAAAAAGTATATATGCAACAATTCGATGTAAAGAAAGGGATTAGCGGACTAACTAAACCTAAAGTGGTTTTCAGAACTAGTTCAAGCAACTCAATGTGTTGTAAGTCTGCAGATTAGTATTAGCCAGCTAATATATAGTAGGGTGGAGTGCAGAGCCTGGTTGTTGGAGAGGACGCACCTTCAAGGAGTTTCCACTGTGCAGCAGCTTTTTCAGGATCAGCCCTGTGAGCAAAGAGGAGAGATGTTCACAGAGGCCAGGGGTGGCCAATGTTATCCGCAAAAGGCCACTGTGTGTGTCGGTTTTCACTGCAGCTTCTGACTGATTGGCTGAGGAGTCCTCACACCTGGGTTTGAACAGCTGACCTTTTTATCCCAAAAACCTGCATACACACCAGGCGCTTTGTGGATAAGACTGGCCACCGCTGACATAGACCATCGCCTGGGCTGCTGGGAGCCAGCCAGGGCCATGTCGGAGGTCTCGGTCAGGTCTGGACACGTCTCGTAACCAGGCCCTTGGCATTCTCCTTCTTACTCTCGGTGGTCTTTGTACCCCGCTGCTATGCTATTCGCAGCGAGAAAGGAGAGACCACCTTGGCCACAGACCGCCCCTGGAGCAGCCTGACAGGGCACGGGGCAGTGAGCCCAACTCAGAAAGAAACGGAAAAAACATGCAAACATGTACAGAGAAATTCACAAGGTACTTCTGACAGAGAACTTTACTGCTATTGTTAGTGGGAATGAAACTTCCTTGCAAAATTTGCCAACCAATTTTAGACCATCTATCTAATTAAATGAAAGATCTAGTGCATAGAGGGCGGCCAGCTTTTCAGTGGAACGCTTCCTTACGGAACTAAATGCGACGTTACTCGCCACAATTTTACTTTGACGGGTATGCGCATGTGTAGGGCAGCGTGTGGTTTGATTTGCTAGACTGAAAGGCATGTTGCTGCGTTGCTCTGTCATGGCACTGCAATCATTATTTTACTGATTGAGCTTTCTTTTGTAAAACTGTTTGTTCTGTAATGCATTACACTGTTCTGTAATATCTTGGTGTTGCCTTGTCTTGTTCTGTTATGTCAGTTCATTATGTGTGTTCAAAAATCAATAAAATATCGATTAAAAGAAAAATGCAACATGTCCAGCTGTAGTCAGCAATGGAGTCTTACTCGAGTGTGTGCAGGGTGCCCCCACATGGAAGGTCGGAGACACAGACGGAATACTTACCAATGCTGTGAAACTGCCATAGCCCCTGAATTCTCTCCGGGAGCAGCTGGAGTATTTTCTGGAACACGAGGGATAGGCATGCCTCTGACACAGCGTTTGTGGTCTACGGCACTCTGCCCGACATACCTGAAGGCACATCTCTCCGTATGCTACGCGGGCAGTATGACGCTGTCCTTCAGAAGGGGGACCGCAAGGGGCCGTGTTCTCATTATAGTGAGGGCCCAGCCTGCAGCCGGGCCAAGCTGAGTGGTCATGTGACAAAAACACAGTGGTGCTGTGTGGTGCCTGCTGATCACCTCATGTAATGTGCATTGAAAGGCCTTCAGCCTCTATAAATACCACGCGTCACAGAGAGGAGCGAGGAAGCAGAGTGAAAGAGAGGGAGAGAGAAAGAGTGGAAGAGGAACACAGGGAGGTAGGAGACGAAAGCGGAGTAATGGAAGAAGGAAACGGCACGACAGAAATGGAATCAGATAAGGGGTCCGTGATGTCACAAGACCCGTCTAAACTTACACATAACAGTCTACAGATGTCTGACGGTGACCCAGGATGGGCCTGGCCAACTGGGGGGGTTGGGGGTGCTCTTACCTCAAATATAAAGAGAATAGAGTCAAACTCCTCCCTTTGCGATTTGTGACCTGGAACACAGGCAGGGAGGACACTGTAAACACAGCAACTCCACACCGCCGTTAATGAGAAAAACACACATCTGGCCATCTCTGGCCTCACACTAGCAGGCTAATGGCTAAAAGCTGCTAAGGGCTTCATGGGCCTCGCCTAACCCTATCGCTGGGACGAGGCCAGGAGGGACTGGCTATTTTGGTAACAAAGCCATTCAGGGTACAAGTCACGGGGATCAAAACAGAATTAGATGCAACAGCCGCGTGCTGCTCTCCTGTTTTCTCTCCTCCTGATTACCGGAGTAAATGCACGTGTCCCATCATTAATTACCCGGTGACATCACCAACATCACCTGGGCCTCGTCCCATTTTACTGCTTTTTGTTTAAAAATTTTGGATAAATTACAGCATGGAGAACTAACACTTATCAACACTGATTTTAAGTCCTTCTAAAGCGGCATTCGGGGTAATCAATCACTGATCCCCCATACAATGCCCCTCACCTTTCTAATCCTTGTTAAACTCTGCCTTTGATTACTTTTGTCTGTGACTCACATGGGCCGTTAGTCTTTATAGATTCTTGTTCTCATTTTCTTTGTAATTTCCCTTTGCTCACCTCTCATGCTTCCTTGTTCTCCCCCCGCAATTATTGTTTGCAAATCATGACCATATTACCGTTCTCATAGGGGCAGTACATAGAAAAAGGTCATGAATTAAAGAGGAAGGTAGATTCCCAGGCTCAGCACCGTCAGTGGCCAAAATTGTGGAAACACCCAGCATTTTTGGCATATTACACTTTGAAAATTACTACAGGAATATAGGCAGTAATTTTTATAAGTGATCAAAGAATGTTTACTAATACACATTAGACTAATTATTAAGTTAGGGGTGTAACTGGAATAAACTTCAGCAATCCCTAAAAATTAGATGTGTTTCCACAATTTTGACCAATAGTGTAGAAGACATCAAGAAGTAATTCATGTTAAAGGGGATGTAGTTTGTTGTGGGGAGAAACTGAGCTTACCTTTCTGTTTCAGGCTGGCTTCAATCGTCACGAAGTTCTCAAAGAAAACGTAATAGATATGGGAGTAGTTCTGCTCAAAGAAATGCTTCAGATCGACCGATTCAGAATTTTCTGTAACGGGAAAAGCACAGGAAATGCCTTAATGGAGCAGGCTGCATTCAGACCGCGGCCAGTCCTGCATGAGCGAACGGGAGCATGTCATTTGTTCTTGATCACAGGTAAACAATCTGAGCAGAGACCTGGGAGAGATCTGCCCCCCTCAAAGGGCCATTCACCTAAGACCTTCAGGCCAGCACATGGAGGACTGAGCTGAGAGCCGCCAAGCTCAGGCTGAGTGAGGCAGGATCTGCCAGCCACCAGGTAGTGATGCAACTACAGGCAAGCAAATACAACTGGGCAGACACAGACTAAGACCCCCCCCCCCCAAAGGGCCCTGGGAGGCTTCAGCAATGCCCTCCTGGAGATCTAAGGGGCTTAAGTGGAATCACTTGAAACACACTAGACCCCCTTCACCATCCTATGGCCAATCAGCTCCGCTAAAACTGTCCAACGGCCAATCAGCTCCGGTAAAACTGTCCAACGGCTAATCAGCTCCACTAAAACTGTCCAGCTGACCTGGGTCACCATCGAGGCTGGCACTAGTGGGCTCACACCTCTATCTGATCGATGCCAGTGCAGCAGATCACTTCCGCCACCCCCCCCCCATATGGTGAGGGATCAGGCCTTCCTTAGCTAGTATGGCCTGAGACCGTGTGCGGTGTGGGAAGAGGCCTTGGGGAAGGCCTGAGGCGTTTGACATACGCTGCGGCATCCTGTCCTGAGATGGAACAAAGCGATCCGCACTATCAGATGGAGCGGGATGGGCCGGCGAAGCCCGAGCCGCTTCCTAAAGCTAATGTTTACGCATTCCACATAGGCGGCTTCCTGCCGCTTGCCTTGGGTACTCCTCCCAACCTGGGGCCCGTGAGCACGGAGCACGCTGCACTACAAAAACAGCGATGCGACACGCTACGCTCATCCAGGCTCACTCTGATGGCCACAGTACGGTGGTGTGCAGCCAACTCACCCACAGAGTCGGAACTGCAGGAAACCATGGACCTTTCAAGCCCAGAATGTGTATGGGAGCCGCAGCCAATAGCAGCAGCCAATGTTCAGAAGGAAAATTGCACAGTTTTGGTCACTGACTAAAGAAGCACCTAGAATCCACTATTTATCGATACATCCATCCATCCTCAGTAACCAGCTGGGATCCCTTCTGGGATGCAGTGTGCAATGTGTAATATTGCTGCACAATTAATCATAAAAATCTAGAGATGCACTGATTGCGATTTTCTTGGCAGATTTCCGATTTCTTTTTGCTAGTGTGACCTGCCGATACCGGTTTTGCTGATTCTGATTTGCTTTCTAAGAACTATAATCGACAGCATTTACAAACAAAAATCAGCTTATCTTCAATGCAGAATAGTATTTTCATAATAAATGAAATCAGTAAACTTTAAATTTCCCCAAAACTGCACTAAGTTACAGGATCTTCTCTGACTTAATCAAGGCTCAAAATAAAGTGCTCTGTGACTGGAAAGTGCAGCTGAAAATGAGTTGCTGTACGCCCCACGGCCGGATGTATTAGTGGACTGGGGTAGGTAATGCCCACCCAAATTTCTGTTCTGCCCATCCGATTGGTCAACTTCAGCCTGTGCCATCTCAATCTGCCAATCCATTTATTTCATTCGGCCCATCAGATATTCTTCTGTGGAGCATTTGAAGTTGCCCGTGAAAGTGGAGGAGGAATGTTATCTTATTCTTATCGTTACAAAGAATCACGATCTCAGTGGCAAGCAAAAAAAGAAATTGTGATTCACATTTTTTTTTTTTTTTTTTTTTAAGAATCATGCAGCCCTAGTGTGTAACAGGTCCTTCAACTACTTATAACAATCGAATGCTCAAAAAAAACGGCAGTTTGCAGTTATTGAGACACCTAAGGGTACAACAAAATGAAAATAAAAACAGAAGCACCCTGAGAAAACATGCAAACTCCACATATGCAAAGCGAGTGACCCTGAGGCTGCAGCCCAAGAGTCCCATCCCACCCCTGAAATCCCAAAACATCCACCACTGGAGGATGATACACTGGAGCGCCTGATCCCTCACAGGGCAGGCACCCCTACGCCAGAGCGCCCGATCCCTCACCGAACAGGCACCCCTACGCCAGAGCGCCCGATCCGTCACCGAACAGGCAGTCCTAAGCCAGAGCGCCCGATCCCTCACCGAACAGGCACCCCTACGCCAGAGCGCCCGATCCCTCACCGAACAGGCACCCCTA
>JABFEA020000029.1:13710145-13728344 GCA_019775915.2 Cyphomyrus plagiostoma | reverse complement strand
GCATGCCCTACGCCAGAGTGCCTGATCCCTCACCACACACTACACTGGAGCACCCGAACCCTCACAGAGCAGGCATGCCCTACGCCAGAGCACCCGATCCCTCACAGAGCAGGCATGCCCTACGCCAGAGTGCCTGATCCCTCACCACACACTACACTGGAGCACCCGAACCCTCACAGAGCAGGCATGCCCTACGCCAGAGCACCCGATCCCTCACAGAGCAGGCATGCCCTACGCCAGAGTGCCTGATCCCTCACCACACACTACACTGGAGCACCAGAACCCTCACAGAGCAGGCATGACCCATGGTCTCACCGCACAGCTTCCTTTCCTGCACTCGTGCCAGGTGGAGAAGCAATGAAATCTTCTCCGAGATACACACTTACTCCACATCCCTGATGCTAAGAATGGACTTTTTTTGTCCCCAACTAAACTTGAAATCATTTCACACCATTAGGCATCCAAAAAGGCTGAACACTGGGAACTACAACAGCATGGTCTGCTTGAGACTCCAAAACAAAACCTTTCCACACCTCAAGTGACAGTTCTTGGACCCCAGTCTGCAAACTGTCCAAACAAACTGTACATTTGTCCATTCTCTATCCATGCCAGAGGTTTGTTACTTGTGTTGCTGACAATCACTTGATGAAACAGAAGAATGTTATTACAGTCAGAGTCTGCTCCCCAGCCAAGCAGAGAGCCATGACTAAAGCCGGAGCCCAGTCACATGACACAGAAAACCGCTTCATCAGACTTTTCACATCACCTCATACGCTATTCACTCCGACTCGTTCCATCAGCCAAACAAAGCCCTGAAGCAATACCAGCCGATCATCTCCCTCCTAGCAACACATCTAGGCTCTGTGAGAGCATATAGTAAGCCTATGGGACATTAAGATACTTGTTATGGATGACAGCTCCCAGAAATGTTAATGGTGGTTTGAGTTTTCCAGCTTTCACAAAAGTACGGACAAGTCGGGTCTCAAGCGACAGTATAAACATATCACTGCATAGCCTCACAGCACAAACATGGCACTGCATTGCCTCACAGCAAAAACATGGCACTGCATTGCCTCACAGCAAAAACATGGCACTGCATTGCCTCACAGCACTGCATTGCCGCACAGGACAAACATGGCACAGTGTAAACAGAAAGGGCCATCAGCGATGTGAGACCGACTAGTGAGGCTATCGGCTAATAACTCGTGGCCCAGTAGCATCTGCAAAAGTGACTTTTTATTTCCAGGTGGTTACTGTGATTAATCCATACCAAATCTACCCAGTGTATTCGCAGCTTTGCGGGTCTTAATCACTTGTGTAAGTGATGCTCAGCACAACAAATGGTTCACATTTTCACTCATTAAAGAACGTTTAACTCATGCACCCCTCCCGGGATGTTTGATTTCGACAGAAAGCAGGCCAGGGATATTTGAACGCACACACACAATAACAGCAACTTCCAACTTGCTGGCGAGCTACTGCATATCCTTGCATCGCCCTCAAACAACCTTAACAGTACAGTTATGTTATTTATTATTACTGGGTAATGATGCAGCTCATAACACCTATGTCTTTATACCATGACGCTAGCGTGACCCAGCCATCCTACATCTGCGTTTGACGGGAAAACTTGGTGTGTTTTATTATTATCTCGTGCGGATGAGCAATTAGCCTTGGGGTTTAATTGCAATGTTGGGATTGGAGCCACCTGCCTCTGGTGCTATAAGCGGCACCGTCAGCCGACCTCTCATACTCACCGATCACTATCCGCAGATGCTTCAGGCGTGTCAGCACATCTTTCTTCGGGTCCAGCACCTTTTGCGTGGACTTCCTCACATCACCATGGGGTTTTTTGGAAAACATACCGGCGGCGAGTGGGGCTCGGAGGGCAGCGAGCCCCTGTCGGGTCGTCAAAACACGGTTTCCTGGGCGCACGGTGTCCGGTCCCCTGACCACAGAGCAGTACGCACACTTAGGCCCCCCTCTTCGTCACAATATGCACATGGATATCCGACTGGCACGGACAGGCGCACATTTTGCGCCAAGCTGAGCTGAAATGTGTGCTCCAGCGTAGCGCTCAAAAGCCCACTCCCCAAAACAGACCAGACCCGAACATGGCGGAATCCAGGCAGGAGGAGCCACTTAATCTAGCCCAGAGCAATCCAACTTCGCACAAGGAGGGAGGGGGTGGAAAGCACGCATGGAGGCTACGCAAGCCAAATATGCGGGCAGGTTAGGGGTGTCCAAATTAACGTATACAGTAGTTTGGTGTATGAGGTACGGTAATGTGATTAAATACGATAAAACAAAGTTAAGTAAAAACCATTTGAATAGTGACGTGATCAACATATTGGAGCAAAAGGCGTAATTTGTCATTAACAAGGAACACGAATTCATAACATTTTATATGTAGTGGTGTCCCCAAAGACATCTTGTCAGTGTTCATACCGTTGTTCTCTAATCGATTATATGGCCTATACAATGTATCTGCCGTTGAACTGGGAGCCGTAAAATTTGAAGTACTAGTGGATTTCGGGAAGTGTAGTTCAAATCACTCGTTTCTAATTCTACACCAATTTTAGCGCCTCGTTAATAGAACTACATTACCCACGCAAACGGAAAACGCAAATTCCGCGCCAGTCAGTTACCTTTCCGCGATCGGTAGTCGCTTAGCTTTTAGCCGAGCACGACTTTGCTCTGATCTGAAAACGTTAACTTAGCTGCTGTGCCTGTCTAAAGGAATATAGAAAGGTTAACTAGTTTACGTTCAGTTGAAAGATACGGCTGTTATCTCCTTGCGCGTTTGACAGTTTTGCTTTCTTGTCAGTTAGCCAAATAGGCTAGCTGCGGCAGGTGATTTGTTTTGACTTACGTACTCCAGTATCTACATAACTACCTACTCGGTCCATTGCAACTAACGTATATCGGATCACTTACCTTTGGTGGTTAGACACTCCGCTGACTTACGTACGTAGCGCGTTCACATAGCATCCTTGTGTAAATGCCAACGTTGCTATCTTAAATGGTTATTCCTTTGGCTTAACTACAACCTGGTCTATTAACAAAGTCAAGTGCCGTTTCCTTTGGTTGTTTCTGGCTAGGTAGTTCTGTTGATCCAACCAGCTTGGTACTGATCGGGCCCCTTTGGCGACTGGGCAATGCCGGTTCATTCCCGCGAAAAAAGAGAGAGTAACCATGCGGAGATGGAGCTGGATTATCCGGAGCAGGACGGCAGCAGCTCCGACGAGGAGGAGACTGACAGCTCTACCGTGTCTGAGGACGGAGATAGTTCAGGTGTTATTCTGCATTCCCCTGGTTATTAATGAGCCTGTAACATCAATTAGCTATACGCATTATGCAAAGGTTTATTTTTACTTGAAAACCTTCCGCCAATATTTAAGGTTAACTAGGTTGTGTTCCAAATAGGAAGGTCCATATGACAAATACGTGGTTAGCGATTAATGCGCATGCTATAGTGGTGTCAACGTAAAATTTTAAATCTCCATGACTGTTGTCCAATGTTTTTTCCCCCACGCGTATAGAGATGGACGATGAGGACTATGAAAGGAGAAGAATGGAATGTTTGGATGAAATGACTAATTTAGAAAAACAATTCACTGACCTTAAAGACCAGTAAGATTTCCTGTTTTTGTGTCCTTTATCACACCATTCCTTCTCCTTCCAGAGTGTTTTATGAGCAGGTTCTAGCTTCGGTAGCTGTGACTGGGTTTTCTTGTTCCTAGACTGTATAAAGAGAGGATCACACAAGTGGATGCTAAGCTGCAGGAGGTGATGGCAGGAAAGGCACCAGAGTACCTAGAGCCCCTGGCCAATCTGCAGGAGAACATGCTAATCAGAACAAAAGTGGCCGGTGAGGATGGGAATGCGTGTTCGGCTGGCTGGGGGTGCAGGCAGCTTTGGCTGCTGCTTTTGGGGTGTGTGTTGGGAACTGCAAGTGATGGAGCATCAGATCGTGGAAAATTTGGGTCATCTGGTAGTCATGTACATGAAGGTATTGATTAGGTAATTTTTTTTTGTGCATGTTGTCTTCCATATTTAGGCATCTACAAGGAGCTTTGTTTGGAGTCAGTGAAGAACAAATATGAGTGTGAGGTCCAGGCCGCCTTGCAGCACTGGGAGGTAAGGGGCCCACCCTCTATGGGAGCTCTTCCCCTTTCCTGGCTGAAACATGTGACCCTGGCTCCTTATGTCCACAGAGTGAGAAGCTGCTCCTGTTTGACACAGTGCAGAGTGAGCTGGAGGAGAAGATACGGAGGTTGGAGGAGGACCGGCACAGCATCGATGTTACCTCGGGTATGGGACCACGCATCTCTTCACTGTAAATCTGCAGTGTTTTTCTCCCCTTTGCTCATGCTGTAGGCCATATACTCCAAACACGTCTGGGGCATAATCACTGGTGCCTTCTTTTGTCATGCTGTCTTTCAGAACTGTGGAACGATGAGCTGCAGTCCCGTAGAAATAAGAAGAAGGACCCATTCAGTCCGGACAAAAAGAAGAAGCCTGTGGTCGTGTCTGATATCCTTCTTTGGTGTCACCGGAGGAATGACCCAGATCTGCTAGCTTCCTCCTGTTTTTTCTCGGTCTCCCACAGGATGGCGCTGCTCTGTCACAGTCAGTGACACGAGGAGCTCTGTCAGCCAAACATTGCAAGTGGCTTGCCTTTAACTCTCTCACGCCCATATATCGTCTACATGCTGCAGGATCTGGACATCCTCGAGGACTGGACCACGATCAGAAAGGTGTTTGACTTCAAATTTGAATTATGGAAATTAACAGGATGAACGTGTTCACTTTTTATTTATTTGTTTGTCTGTTTTTACAGGCTGTCGCCTCACTTGGACCCCACAGAGTAAAAACAGATGGTAAAGTGACACTGTCCCCTTTTTCAGTGTTTCAGAGTTAGTTATTGTAATTGTTTTAGGGTGTTTATGAGTCACATAAAGGGCAGTTATTTTAAAGATAATACAATCCACAGGTCTGATGAAAGGCTCACATCAGCATTCAGCTGTATAGTACCATCTAGCAGAGTGCAGAATCTACTAGGTTTTCTTTAGTCTGTAGGATACTACCTATGGGCTGTGATCTATTTGACATATTGGGGGCTGGCCTGTCCGATTCTCATGGTCTGTTTCATGCCCTGGGTGCCTGTCCACTATCCCATGACGATGGCCCTTGCCGGTCCAGCTGTCCAGACGGAATCCAGTGTACCCACTAAACCGCCATCCTTCTCCAAGCCTGAGCGACATCAGCACAGGGCCCGATCTGAAAATGGCCGCTTGCTATACGATGGCGAGTGGTACTGCCGAGGCCAGACCATATGCATCGACAGGAAGTACGAGTGCCCCACGAGGTATCTGACTGCCAATCAGCTTCTCTGTCTCATGTTGGGTGGTGAGTGGGGCTGGCAGGTGATTGGTCAGTGTCAGGGAGACGGGTCATTGGTATGTGTAATCTGTATATGGAGGTGGGTCTGGTTAGCGTGGCAGGGGTTTGTGATCACTTTGGTTGGGTATAGTCCATGGGCCCCTTAGTTCCAGTGAAGGAAAACTTAATGCTGCATCATACCAAAACATTTTGGTTTAGTCCATCAGGGATGGGTACATAGTCTCTCTGTGACATATGTGTTTCTGTCCCACAGTGCCACAATAACTACCATCAACCACGATGAGGTCTGGTTCAAACGGCTTGATGGCAGCAAATCCAAGCTGTACATCTCACAGCTCCAAAAGGGCAAATACACCATCAAACATGTGTGATTCCCACCCTGGCCCATCTCTCACAGACCTCTGAAGAGTGCTGTTTTACAGATATTGCGTTCAAAAGACTGGCATTTTAAAGCTGAGTCCCTACCAAGCGCTTGGCCTAATTCTGTCAAACACCCATGAGCGGTAGCTTTCATGTGTTTGCTGAGTGTTGATGGAGAATACTCTCCTTAATTAGAGCGAGAGATGAAAGGGATGGTTTAACTAGGGCATGGAGTGAGAAGGAATGAGATTCCGCTGCCTTTACCAGAAGGTGAGTGTACTGCACATGGTCAGTAGGCTTGTTCTGACTTTCTGGCTAAACACGAAAAGGAAATTGAAAAAGGGAGAAGCTCACCAGTCTGCAGTGGTGTCTCTTTTACGTGTGTGCTGTGCCCGCCTGGCCATCTGCTTGTTATTTGCTGTGGAATGTGACAGGGCAGGAGTTCATGTTCATGTCATCAGCCCTGACTGGGATGCCTCTTTTCTGCAGAATCCAGTGATCAGACAGCATTTTAACCTCACAATAAATTATAGAAAGTGGTAAAGTTGACAGCCTGTCCAAAATGTGTATATGTAGGAAAGTGGTTTCACTTACTTGCCGATGTGAATAATGTGCAACAGCATGCATATCAGAAAGATCTGATATCTGTTAGGGCAGCGTGAGAGCAGAATGTGCTACTTCTACCCAAGCCAAAGAGAAAATGTTCTGGGGACATTGTGAGGTGGTGATGTGCTGGAATATCAGCAGATGGACTGATGGGTTTTTTTTATCTTTTCCCATCAATGCAGGATCTCAGTACCTTTGTGTCTGGACCATTAGTGTCAGTTGTCTTGTGTATTGTGTTTTTTTTTCCATCATCATAAATGGTCATGGTTATTGACTGTGTTTTGGGTATGTAACCTTTCTCTACAGCAGTATTAAACATGAATTTTGCTTGAGTCATTGTTCTACGAGGGGGTGGTGTGACCTGGTTGTTTATGAAATGATGTGTGAATAAAGGTTTGTGGAATTTAATTCCCTGTAAAAAGATCCTGTGAAGGTGATGTTGCTTTGACCTCTAGAGATTTTGGGCTCTGTACTGTTTACTTTTGTAATATACATATCCTGTCCTGTACGTTTGAATGCTTTCCCTTTTCTGTTAGTAAAGTGAGCATGTACAGAAAAAATATTGGTTTAAAAAATATATTCATTGTGCTGATGTGCATCAATCTATGTATCTGTGTTCCATAACTGTTCCTCCAGTATAGAATCACGGTGAACCTAGATAATTGTCACAGGAAACAGGGGACACTACAGGGGTGCCGATCCATCATGGGGGTGTTGACCTACAGCAAGACCTGAATGGTAGTAGCAGTATTCTCACAAAAGTCAAGTCATATTGTGCTTTCAAGTTTAAGCATTTCTTGGGGCGTATTACATGTGCCGTTTCATTTTGCACAGTTGACGTGGAGCTAACATAATATTCCAAGCAAAACGATCTTAAAGTATACTTGGAGTCTCGGTGTTTAAATTCACATATTTTTATGCACTAGTGACTAGTAAGAGATTGTTAGTAATAGGATAATAAACGGTGATAAAATGTCTGCTCACAGTCTGGGTTTATATTGGTCTGCGTTTCAAAGCTACCTGCTAACACTAAAAAAAACTGCTGGCCTTTTGTATAAACATTTAATGGGTGATGAAGTGCACTTTTAGTACGGGCAAGGATGCACGCAGGTTTGGTGCGAAGAGAACGTGAAGTCCTCTGCTCGTGGTAGTGGTCCAACAGCTGCGCCCCTTCTCATGTCCATTAAAGTCGCCTGGGCTGCCCGCGGTGTCGCTGTTCGCCTCTCTCCTCCCCGGCGCTGCACCACTTTTCCTCGGCGTCTTCTGGCTCCCCAGCTTCGCTGCGGTCCGGAGAATCATGACGGCGAGGAAGTCCGGCTCCCGGCTGGAGACGGAGATCGAGCGTTGCCGGTCCGAAGGGCAGTGGGACAAGATCCCTGAGCTGGTGCGGCAGCTGTCGGCCAAGCTCATCTCGAACGGTACGGTAGCCCATTAGCATGCTGAATGCTATTCCCACAGGCCTGTACGACAGCCGCGATGTTTCCTGAGCAAGAGCGCGGAAGTTATGTTTGTTTGCTTACTCTGAATTCTCAGCTCCGGTTCGCGGCTGGGGAGAGCTGTCACTAATACGACGCATTAAAGAAAAGCATCTCCTGGCGCTAATCTCAATTTCCCGTCAAGCTTGCAGTTTGACGGCATTTCGGGCGTTGATATTAGGTGTCCGCTGTGTTATATATATTTTGAAGGAATGAGCAAAGTGCAGCCTGTCAAACCGGCTAGCTGGCTAACTGACAGGAAAGCCCTTTCGTGTCTCTCATTTACATTTTTCTATTTTTCTTTTAATTCATCTTTAAACAGACTTGTTGTTCACATACAAGCTGCTGGTATAGCTGTCTAGCGTTAGTAGTTAGTTCATTTTATGTACAGCTTTGATTGTGCCTCCTGCAGTTTGGCCTGCAGTGTTATAGGCGGACAGTCATCGTGAAAATGAACATCATTACTTTCAACTTGGTTTGCCACAGATCTTGAAGGTTTTCAAATCTCTCGGCACCGGTGCGATGACAGCGGCTCTCCAATGTGCTCTTTAACAGTTCCGTGGCTGAATGTCTGTAGTGCTTTACTGATTCCCGTCTTATTCATTTAGACAAACTCTGTGGCAAAGTCGAGCAGATTACCCCTCTCCGCTGTTTTTTTTCAGTTGGTTAATTAAGACAAGCTCATCCTGAGATGGAGCAGAAACAAGCAGTCTATAACCGGATCAGGCTACACCTGACTGCACAGATTGTATCCAAAGATATGGTTCTGCAGACTTGATTTGATCAGTCACAGACGTGATTTTTTTCACAGCCCCCATGACTGCTTCTGTTTTCCCACATTGAGGCAGAGGCCCCCCACCCCACCTGGCACAACTGGTGTTGTTTTGGCAAAGAGACTGAAGGCGTTACCCATTACTGAGGGCTGTTCACTTAGAACAGGCTACATGGGCAAAAGACACACTGTGCCTTACCAGTGGATGTACTATTGTTTGTGTAGTATAGTCCTGAGAAAATGTAAGACTTGCACAGTGTTTGTGCGGTTTGCTGCAGGATGTGTACGTCACTTGTGTCATTTTCATTCATGCTGCATCCACATTGATGGATGACATGCTTGTTTGATCGAAGGAGCCATAACATAGACGACCTGAAGATGTCATGTCTACATCTGATACGATACTGAAAGTCATGAGACATCATGTCCAAGCCTGTGAGAGTCATGATAGGCCAAGATCACTCTTGACACCACGGACTGTTTGCCCCAGATGACCTAGGAGAGCTGCTCCTAGGGGAGGCCAAGCTTCAGCAGTACCTGAAGGAGAACCCCATCAAGCCAGGGGCCAGTCCCAGGGGAGCCCGGCCCAAACTTGTCGAGGTCCGAAAACATCTGACAGCCGCTCTGGACCGGGGGAACCTCAAGGTAGGTCCAGAAGCATGTTCCTGTGTCCTGAATGGACTTTGGTTTTTCAAGGGAAAGACTCTGACGCTCAGGAGCACATCTAAAAGAAACCCAGAATTATCTTAGGGTGGTGTTCCATGGTATTTTAAAATCTTTTGAAGACTGGGTGGCTGTTTGCTGAAATGTGTCATTGTATTGGTGGTTATGCAGGGTGTGCAATTCCCCCCCTGCTGGTCAGATAGAAATTCTATGTGTTATGCATGTGAATGTGTAATAATTATTGTAAATGCATTTACTATTTATTTATTTAAATTGATTTATCTGGATGAATGTCTTGTTGGGCTCTCTCATGGTGCACTCCCTGGTATAAAAGCCTAGAGTCACCTATGCTGCATGTCCAGATGGTATGAAAGATCAGACATTGCCCAAGCCTACCCTGAATCCAGTTTGGGTCCATTCATGCTGCGCTCATAGCATCAGTGTCCCCTCCTCAGAGAAGTGAAACTGGGTGAGGCGTGACTCTCCAGTGAGTCACTGTCTGTCTGTGACTTGAAGAGGTGGGTAAGCCCTTCCTGAAGGTTATTGATTCACCTGCTAAGTTAAACAGCATAGGAAGATGAATCTATTTGGGTGCCCCATTTTGTCTTGTCTCCTTTTGTTTATGGGGCTGCTGCTGACTTGCTGAATACAGAGATGAAAGTCATGCTTACCAGCCTTAATGGTACCTAAGATATTCACACTGGCTGCTAGCCTCTGGTGTTGAGCTCCACTCCTTTTAAATGTAGGGGCGGGAAGCAAGGCTCCAAAATCCATGCAGGATGGGGCTGCTTATCCCTGTGAACTCTACTTTGCGTGGGCCACGGAGCTCGTGGGAGTTTTACTTGCACAAAAATGTTCTTAGGGCAGAAAGAAAAATGATTGGTTATTTCTCTGAACCAATCAGATTGTAGAGGAGATGGGTTAAAGCAACGGAAGCAGGACCAACTAATGAGATGTCTTGGTCCCACCTCCTCTACAATCTGATTGGTTTTCTCTCTGAATCAGTCATTTTTTCCTTTTGCCCTCAGAACATATTTGTGTACGTAAAACTCCCACAAGCTTATTCATCCTATTGTTAGCTTAATGCATTAGCATTTGCAAGTGCCCCTCCAGGATAAAGATGGCTTGGCCCCACCTTAGTTGCCTTCTCCTCTGTCACACCCGTGTAATGGAAATGCTTAGCAGCCATCTGGAAGGAGAAGTTCCTTTCATGGTGAGTTCCTGGTGTAGTCCACATAAGTAGGGTTTGTGTCCCCAGCCCGACCACCAGCAGGAGGCCCAACTGCTAATGGCCAAGCTGTGCTACGTGGAGGGGGATTACCAGGAAGCCATCAGCCAATACTCCCAGGTTGCGCTGGACGACATGCAGCTTGTGGGTGCCCCTGTCTACCGCCTCTCCATGATCGCTGAGGCTCACGCCACCAAAGGTCAGGTTCCGAGTGACCGTGTGCCAAGCTATACAGGACAGAGCTCCACACATGGACCTAATGTCTCTATGAACACAGGTCTCCTTATAACGCTTCCTAAACAGGCAGTTGGGTTTTGCCATAAACCTCTTGGTCCTGAAACCACAGCCTGAGACTTCAGTGTGATTTTAGAAGCTGCCTGCAGGGCCTGTTTGTTTATTTAGCCACTTATTTATTTATTCCACTCTTAATTCTGTAATAACTTTTGCTATTAACTTAAGGTGGCTGTCATGACAGTAAGTCACTCGCAGTGTCACAGTGTGGCCTGATGGGGGCAGCAGTGTCTCATGTCTTGGGATCAGTTCACTTGTCTTACTTGCCTTTGATCCCAGCAGTGGGTCGGGTAGAGACCGTCTTCTCTCATGTGATTTATCTAGCTGATTTTCTCTAATATGGCCGTTCCTCATACTTACAGAGGAACAGCTGTAAACCAATGACTTTGACCAAATTAGTATGATACAAGCAGCTTACCCTACTACCCCACTAAGACGTGGCTTGCTGGATTTCAAGTGGTTTGTTTCCTTCCATGGGAATGACTCTAGGATAGCTCTCCTTTCTTTCAATTTTAATAAGTCACTCGATTGTCAGGTCGTGGGGTCACAGGGACAAAGGTGGTGCATGTCATTGCGTCCGTTTCCCCCACTTAGGCATGCTGGACTCTCCTCGTGGTGGGTTCACCTGAGGTCAGGCCAAACCCCATCCTGGTACTGTGATCTACAGTTCATGTTATACTATATCAGCAAAACTATTAGGACAGCTGGACATTGCACCTACATGAACTTTTATCGCATCCCGTTCTAAATCCATACACATCAACATGGAGTTGGCTCTCGCTTTGCAGCTATGACAGCCACCACTCTTCTGGGAAGGCTTTCCACAAGAGAGTTTGCAGTATGTCCATTACCCATTCATCCAGTAGAGCACTATAATGCCACTTACAGTTGACAATGGAATATCTGGCAGGGAAAAGAAATTACGAGCTGACTTATTGCAAAGGTGGCATCCTATGACGGCACCACTCTTGAATTGACTGAGCTCTTCAGAATGACCCATTCTTTCACAAATGTTTGTAAACCTGATTGCATGACTAGGTGCTTGATTTTATACGCCTATTACAATGGGTCTGAATGAAACGCCTGAATTCAATGACTGAGAGGTGTGTCCCGAAGCTTTTGTTAATACTGTGTATCTGTAGACTGAAAACACACACAGTCCTCTATGGCATAAGGTGTGGACACCTCTCTACCAGTGCTGTTGACAAAAGTAGGGTTTGGTTACATGTCATGACGTAAACAAGAGTTCATTAGTTTGGCAGAAGTCCCATTGACGGAGACTTCGGTCCTTTTAGAAAGGCAGAAGACTTAACCCAGGGGAATCAAATCAGGAGGCTTCAGACATGCTGCTGGATCTAACCTGAACGGCTCCATGGGGCCACATTTCTGTGGTTAAAAATAGCCAAGCTGTCTCACGATGCTCTCAGTCAGGCACAATACACAGCCCTCCCACTGTGAGGTTTGGTTATCCTCCAACAAACAGTCAGCTTTTCTGTTTTCAGCCAAGGAGTTTAAGAAGCAGGTGAGAGAGGGAGACAGTCAGCCAGCGTCGGATAAGGACCCCTGGCACAGTATCTCTAATGCCTGGCTCATCTGCATCACCCATGAGTCCTGAGATCTGTTATTGGGGTACACTCTCCCAGCCTTGTTTTTACCCTGCGGCAGAAAATGTCCATACCTTCCCAGTAATTGTCTGGTGTGGATGATGTGGGCAAATCGAGGTAATTATTCCACGTGGGACTACATGACGTTGATGGAACAGCCAGTAAAAGCAGGAACTCACCCCTAATCCCAGGTTGGGCTTTCTGCTGGACCGTCAGCGTGGCCCTAATTCCCACCATGTGTCACTTGTGTGCAGGTCTGTGTCTGGAGAAGCTCCCCTCAGCCTCGTCCTCCATCTCCAGCCACGGGCCCGACAGAGACCAGGAGATCATCACGTGCTATGAGAAGTCGGGGGACATTGCCCTGCTCTATCTGCAGGAGATGGAGAAGGTAGCTGACCCGCGATCATCTCCACATTATATGGGATTCGGCGGGATCCTGCCTTTCATACTGCCATCGCAAGCTGACCACAGCCTGCCCCTAACTGACCATTGGCCTCAGTATCCACAGCGCCATTGAACAGCCCTGCAGCTAGATCCCATCTGTGCTCTAAGTGGTTGCCGGTTACAAATTCTGCCAGTGGTGGAATCTTCATGGGCAGGTCGGCGTCCCTGTGAGGGCAGTGCATGCAGGCACTGACCTAGGATCATTAAACACCCAGGGAGATGGTGGTCTACACCCCACTTCATTTTATAATATGTACCACCCTCCATCGCCAGGCCTTGAGTGCTGGGATGCAGAACCGCAGCCCAAAGCCCGGTCCAGTGACCCAGGAACAGGAGCTGGGCTACTTCCTAGAGACGGGTCTTCAGAGGGCTCATGTCATTCACTTCAAAAACGGGTAAGAGGATGCCTACCTCCCCCCAAGCATGGCAGAGTGTGCTGGGCATCGCCAGGCTGCTTAACCTTGTTAACACTTTGTTTCAGACATTTTGGCCGCTTATCAGAATCCGTACTTGACCATTCTTGTGTTCTGGTGTACCTGTTCTACATCACCTTCCATTGCCGAAGACCAGGTCCAATATCAAGAACAGAAGCAGTGGACAAGTGAAAGTCTCATGCCATTCTTGCCCCACCACATATATCAAGGATGCATCTCGCCAACAAGAGCAATCCCATGGTTTAATTGCTCTAGCAATTAAAAATCATTCACAGTAGAGCTAACAGTCAATTAAAATCAGACTTTATTCCAGTGTGCGCTCAGAAGTTAGCATCCATCATTTGATTGGCTGACTGCCTTCCTGCACGTTAATGAGGCTCACCGACCGCTGTTTGGTCAGATGCTCCCCCCATCCCCTAGGCTTAACGTTCTGCCAGTGTAGAGGGTACCAAAGGGTACATCATGAAGCGTGTCCAGTGCCTTACCAATTGGCAACTTGTGCATTCTTTTACTCTGCACATTTTCTCCCAGCAATCTGACCCGAGGCGTCGGCCGCTTCCGCGAGATCCTCCGTGCCGTGGAAACCAGAACCACGCAGAACCTACGCATGGTGAGCGATGGGCTGGGCTGCTGAGTTCTGACCAAGATCGGGACAAGGTACGCGCGGTGTCTAACACGCTGCCTCTGTTACGCTCCAGACCATCGCCCGGCAGCTGGCCGAAATCCTTCTCAGGGGGATGTGTGAGCAGAGCTACTGGAGCCCCCTAGAGGACCCCCCCCAGCAGTCGCCCCTCAACGACTCCCTGCGGCAGGGCCCCCTCGCCCGGGACTACAGCCTGAGCCGCAGGCCTCGCGTCTACTCTGGGGAAAAGTGAGTTCTGGCAGGATTGCAGCAGTTTGGAGCTGGTGTCTCACTTGCATCTGGGACTCAGAGGGCCAGAGGCTGATAGCGCACTTTGCTTTCTGCCCCCACAGCCTTTTCTGTCCTCAGGAGAACACAGAGGAGGCCCTGCTCCTACTTCTCATCAGCGAGTCCATGGTAAGTCCTGCAGGCCACCAGGGGGTGCTCTATCTTCAGGCTTGCGCTTGAGCTTTTGGACCATTTGATCATTCTGCTCTACAACATATATTTTTTGCCTCCCAATTAATATGGACATGGTTCATACCTATTGCTGGTCCAGGCCAACTGGGAGATGGTCAGCATGTTTCTTTGGACCATTGGGGATGCGTTCCACACCTCTTGTGCCCCTTATCCAGGCCAACCGGGATGCAGTGCTGAGCCGGATCCCAGAGCACAACAACGATCGCCTGATCAGTCTGCAGAGTGCGTCAGTGGTGTACGATCTGCTGACGATAGCACTGGGCCGGCGGGGCCAGTATGAGATGCTCTCTGAGGTGAGATGGGGCTGACTGGGGGAAGGGGTTCCCAGTTTAGAGCATTCTGGCTCCAGTTTCATGTCACCTTGCCCTCGAAGCTCTTCCTACATGCCTGTATATATGTGTCTCTGTGTGCCCGTGGCTGATTGTCTTCTTGCTTCCCCGCAGTGCCTCGAGAGGGCAATGAAATTCGCCTTCGAGGAGTTCCACTTGTGGTACCAGTTCGCCCTGTCCCTGATGGCTGCCGGCAAGGTGAGTAGGTCCGCATGCTGGACTGTGTAGTCACAGCACATCGTGCCGTCGCCATGCTGTGGCGTCACCACACGCTCTCTCTTCTGCCCCCCCCCCAGTCGGCCCGCGCAGTCAAAGTGCTGAAGGAATGCATTCGGCTGAAGCCAGACGACCCCACTATCCCCCTGCTGGCCGTCAAGCTGTGCATCGGCAGCCTGCACTGGGTGAGTCCCGCAGGTCACATGACTTGCCCTTGGTTCTTCAGGTCAAGACCAGCAGTGCTAGGTGAATCTCAATACCAAGAACGCAAAAACCGTGGTCTTGAACTGTGGTCTTGGCAAGACCAGTCTTGCTAACTTGCCTTCTAGGAACGAACTTCGGGCACAATGAACCATGAGATTGGTTTTGTTTGGCGAGGTGGTAACTGATGTATCCTTGATATTTGGGGAGGAGCAAGACCAACATCTGGGAACTTCTACCATCCTCTGTACTTGTGTTCTTAGTATTGGAACTGATCTTTGGCAATGATGATGTAAAATGGGAGCAAGAGAACACGGCTACGGTCAAGAATGCATATTGAGGTTCACCTCTAGTCTGTACCCATAGCCTGGCCTTAGTGAGGCATAACAAGCAGGATCCAAGAGCAGTCGCGCTCATCAGCAAGCTTCGTGATGACACTGACACTGGCTCTGGCCCTCCCTCTAGCTGGAAGAGGGTGAGCGTTTCGCGAAGATGGTGGTGGACATGGGAGAGAAAGCATCTGAATTCCGGGCCAAAGGCTACTTGGCCATCGGCTTGGTGTACAGCCTGCGGGCTACGGATGGTAAGTGCCCCCCACACCAGGAGGTGGAACTGCCCGCGTCACCAGCCAAAGGCCATAAGACTGATGTGTACCAGCCTGTCTGGCTCTAAGCCAAGCTCCTTCCCTGACTTTCAGCCTCACTACGCGGGATGCAGGAGGAGTACCAGAAAAAGGCCCTGGGTGCGTTTCAGAGGTGGGTCGGCCCTGTCCCCGCCGTTCAGCCTTTAGGTGTGGCAGCCATGTGACGCACTTGCCCTGGTCTGTCCTCCACAGGGCCCAGAGTCTGTCCCCCACAGATCACCTGGCTGCCTTCTACCTGGCCCTGCAGCTGGCCGTGTCTCGGCAGGTGAGGCGCACTGCCGACTCCCCGTCCACCGCGGCTTTTCAGCCAGCCTGTTTGTGACTCCCCCTGCATTGTGGGTATTGTAGTACGGCTCTAGGTCACATGATTCTGCAGCTGTTCCCTCTCAGTTGTTAAAAATGTCCTGCTCCACATGGACAATCATGGCCTTGCAGAACTTATCGTACATTTAGTCTGGGTTTTTATGGAGATGGGGAATAGGCTCGGTGGTGGGGAGCCCTGAGTGTTTCTCTACAGTACGGTGCTGGTTCCCGGTGCCTTATAATGGGGCACGTTTAGTGGTCTCCATGCCGACGCCTGTCTCTCTGTGTCTGTCCCTATCCAGATCCCAGAGGCACTGGGCTACGTTCGGCAGGCCCTGCAGTTACAGGGCGACGACGTCCACTCGCTGCATCTGCTGGCGCTGCTGCTGTCTGCCCAGAAGCACTACCACGACGCTCTCAACATTGTGGAGATGGCCCTCAGCGAGTACCCCGAGAACTTCATGTGAGCGCAGTGTGTCCGCCGGCAGGCAGGAGGCGCTGTTCGTCCCACAGTCCGTGCCATCGAAGGGTCTGCCTTTCACTGACTTGGCCATTACGTCCAGGAACTAAACCGTGCTGTTAACTATAAGGCAGCTATCTAGTAAAGGCACACATCTAACCTAATTAATATGGTTGAGTAGTTACTGTAGCATTGAGTTTATCTTTGGACAGATCATCCAAAATTGTCGGATAAACAGCAATAAATATCATTCATGCAAATAATACAAGAGAACATGAGCTGCAGGGTAGCAAGAGCCAAACATCTGTCAAATGTGTCGCAACAGCGTTTAAGCGATCGCACAATGTAATCTCAGCACAGACCTAAACTGTCACATCTTTCACTGAGGCACCGTGTGTGTGTGTGTGTGTGTGTGTGCGTGCGTGTGTGCGCATGTGTGAATTCCCAGGTTGTTGTTCACCAAGGTGAAACTAGAGACCCTGTGTCGAGGGCCAGAGGATGGGCTGCTCACCTGTAAGCACATGCTTCAGATCTGGAAGTCCTGTTACAACCTGACCAACCCCAGGTGCGTCTTGATGTGCCAGTTGGGATGTGGTGGGAGGCCTGTCTGTACCGCCTGCCGGACTGAGATCTCTGTGGGCATCCTGTGCTGGACCTCTTATTATATTAATAATGAGCGCTGAAGGCTACAGGATAATGAGACTCTTTAGAATGCAGTTCGGTCCTCCTTAAGGCTAGAGGGCGCTGTGTTTTCCTTGGCACCTACAGGGGATGGAGACTTTGAGTACAGTGTGTTGCCAAGCAGCACCTTGGAAGGCTGAGAGGTGTATGGGCCGTATATTCCCTCTTCCGTGATGAGTTCAAGACAGCCTTGTGTTGTCCAGGTGATATACAGCACAGAGGATAGAGCTTGCATATTAAAATGAAGGACTCATTGGCTGTTGGGGTTTGGCATGTGGGCCCTGCGTGTGCCTCGTTACTGGTTATACACACACGACTCTCTTCCCCCTTCCCTTGAGGTTTAGCACTTTTACACATCACTCAGATGAAATCAGCCCTTGTGCAATGGTTTTCCATTACGTCTGGCAGGCAGGTCAGTTTGTTTCTTCGTGTTACATCATCTAATTATCCTCCCTAATCTCCACGGCTACTGTTTCCCCGTGGTGAGGATTGTGCCACTGTCGTTCTTCTGCTCGCTTTAAGACACACTGTGGGAGGTCTAAGCAGCCCGTTTTCCCCGTCCTTAGCGATTCGGGTCGTGGGAGCAGCCTACTGGACAGAGCCGTGGCGGACCGGCGGCAGCTGAACACCATGACCCTGCCGGATTTCAGCGACCCCGAAACAGGTGGGCATGCCGTGGGCACGCCGTGGGCACACGTGCCCCAGTGGAGGCTTAGGGCTTCCCATTAAGCCGCTGGCATCCTGTCCCCAAATCCCTGGCGTTTCTGTTAGGGTTAAAATCCAGCTGCCCTTAGAAAAATCCAGAAATAGACAAAGCTACAGCCATGTCCCTCCAGCTGTCAGTCTGTCTTCCCATCTCCTGTTCATTTGTTCTTCTTTTGTTTTTATTAGTTATTCAGCTTTTAGGTCTGTGGGGGGGGGGGGGGGGGGGGGGGGGGGGGGGGGGGGGGGGGGGGGGGGGGGGGGGGGGGGGGGGGGGGG
>JABFEA020000029.1:13663451-13680395 GCA_019775915.2 Cyphomyrus plagiostoma | reverse complement strand
GCTAACAAGAATTCCTGCTTTGTGAAACTGGCCCCAGAACTTAACCATGCTGTGTGTGTGTGTGTGTGTGTGTGTGTTACCATGGTGATGATAACAATCTATTCAGGCATAGCTTTTCAGCCTGAGCACCTTGATCTCCTGGATCTGGCTGTCCAGGCCTCCAATGTCACCGTAAGTCTCCTGAGGGGCCTTCTCTACCTTCATGACTGTCACCAATGGGTCTGTATCATCCATCAGCACTCCAATTACAGCGTGGACCTGTCAATAAGCCAATGTATCATTCCCTCACCAGCCAATCAGCACAATCACCAGCAGACTACTACACAGGGTGAGCCAGTACCTTGTGATTGAGCAGCACAGAGCAGCCAGGCTCGAGCAGGTCCTTGTCCACAAAGGACAGGATGCTGACATAGTGCTCTGACCCCACAGATGTGGACACGATGGCGTGGTTGTCATCTATGATCTCCTCCAGCGTCCCAACTGACATGGGAGATCCCCGCAGGTCATCAACCTTTGACCTCTCCTCCTGCACATGTTGAGCAGGATGTCAGTTACCAAAGGTTTAAAGATCCTTAGCAGAGACTGATTTTAAGACTTGGAAGCAGAACCACAGCCATAACCATAAACACCTCCTGCTTCTCCTCCAACGGTTTCATCTGTTCCTGGTTCCGGATGAATTCCTCTTCCATCAGAAGATAGTCTTTGATCCTCTCCTGCTTCAGCAGCTTCAGTCGGCAGTGGCTGTGAGGGGTGACTGTCAGAGGACACAGGAGAGGTTACTATATTCCAAGTCATTCCCAGGGATCAATTCCATCCCAGCCTGCACCCTTGTGTACCCAAAGGCAGCCTGCTAGCACTGTCTGGCCCTTTCGACTTCCTCTTCTTCTTCCCCACTCTAGTCGGAATTGGTGGTTCATATTTCTTCTTCTTCTCCTAAAATTACACTCACAAATTAGAAAATGCACTGCAGTGTCTTCACAAAGATGTTGTAATGATAAAAATGGGTACTTGGATGGGCAGAGAACACTTTGGATAGGCTCACCTTGTCATCCTTCTTTCCTCCGCCCGGCCCATGGCCTCCACTCTGACTCTGACCCTGTTATATATTCACAAGCACAAAGTCAGACGAGTTACCATTTTAGCCTCAGCCACAACTCGCATATTCACTGCTGCTTCAAAAAGCTGCATTACCGTGGCCCTGAGCCGCCTTGCTGGACTTCACAAGCATGCAGCCCGGTGTATTTATAGTGACATGCTCAACAGATCCAATGACGAAGGAATAAACAGCAAGCTTCTGTCACACCATTATACCGCTGGACAGGGATGTCTCAAGTGAGCAAACGTAAATCCTGAGGCTTTTAACGTGGATCAATGCGTGGTTTAAAAACTGACATGCACGACACATGATGACATTAAATGACGAGGAAATCGGTGTATAATAACGATCAAAACACACAGTTAAAACAGAGATAACAGAACGCTGTCTCACCATCCCGGACGGCTGTATTGACGGTCTATGACGTTATGGTACGGCAACCAATTTGAGCCAAACCGCACAAGAAACATAACGCGGATGGTAAATTGTTTCACAGACTCAAGGGGCATTTGTGATAAATGTATTTTCCTGTCATTTAATGGGGTGTGGATAGTTTTTCCCCCCATTTTTTTTTACCCAAGCAGCCGTGCTAGTGAGGGTTAACTGAAAAGTCTGAACACTGTTGTTTCAATTGGATAATGCAGGAACAGAAAACTTGGAATAGACACGTTTTCAACAGTAACTGAGTAAGCAAGCAGGATTCATAAAGTAAGTTCGTACCAATAATTTGCCTTAGTCGTCACGTAATTTGCGTTACGCTCACTTTGATTTTTAGGCTTTGAAACATTTTTAAGTAATATACTTATAATGTTTTAGTGATACGTTTCCCAAAGTTTTAGTTAGTGTCCTAAAATTTAGCTTTATTAGATTTATTTCCAAATGTAAGTTTCCATACATTTGGAAGCTCTTGGTAGGAGAGTTACTGGATAAATGATTAATTTGTCAGTGCGTTTATGTACTGTTTAGTTTGTGTCACTGTGGAGTTCAAGTCATGGTGCCGATTTGGACTTCACGTGTGTGTGTGTGTTTGATTTCTTTGGATGACCTCTGTATTGCTGATATTTTTCCTCCACTCATTGTAAATTTAGATATTTGGTCTGTTGTTGTCACATAATCCATAACCTTATAGGCATTTATGCTGTTGTAACTCTCTGCTTCTGCTCTCCTCTTTACATCCTTTACTCAGGTGTCAGACTTTCTTTATTATCCAGATTACTTTCATTCCTCCTTCCCGCTCTCGGTCCTTTTAAAGACGCGCCAAATGTCATTAGTTTTTCCGCTCCGTACATAGGTGATTTTAGCGGGGGTGTAATTGCACCCCCTGTTGGTTAGAAGAAAATGCTATTTGAACGTATCCAGTTTGATGTACACAGCGTGATAAATTCTCAGCAGGTGATCTTTGTGGGGATTGCAGCAAAGACAGCTATGTGGAATTTGTATGTGTGTTTCTCTGAACATGCGTTGGGGTCACTTACTAACAGAGATTACCTGTCCTGTGTGAATCACCAAGATCCGGGGGCTTCCTTAAACATCCAACCACACCTGAGAGCCTTCCTTAAACATCCAACCGCACCAAAGGAATAGCCTCAGGGCCAAAATAATCTCTTCACAGACTGGAAGATTAAACAAATAAATCAGCGCGACATTACAGTAACTAACAATATATAAACCACTACCTTACGTGTACTATTAGAGCATTTATGTAATGTATTTCTACTTTATTTTACCAGTTCTCACTGCTTTACGTGATATTCAGGAGAATCGCATCGGAACATCCTGGGATACAAATGTCATACAAACGTCACGTTCTTCACCCAATAAGGGCAAAGTTGTGTCGTCACGGAGGCAGTTCCAGTTTGTTCAGCCGGCTGAGAGGTGTTGTATGATCTATCGTAAGTCGTCTTGCTCTTGCGAGGTTTTTGTACCATGTGACATGGTGACGCGTGACAACGTTTTGCAGCGCGGGACAAAAAAAATTCTAACCATATCATGAAAAACGAGGTTTTTCTAATTTCGACATGAAGTACAGGGAGACTATCAGTTAATGGGTATGATTTAGTGTTGTTACGTGCTATGGTATAGGCTGAAACCTGCCATTATCATTAAAAACAAAATGCGGTAATCGTAAAATAAATTTTAATTTGTGTACGACAATGAATATTAACAGGAACGTTAAATCTGTATTTGCATAATTTCAAACTTATGCTGGACTTTTATTTTTAATTGATTAAAGTGGTGAAATTGCACCATTTCTATTTTGTAATTGCATTTGTTTCGCTCAGTTAGAAAAGGGAGTTGTATTTCAACTAAAGTTTGAATCTGAACCTATGTAGTTTGAATGGGCGGGGGGGCTCAATAATATTCCTATTTAGAAAAGGGGGGCCCTGCAGAGAAAGTTTGGGAACCACTGTATTGGAGTAATATGGTACGCCTTGGTATTTTGGTAATCTTAGTGAGCGGGGGAGGGTAGGATGGTGCCCCACGGTAAAAATTGTCGTTCTTCAAAATATATCGTGGGAGAATCCCTCCCCCCGCTTGGCAAATTTTTCCACCAAGATTTCACAATAGCAAAAAAGCGTTGCTTTTGAAAATACCATCAAAACGTAGACCGCGGTATAATGTCTGGGTGATATGATGGTATGAAAAATTATATCCCATTCAAGCCAGTAACCCAGTCAGCAACCCACCAGTAATTCAGACGGGGGGTAGCCTGTGTATTCTCACTGGTATGCCGATTTACCTGGTGAGTGGCTAAAATTTGTGACGCAAGTAATGGCTCACGAAATCGTTTGAGACTGGGGGGGACACAATTTATTATTTTAAATGCAGAGTTCTGTTTATTGGGGGGGATGCACGAAGCCAAATGAAACATTTGGGGGGACACGTACCCCCCGATTCCTACACCCCTGGTGCTGGTTCCATCAGCTCCACCCTTGTGCAGCTTGTCATTTAGTCTGGAAAATCTGTTGCTTTGGGCGTAGGGTGTGCAGCCTCTAGCAGCACTGACCTGACAAGTGGTTTTCCAGACATAAATGAACAGGCAAATTACTCAGTATTTCTCAAGTACCACATTACCATGTGTTTCCTGGGGACAAACGTTTGCTGCTGAGGAGGGGTTGGAGGTCGTCCGAGTTCACCGTAAACCAGGCTGTCCTCAGTGCTTAAGTGTCTTATTTCTTGTGTGACTTATCCCACAGCTGCGTAAAGCACAGTTACACTAAGTACGATCTCTATAACACACAGGTGTCAGACTCCAGTCCTGGGGGGTCAGAGCCCTGCACATTTTTGGGTTTCCCCTCGTTTAACACACCTGATGCAACTTCTTGTGCTACTTACCACACAGCTCTTGAGCTGAATCATTTGTGTGGGAACAGGGAAAGAGCTAAGCTACAGGGCTCCGGCCCTCCAGGACTGGAGTCTGACACCCCTGCTCTAACAGAAGGGGTTTAAATGCTTTGAGGTCTGAGGACTGGCCGTTACTCATAATGTCTGCCTAAAAGAGAGGCTGTCTTGCACTGCTTGACCGTGTGTGTGTGGAACACCTGATGTTCTAAAGCTATGCTGAATGGTGTCATAGGATTTCAGGGCAAATGCAGCGTGTCACCTGACATAGCTTCAGGAAATCAATACACCCTCTGTTTAGAGCATACCGAGGTCTGTTTAGGACAGGACCGATACCGCAGAGCACCGCGCAGGTGATATGTAGGGTGATGCACACCGTGGGATTCGACTTGCCTGCTTTGCATGGTGTACAGACGCGCGTTCGGTACCTGCGGCTGGGACGGCGTGATTAGACGGTGCTGCGTTATCACCTCTGCAGGCCTGGCCTGCTTTCATGACCGTGGGTGTCACCACACAGGTGCATCTTTCAAAGAGCCCGGGAATCTCCCGCCTTTGATGTCCTTCATCATACATTATTCAGCCCCACGTCGATCCAGCCTGCACCTTTTAAACACCTTCCTTCCTTTTTAAATGCAAACGCCCCCCCCCCGCGGCATTTTTTTCTTGTTTTTTCTTCATCTTCTCTGGTAAAAGAGGTTGTTTGAAAAGGCCCCCAGTTGAAGCCTTGCTTCTTGGATCCCTTGCAGGTCGGGGGGGTGGGTTCTGGTTTGTACCGACAGGATCCATGAGCCCTGGTCTCCAGGTGGCACAGAGGTGTAAACACTGTGCTTGTTTCACTCATACAAATAACTCACTCATCACTCTCGGTTTACATCATAATAAATTCATTAACAACAGAACAGCATGTGACATTCTGAGTGCACATTTCTGACCAGGTTTCACCCAGAGCAGGGGACTGGGCGTGGGTTCTGGGACATTTCAGCACGTGTGTAACCAATGGTTCTGGTGTACTGAACATGAAAGCTTATGCCCGTTTCCGTAATTTCCAGGTAATGAGGGAGCAACGCTAAAATAGATGTGTGTAATGGACGGGGAAATCAGTTTTCAGGTTTCTCTCTTCCGTCGTGTGTTTTCCTGCAAGCAGGCGATGGAAAGCAAACCGCAGCATATGGTTTTGTCTCGGATCTCATTTTCTGCCAGACGTGGAACAAGATGTTCTGCATAGTGGGAAAGAGCCTGATTAATAGAGCAATCTGTTAATTATACGGGACAGATTCCGTTTGGTTGTTGGTAGAAAAGGTCGTCGTCTTTCCGAGAATAATTTTTCACTGTGTATGTTGAACTCAAGCACAGTTGATGCCTAACTTCTACGGCCTCCTGCCTTTTTCATGTAAACGGACATTTTTTTGTGTAAATACAGCTGAAAGTCTGAACTCCCCTGGGGTGTTCAGCCTGTAAACAACATGAACCCTTAGAGACAGAAGGCCGGCAGTGACGAGTCAAAAAGCCAGGTGGTCAGTTAGTCAAACGTGAACATATGGCCCCTGTGTACAGCCTGTGGCTTCACTGCTATTAATGCAGCACCTGAATCACATGACCCCCAAGCTGCCCTAAGCCCTCAGATCTTGTTGCCCACAGCCAATGAGTATGTCCCAAGCTCATCTGTCCTCACTGGTTTCCACTAGCCTGTTATTCATGATGGCCAGGGCTCCCACCCCCCTGGAGAAGCCATCGTTTTGCTCAGTGGACGAAGACTGGGCCTGGTGACCATTAGCCGCCTCCGACAGGTGCTTCTGCATGATGGCCAGGGACACCTTATTGGCCACCAGGAAGTCCCTCATGGAGATCATCTCCCCTGACATCCGCCGGCCATCCAGATCGCTCTCATTGGCTGCGTCCGTCTCAACGGAGAGGTCGCGGCGGCCACGAGCCTGACTCGGCACCACCAGGTTCCGCCGCCTGCGGAAGCCGTTGCCATGGCAGCAGCGCGGGCCACCGCATGGCCGCCGCAGGACGCGCAGGATCCCGTTGAGCACCTGCTTGATGACGATAGAGATGACGTTGAACAGCGAGTAGATGCAGCAGACGCCGGCAAGGATGAAGAGGAAGTTGCCCAGTCGGTAAGCGGACTGGTGCTGATAGAGCGGCCGTTGGCTGCTCACCAGGTCCCCAAAGCCGATGGTGCTGAAGGCCACGAAGCAGAAGTAGAGGGAGTCCATGTAGCTCCAGCCCTCGATGGCGGCAAACATGGCAGAGGCGCAGCAGGAAATCAGCACCGCCCCCAGGCAGAGGATGAGCATGACACAGTAGACCGAGGGCTTCCAACCTGCTGGACCACCCCTGGTCGGCTCGCCATCCTTACTCCGCATCTGGTAGCAGGCCTTTAAAACCAGGGCCAGCACTGTGATGAGACGCTCCAGGAACAGGTTGAAGAAGAGGATGGTGGCTGCACAACCAATGAGCCCATAGAAGATGAGGAAGATCTTTCCTCCGACGGTGGCAGGGGTTGTCATCCCGAAGCCTGGGGTGGAAAAGGAAAAAGCTCATGGAAGTTTTACTTACACAAACATGTTCTGGGGGCAGAAGGAACAATGATTGGTTCAGGGAGATGACCACTCAAATTGTAGAGAAGATGGGTCCAAGCAACTACAGGAGACAGGCAACCAGTCAGATGTTTTGGTCCTGCCTCCTCTAGTTGCTTAGACCCACCTCCTTAAAATGGAAAACGGTGTGCTGTCAAGCACGTTGAAACACTCCTGTGGAGATGTGTCACAGTAACGGAGGTATGTGATACACTCCTGTGTGATACACTCCTGTGGAGATGTGTCGCAGTGACGGAGGTATGTGATACACTCCTGTGTGATACACTCCTGTGGAGATGTGTCACAGGCCGAGGTCGCCTACGCTTCCAGCTTTAAGCTGTATAACGGCTGTTTCTAAAGTTAATCGTCTCTAGTCTAATTAAAAGGAACCGCAATTTGAATCTAATTGAAGGGTTGGCTACAGGAGCCGAATCAACTCTCCAGCGAGTGGTGAGCTGTTCATAGCCCCCTCCCCCATCTCTGCATGATGGAGGAACCTGTCATCAAGCTTGCGGGTCAAGCTGAGGGCCAGTTCGCTTTCATGGCTCGTTAGGATCCTTGGATCCATACACGCTAATGAGAGGCACCCTAATGAGGGCCGTCACTTAGCTGCTAGACATCCGAGTCCTGATCAGGTTGCCATTGGTGACGGAGCTAATGTCCCCATGTTACAGATCTTCCCTGTCTCTTGCTGACAAAGATGCAAATAATTGTGGGGGCTTCTTCACACCTTGTCTTAGCTCTGCTCCCTGCAGATGAAAGCACTATAGACTTGGACCCTTTGCCGACAGCAGATCTCTCTTTGCTTTCCAAGATCTCTACCAGTTGACTGTCACAATGCTTGAGTAAAGCTCTTCATGTTAAAACTAGAGATGGGCGATCCACGTTTTTTCAATTCCGATCCGATTCCGATACAGATTCTGATACAAGAGCTCTATTTACTTTGTTATACTTTATATATAATTTTTTAAGCTAGTAAATACAGATGGTAAAAAATGTATGACAAAAAATATTTAATTAGGCTACTACAAACATACATAACGTACTGTTCCACCTCATTTGTTTTGAGCGTTTTTGAGGTATTTGCAGTTCAATATGAGTATCTTCAAACCAAATATACACAAGTGGCGAATGCTTAAAATTTTACAAGTTACACTTTTGTTGCAATGGCAGCCCCTCTTGTATCACAAGCTTCAACGATTTTGCAAAACAGTCCAACTAAGTTAGCGACTCCCAAATCATCCATTGCTTTGTTTTGTCTCGCAGTTGCGTGCGCTTTGTTAAATGGGATTGTCCATTAAACACTATTCCCACCTCAAAACTTTATTTTACATAGATTGCAAAAAGCTGGGCTTCTGGTTTCTGTTAAAAGCATAAATTACTCCAGTTCGTTACGTCTAATCTTACGCTCCTCGTGTGAAGGGAATGCGCATGACGTCAAAGCAGACGGAAGTCACTGTACTCACACCCACTGAGTAGCGTTCGATTTGAATGCCGCAAAAAACACATATAAATTGGGAAAGAGCTGTCGTGCGACTGATTGCCAAAAACAAAATAAGTAAGTATAGGACGTGGATCTGTCACGCATGGCCGATACCCGATCGGTCTAATAGGTCTGGATCTGCACTGATACCGATCGAATATCTCTAGTTAAAACTAGGTTGGGTGGAGGCCATGTCCAAGTAACCAGACCCACAGAACCTACCGGAAGGCTTTTATTTTACACTATTAGTGCTCTTAGCTCAGAGCTTGATGGGCTGGCGCCTGTTTAAGTGGCATTGATGCTTTCATAGGGCAGTGGTTTATGACTACTTATACTCCCCTGTCGTGCTCCTGTGTGCTCCTTGGATTTTCAGCAACACAAGTTTCACACCATGACCAGTGCACCAGGGTACAGCAGGCATGCAAAAAAAGTTTGACTTCAGCTTTGAGTCTTTGGCATATCTAAAAATGCTCTACATTTTGTCTATATACTGGACTAATAACAAGCTTCTGAGTTTAAATGGGGCCACCTAGTGACTTCGGTAATACGCAGAAATAAAATCGTGAATGTTTTCAACCTTAATGGGTGTTAGTAGTCGGCCAGAGACGTGTGAGCTTCTAACTGGCTGCTCGGCCGGTATGTTGCACCTGCTGCATGTTTAACAAAGAGCATTTTTGGGTTCCTTGTTCCTGGAAGCAGCTGTGACAACAACCTGCTTGGGGCTGAAATTTAAACAAAAGAAGAAAACACAGTGGGACTGTATTAAGCCATAAAAAGCAGAACCACTAACACAAAGAGAGAAGAATAATTTAACATGGGCATTTTTCAGTGGCTCGGGTTGTTGATGTATTTATATATCGGTGGTTATGTAAGTGCACTCCTGTCTCTACCCTGCCCTATAAATGTCTGATTTCTCCCCATTAAAGATATTGTCTTGTTTTCAGTGTATGTTTGAAAGGATGATAGTTCTACCAGCCATTTCTGTTCACTGACCATACGCCGAATGAATTGGGAAAGAAGTGTGTTATGTATATATTACATTGTGGGGAGCAAATGTCACCACAATATGATAAAAACCTGTTACTTTGACATTGTAGGGACCATTTCTCCAGTCCTCACAAGGGAAAACTAAAAGAAAAACCTGTGACTGCAATCAAAAAAATAAAAATTCCAGTCTTACATTTTATTTGGTTACTTATGGTTAAGGTCGTAATGTTGGGATTAAGGATTTTCCCACAGGAATGAATACAAATGTGTGTGTGTGTGTGTGGTGTTTGGAGTTTGCATGTTTTTTGTATGGATTTTCTCCAGGTACTTTGTAACAAACTTGCATTCCATGGAGGGTGGACTTCTGCCTCATGTCCTGTATTTTTTGAGTGTAACTCCATGCAGTTCCTAGGCCTGAAGCAGTTATGAATGGATAGATATCTTAATGATAGCAAAAATATGTACTCTGTCAGAAAAAGGGGCGTAACACTTTATGTTAACTGCACCTGCATTCATAGAACATTCATAAACAGCATGTATGTATACCTTAACATCCTAATATATCTTAACAGCTTTGGCTGACTTTAATAACAAACATTATATGATCACAGTGATCGCTGTTATTAATGTATATGCTGTTATAGAATGTTGGGATGTTATGGTATAATTGCTATTTATGAATGTTCCACGAATGGATTATGAAGGCATTATGAAAGAGCAATTATTTTAAATTGTTAACAAAAAGGAAACAGTCCTGGTAGTTTTGTTCCCCAATGTACAAACAACATGAATGTAACCCGATGGTACAAAACTATTCCTCGGAGTCCATTTCTGTATCGTAAATTACACTAAAAGGTACATTTACCTACAACTAGGGTACAATTGGCAGACCCTTGAGGGTTTTTTTCTTACAGTGTAGTGCTGTCCGAGTTAATCTGAGGTATACCTTACAGGCTCGGTGCAAACCGCCGGTACCCACTTGTGTACAGAAATGCGGTTTAAACCGTCAAAGTCAGGAGTCTTCTGTGAGGTCGTCACTGAGGCTGACTTTATCAGTTCCGCTGGGGGTGTCCGGTCTAGCAAACGTCCCTCTCCACCCCACCCTCGGCTCTTTAGCTTAACGCTGTGCGCGAAGGTGGGGTTTGTCTCTCAGAAGCGCATCAAGTACCAGCGGTAGAGCGGTACTCCTGCTGCTAACGTCTCAGTGGCCCTGTTCACTCTGTGGTGTTTAATTGGATCAGTTAAAATAAAAAAAAATAATTTAAAATAAATGTTATGAAAATAATTATTATATTCATTATTATAAAAATAATTAATTCAGCCTGCATTAGGTACCCTTTGAACAAACTCTTACCCATAAAACTGGTTTCTGTACCTTGTAAAAAATAAGGACTGAATTACGCACACAGCCAAGCCTGACACTGAGATGAGCTGTTTTTTTATTATTATTATTTATTTATTTTTAAGCGTAGCTTAAGTAGCGTAAAGGGCTGTGCTTGAACTAACTGCATATATTCCTGCTTTAAGTATAATGCCTTAATTCAACTGTTTAGTCTGCATATAGTTATAAATAATAATCTATTAGTTAAAATAAAAAAATACGTCATATTACATTAGGCTATAAATATTATTCATAATTTTGCACGCCGATTTTTACGCACAGGCATAACTATTTGCTCTTAGCTTGCTCGTTGAAATAAAACGTTTTAAGGATTTTATTTGAAAGCAAACGACATTACCGATAGTGGAGACCACAGTTCCCACGAAGTAGAAAGCCCCGGTGAAGTCCCAGCGCGGTCGGAGCGCGTCCACCCGCACCCCTGCCAGGTTGGCCTCCTCGTAGAACCTCAGGAACTTCTCCAAGTCGCCTCTGCTCAGGTTGTGCTTGGAAGTAAAATGCTCAAAGCGCTGCGCCCACTTCTCCTTGGCCTGTTTCTCTTTGGGCTGCTCCAGTGCTGAAAAGACAGCGGCTCCGCACAGAAGGTACAGGATAATGAGCAAAGCCAGCAGGAGGAACCTTGCGTTGTCTTCGTTTAGCGGACCCAATCCACAAGAACAGGCACTGCGACAGGCCATTATGCCGCCACCGCTGACATGAGTCCGCAGCGTGTCCGCATGCTTGGGCTTTCTCTGACAGCTGGCCGTCCGCTGCAAGACCGGCGTCTGTGAGTGCGATCGCCAACTTCCACAGTAGGCTACTAGGTTACTTCCACTATAATACCGAGCGTGTTTATAAAATCCACTGCGTTTTTTATATGGCTCCTTTTCTTTTTACAAATGGAAAAATCGTTGGAGGACAAATTCTGAAGAAGCAGAGTTAGTCGTGAGCTTAACAGAAATACCGAATTTGATTTGCGTTGCGCACGTTTGGAAAGTAGTTTACGGGTAATTCCTTTCAGGCTAGTGATATGCGAAATTCAGATCCTCCGGAAATAAATAGAATCTTCGGTGGTTCTGAGATCCACACTCTCCACCGCTTCATGTTTGCAAATAACAGTGCGAAAAAAGAGCAGTAATCCTGCGCAAAATCCATGCGAGATGTATTACGAAAACACTGGTTTTGTAACGTAAAAAAGAAAGAGAAACATTGTCCTGACAAGAAGTGCACCCTATGTCTTCTCATTTCTACGCGTAAAGAGCATGAATAAATTAGAAACGAAGCCTCAGATGTATTCCTATGGCGTTAAAGATTGGTTACCGTGTGTTTAATCCTACCGTCCGTACGCCGCTGTTCCAGCATGAAATCACCCTTTAGAGGCTCATTTCTTTACTCGTGAACTTTCCTCTGGTCCGTCAGCAATACCGATCAGATGTTAGTGCTACGGAGGGAGACTCGGGGCAGAGCTGAGCCTTTCACCTGCTGCTGGGTCATTATGAGAAAGCGTAATGAGAAGCGTAATCACACCCTAAACAGCCTATTTATGGACGAAGTGCGCATCGTTCGTGGAACCAAGGAAGTCCACGTAAAACCTGTCACCACTTTACCTAATAGTCCATTTTAAGGGTTATTTTTCTTACAGCATCCAAAAATTAATAGATTTCAATTGTGCCAGATACCTAATTATAGCCTAAATCGAAATGCAACGTCGCCTTCCTTAAACACAAAACCTACTATGAACTATACATCGACTCATCAAGTAGGCTATAGCGACTTTGGCATATAACCGGTGCATTAGCCTATATTAATCGTACATTGTAATTTTATAGTTAAATCCCGCTGTCCTGCCCTTGGCACATGGAGTAAATAAGAGGCGCACTCGCCCTAGATTGACGCAAACAGTAATTTTCCGATTCTAACCTGTTTCTCACTAATGTCCCTGCTTCTCAGTGTAATGCCAGAAACAGTCACTGCGACTGAAAGTCTGTTGTAACCGTGGGTCAGGTTTTAAATGAATTACATTTTCCTTGAAATTAATTTCAGAACAGTTTTAATTTCTTGAGCGAAAAGAGTTAAGATACCTTATCCATGTTATCAATTGTTAGTGTGCCTGTATAATAATTAAAGAATAAACAATTTAATTCCGGGGAGAGCTTTTTCTATTTAGTATTCAGTGTCCATAACGCTGGATATATTCGGTAGTTACGCAGATCAGTCCTTTTTCCACATAAAATATGCCGGGGTCCCGTAACAGCAGCTCATACTGTGTGTAAAATTGTTAGAGGAAGGAAGCAGTTTCTGACACAATACGATGTGTTTAGACAAGCGAAACCTACATGTATCACATTTCGGAAGACTTCGGCATTCCTGGTTCAGCCGACGGCGTTGTGTTGTGCGCGCCACCCCGACCTGACCGATGCTCGGATGATAGTTTGGCCGAACGCTGAACCCCAGCAATCCCAAAGAAAGCAAGATGCCGGGTGAGCCCTCTGATCGGCAGTCAGGTTTCCAGATTTAAATCCGTAACATGCAGCAACTTATTTGCGCAAATGTCACGTTTTCGCATCGTAGAGGGATCCCTTCATTACGCCGGCACCACCACGTTTCTCTGTCATAACGTGGATACAGTATATTAACATATCAACTGCAGCGCGTTTGGATCTGAAAACACGTCACCTTAACCAGGGTTGCCGACTTTATTCAACTGGCCGGAGTGAGATTTTCGTGGCAAGTCATGCACAAGTAGGGTTTGCAAACTACCCCAACGCTTTTGACGTATCCAACTATAGGTTTATAATGGAATAATATAGATTCGCCATAAGATTCCTTAGGTAAGAGTCTGAAAGTGTGAGTGTCACGACAGATGTGTGAGAGCTTTTAAGTCTGACTATGGCAAAGAATTTCAATCTAACAGTCGCAGTCTCCTTTATTAATTGTACCAAGATGATATTGAACAGTCAGAGCCACTTAGTGTGAAGCAGGTGGCTGCCACAACCAAACAGGTGGGTCTATGACTCTCAACACTGTTTCTGATCTACAAAAAGAATCAGAAACCTGTAACTATTTTGTGCACATAAAAGATGGCCATTTATTTTGTTTCAGAATGATAAACAGTGGGTCATTTAAAAAAAAAAAAAAACAGCAGAATAGGTCCCCTAAGGGACTAGCATAAAAAAAAGGCAGTGAGTATAGGTGAACTGCAGTGACACTGTCCTGAGTCCTCCAGTGCTGAACAGGGATCCAGGTCAGGATGGAACCCACACATTCCCATGTGTGTCCGGGGCCTGCGTGTGGGGAATGTTCCAGATCCAAGGCTGATCTGCAAATGCGAGAGAGGCCTTGACAACCGTAACCATGTGAAGCAAACTGCCGTGGAAGCCTGGGACGTGGCGTAAGATACATATCTAACAGACTTTGTTTCAAGTCTGGATACGTCTGTCGTATTCACTGTAAAGTTCACGCGGATGTAAACTGTAGTTATGAGGTAAGTAAACGGCACCCTGAGCTCCCCTGGCGAGATGGAGACGGTCGAGCTTAGCTCTGAGCTCCGGGGGACACCAAATTGGAGGGGGGGGGGGGGAGGAGGAAACCGAGATCAGTCAGCTTTGGAAAAACTAAATTAGCAAAGCAACATATCTAAATGGGCCTAGGGGGCCGTTATGATGGAGGCACGAGGCCCTGTGTACAGTGCTAAAGGAAATGAGACTCGTGGGTTTATAGCTCCATAGGGACTCCAAGCTCTGTGCTCATGCAGTTTCACTGAGGGTGAGTAATGCAGTTATTTTACTTCTAGATTGACTTCATGTACGTCTGCTACTATTGGTGTAGCCCTGAAATCCACCACACTACCTGACCTCAAAGTGTTTCCAAAGCAAACCGCATGGATCACCTGAGACGGGTCTCCAATTCAGCCCGAAAACCGGCACTGTGCTTCACTTTTCACGCCTGTCTGATTTATTTACGTCAAAAGCAGGTACTGGTTTCATTTCACATTGCTTTAGTCAGATGTACATTATCCCTTTTACTGAAGCAGTGTCAACAAGACTAATCAAAAGGACATGCTTCTTTGAGGTTTGTCATGGAGAAACGCAGCTCTCACCGTTACTTCCGTAGCGTTGGGGAGGAAGGTCAAAGGGCACTGGAAAAGAAGTGGAGGGGCCAGTAGAGGAAAATGGATTCTTCTGGACTCGAAATGTTTTCATGTTCTCGAAAGACAAAAGAATACAGAATTAGTTTAAATGTAAAGGCTGGAGGTGTCTACCAATGAACTTCAGTGAGCCCGTTGCTCTCTCTCTCTGGCGCTGATGGCCCACACATCTCGTAGTGGTGGCTGTTTATTCTGACTGTTAGGGCTTCCAGGACGTATGTTTACAAAGACCCTCTCTGAATTTAAGACAGCCTACTGCAAGCACAGAACCTGTTCCTGAGCGGCTACAGTACATTTCTGTTCCAGCTGAGGTTTTAAGTGCAATTGAAGGTTGGCTGAGTCTACATGTGGAACACTGAGGGGATACTCACAAACGCCGAGGGCAGGAACAGCACTCCCAACTCGTAGGAACGCACCATCATCTGGGTGCTGTTCTTCTCCAGAGCACCCCAGGCCGCTTTGGACAGGTTGGCACTGGGGGGAATCATTGTAACTAACAATCTCACACGCGCAGACAAGCTGCCTCTCATGCAGAGAACCAACACGTGAGGAACAGTAAGGCGGCCACAGGAGGCCGATCGGGAGGTGATTTGGTCGAGGCCCAAGATGGGAAACTCTCTCTGGGTCCCTTTGAAGCTACACTAAGGTTCCAAGGGGGGTCTGCTGGCCACTAAGCTACATGTGCTCTGGTCCACATCTGATGTGGCTTTCATCTTCATGAAAGAGCATTTCTAATGTTGAAGCCAGCTCAGTCTGCAAGGACCACCGAGCCACAGAGAGGTGGAGCAGGAAGGTGTGGTGGTGTATAGACCGCCGCGGAACTGATTAACCCCTCAGTGCACTATCGTGACCTTTCCTCATACTTGGACATGAGACTGAGCATCCATAACTGGAGGTGTGGGCACACTCATTCCACACTGCTAAAAATGGATGCTCAGTGACTGAACACACTTGTGCAGGAATGTTTAATAGTACAGCAGTCTGTTTTTTTGAATGAATGGGGTGTGTATGGAACTGTGATGGTTGACCTCCAGTTAATCTCTGATATAGGGAGGTGTCCCAAACCCAAGCATACATGCTTGTGATTTTTAAGGGCTAACCCAAACCCTCTTGGCATGTCAGATTATAGATAGGGAGAGACCCTGCACGTTTTCAGCGTGCATCAGCTCCAAGGCTCTGTGCTGTTAACTGAACCCAAAAGCAACTGGTACAGGAAGAGGTGTCTGACTCCCTCTCACTCAAAGCTGTTTCTACACATGCCGAACAGAAGTGTTACGGTGCTCATGGGATGCTGACATAAATGGAACCCTAGTTATGACACTGGCTGCCTGGCAACGGTTGCCGAGAGACAGGGCCACACGCACAACATGCTTGGAGGATCCACGCCTGTATGTTTGCTCGCAGGGCCTTTTAAGGGTTTTCTGGTGTGGGAAAACCAAGGCTGAAGTTGTGCTTCCTGAGTCCGAGCGTGTTTCTCAATACCAAGAATGCAGACCGTACTTGTGGTCTTAGCAAGACTAGTCTTGCTAACTTCCCTATCAAGAATGAACTTGGGGCACAATGAATCATGGGATAGGTCTTTTCTGTTAAGCATTGAAGATGAAGTGTACACACACTAGTGACAAATTCAGCTGGGCTCCTGTCCTCATCATCTACGGCAGGAACATACTCCATGCCGCTGTGTGCCGGACAGCTAGGGATCCACTGGTAAAAGAGGATTTCTGCTCTCAGTGGCATTACCTCCCAGGCCGCCAACTTTACATCAGGCTGCAACCCTGACAGACCTTTCGGTTCAGCCCCGCAGGACTAAAGGCAGCTGGCGAAGGCTGGACTGAGTACTGGAGATCCAATTCAGGGGGGGGGGGGGGGGGGCGGGGGGGGGGGGGGGGGGGGGGGGGGGGGGGGGGGGGGGGGGGGGGGGGGGGGGGG
>JABFEA020000029.1:13651941-13663305 GCA_019775915.2 Cyphomyrus plagiostoma | reverse complement strand
CCCGCCGGACTAAAGGCAGCTGGCTAAGGCTGGACTGAGTTCTGTCGATCCAATTCAGGACCCCCCCCCCCCCCCGACCCCCATTCCGCTAACTCCCTGATGGTGAGGTACCCGGAGAGCTCAAAAACGGCAGGAATGCCTCTTCCAAACGGCAGCAGCTCTGAGTGCGTCATGCGGACTGGCGTCAGGGCCTTACCTGGTGATCAGGAACCAGGCCAGCTCGCTGAAGTCGGGCGAGGCCCTCATGAATGTCTTGATATGGGGCATGGCGTGGCTTCGGCCCGTTCCCTTGGCAATCCAGCGGCTACGGCGCACATGCCAGGGAAGCCATGATCGTTACCAGCTCCTGTCGTACCTTGTGGCCCAGGCTCCTCTGTCCCACAGGCCTACTACATGCTCACCAGCCTTTACAGTGAATCACCTAATATCTTTACTGGATGCTTGTCGTGTCCCGAAAGCCACCGTCGAACAGCCGTCATACTCACTGTAAGTAGGAGTGGAGCCAGAGCTGCCGCTGGGCCGTCTGGATGCTGTAGGGCAGAGACCCGCCGGCTGCAGGGAAGGGAGAGCATCAGGGGGTGGGGGTACAGCCCCTGTGAGCGCGACACCTAGCATCACCTGGCCGGCAGCAGGTGAGTGTACCTGGGTAGCCTTCCAGACTGGTCCTCACGTTGTCCACGGATGGATACACCTGGGTGGGGGATTCACAGGCTGTTTCCACAGCTTTATTGCTAAAGACAAGTTCAGTATCCCTAACTGGCCTGATTGCCATTGTAGGACCTGGGGGGTGTTCGTTCGTGGATTAAAACATCCAAGATAGATGATCCAGGATGAGTCCTTTTAACTGTGGATATGGTTATCTGGCTATTTCGATTCTTCAAAACCGCTGGAGAACTGGATTAGCCAATATGGATTAAATGATCAGATAATTGCGTGCTTCCATACAGAATGAAAGTGAGGGTGCCTATTTTCACCTACCTCTTACCTATTTTTTGGGGACGTTGTGGGCTCTGTAAGAATTGCATTCTTGCTTTCGACATTATTCGATATCTAGTATGGCTGCACAAATAATTGTATAAAAAAAAAAGCCATCTTGATTCACACCCCTATACAATCTCATTTCTAAATTACGGCGGTTACTGAGTCTCAAGCGCTCCATAATTCTGCATTCTCTTTAAAGGGTAATTTCCACCACAGCAGGTACGTTACTTTTGGTACTTCAACAAAGAGAGCATTTCAGGTCCCACCCCAAAGTACTGAAGTACAACCAAAGTGTCCCACTGGTCCTTTTGGTACTGAAACGTTTGGAATGGCTGTTTTGGTCACCCTAATCGAACGGCCAATTGGGCGTTTCCTTTCTGTTCTCAGAAGTTGATATGCCGGTCTTGGATCAATCATATGTTTGGCACAGTCAGGTTTTGTCATTTCCTTTTGTAGTTTAGTGCAATAAATGTTTACATTTAGGAACAAAAAAAAATCACTACAGAGAATCGTGATCTCAATTCTAAGCAAAAGAATCACGATTCACTTTTTCGGAATCGTGCAGCCCTAATATCTAGTTATATGTCTTGTTTATGTCATGAAACATATGACACTGTATATTTATTATATCAGTTTATTATATTAATAAATATTTGTTGTACGAGGACACGGTGTCTGACCATTCTTACGGAGATGACTTTGAGTTTAGCTTCTAATATACGGCTAGTAAACTGCCGCCGAGTATTAATCCCTCCTGACCGAAGCGATTCATCCTGATACGATAAAGGACCTTGACGAAAACTCAACATGCATTTGATTTGGACCGCTGCTCTTATTTGCCAAATATTGTGTAACTTCAATGGTATAAGACCTTTTTTCTGCATTTTACTGTGATGTAGTAACTACACAAACTTTCTAATATGTAATATATATCTAATATGGTTTGAGTTTACAGATTGATTGCTGGGATTAACAATTCAACAACAGTTTTGAAGAACCAGGAAATCCGGGATGTAGTTAAATCATCAGCAATTAAATCTGGATAAGTCGTTAATCGACGTACAAAGACCTACTTCTATGTGGCCCTCACCAGGTGCATGGGTGTGTTCCGGCTGCCCAGGGCCTTCCCGCCCTTGCCGAGGGTAGTAAGCGTTTGCTGGAACTCTGCAGCCAGCCACTTGGTCTCATCCACGCCCAGCGAGCCGATGCTGGAGAACTGGGCCACCACTGGCCAGGGCTCCTCGCTCTGGACCGGCTGTGTGTGTTCGCTCAACAGCTTGGAGGTAGGAGATGGCAGTCAGCAGAGGTCGTGCGGCCTCCTGGACGGGGTTAGCGTCCTGCCACTACAGAGTCTCTCACCTTCCTCAGCCTCAAGTGGCCCCACCTGTCCATGTCAGCCCCCAGGTAGCGGCCGGGCGTGGAGCCCACCAGGTAGATCCTGCACAGACAGACACGGCCCTGGGTGAGTCCCCGGTCCGTGGCCCCCATTCCCAGTATGTGAAGCGTGACCCACCTGGTGTCAGACAGGTCGTGCTCCTGGATGCGCTGGGTCCACTCCTCCAGCTCAGGGGCGCGGTAGGCGCACAGGTAGTCGAGCAGGTCGCGCTTAAAGCCGGTGGGGGACTCTCCTGCCGACGAGGGGCTGCCTTCAGGGAGCTGGGGGTAGAGGGGGCTCAGCCACAGCCTGGGGGTGGGAGTGGTGGCAAAGCGATACAGGAGGCGAGGAGTGACAGAGGCTCACCCACCACCTAACAGTAAACCCAATCCAGGCACCAGTGCCTCATATATCTCCGTAAACTCACTCCTCGCAAGAGACTGACAAGTATATATAGTATTATTTTTTCTTTTCTTAATATTTGTTTTTAAATTATGGATATATATTCTGTACCTCATCCATATCTTTACTGTTGCTTTCTAATCGTGACAAATACATATGAAACAACACAGAAACTTGTATATATCTTTACATACATACATATTTCCACATACGGCAGACTCTGTATACCCATTCTGCTTTCTGTACATGCGTTATGATTCTGCACTTTACTGTTAATTATGACACTTTCTGTAAATAACGCCATGCTTGCAGTTCTGGTGCTGCCTGCATCTCACTGGCATTGTACTCATACTCTGCATGACTCCAAAGCTGAATCTGATCTGATCTATGGGCTGCTGAGTGTTTGTAACACTTTCCACACTCGGAATATGGGGAAGTTCCCCAAAAGTGCCGTGTTCAGAGAAAATGTCACCTTGGGCTCCCGTAGCTCATTCTTGTGACCTAGGGATTGGGGGGGTGGGGGGTCCCTTGGCGGATTTTTCCACTTTAGGGAGGGGGCCTCAGTAGATCCACACACGAATTAGGAGCCCCTTTCCACCCAAGGCCCATAAAAACACCCCCCCCCCAGGTGAGGGGTAGGGTGTGTGAAACTTTTAGAGCCTTGGTTCCTGCTGGAGGTCCCAGCAAAACCCCCTGATGCCACCATCTCTTTAATGTCTCACAGCCACAATGGTCTGCAAAGCTGTGATGGTCTGCAGACAGAGTAACAGGCACCTCTGTGATGTCATCACAGAAAACTGCACCTAGTTATTGGCACTCCAAAAATGAAGTTTGAAATGTTACACAACTTCCCCATTGTATTCAGGATTTTAAAATGATCCCTTTACTGTGTTTGTGCTTTAAGTCCCGACCTGAAACTGGGTTATTCAGCCTCTCACTCTGCGTTCCTGTTTTTTGGGGGGGGAAAAAAACACGCCTCGCCTCATTTGATCTGGGAATAGCTGCTCGCCGCATCGTCATGGCAACCAACAAAGACTTGTTTTTAACTTCGCTTATTGCGCGGCACCCCTTTTCGGACACGAAGCGGGCCGGCTCCCACATGTGCCCAAAACCAGTGGCACTGGCGCACGTGTCCTTCCAGTGAGATACAGGTGTGAAGTACGTTAAATCACACTTTGTACTGATTTCACATTTTGTTGCCGTCAAGCAGCTGTTGCGGTTTGCTTTTAGTTTCTCTCTCTCTCTCTCTCTCGCTCTCTGTCTCCTTGTGTCCCTAACATGCTCCACTTCAGAAGCATTGACCTGCTCTGGCACCACGTCACTCATAGCCGAGCCCCGAATCAATCCGCTACTGTTCAGCTCCTCTCACCCCTGTGTCTTCTGGTACCAGTCGTGCGGAATCATATTGGACGTCAGGATGACCACCCGGAACCCCTCTTCATACCACAGCAGCATCATCTTCCTACATTGGGGGGAAAAGGGCAGCCTGTCAGCGCACCATCCAGCGAACGTGCTGCGTTAAACGGCCAGTGTTCAAAGCCGCCAGCCTCCACTAGTAAGCACACTCCTGGGGATTTTCCCCCATTTCTACATCTCCAGGCTGCAGCAACAGAGCCGTCGCCTGATGAGGAAGATTTCCACCAATCACGAAGCTCGGCTCTGCGACGAGCAGCTAGGCCGGCCAACTGCAGAACGTTTGCCAGCCATTTAGGATGACGAAAGAAAATGAGGACAAACAACCTAAGCGCTAAGATTATGGCATTTCCGTCATTTTCTCGATTAAGTTCAGTCAAGATGGGTTTACTGCAAAGATCAAACACATCAAACACCAACCTGGCCTCCGTCAGTCCACTACACCTTAAATAAAACATGCAAAATATGAGAGCCACCAAACACCCCTTATAAATATGTAAGCAATGAGGAGATCCTGTCCCAGCAGTTATTAATGGATTAAACCCAACGATGAACCAAACAAATCACCCCCCTTCAGTCTGATTAAAATGTCACGTACAAATTAGCGTTAAGTGAATTACTCATGACTCTGAGAAGGTACTGTGTTTGTTCACTTTGAAAGCCACCTGTGTGTGTTACCCTAAAGCCTATTAAATATTAACAGCGCCAGCAGGCAGGTTGTCCTGCTTCTGATGGCCTTCCAGCTAATGAACCAGATTTATGAACAGAAGGTCCTTAAACTGCTCATATTAGAGCTGACGCTTTAACACATTACAGATGTGTCCTAAAACCTAATGGAGGATGAATCATATAATCTTTAGTAAACCTGCACTTATGAGAAGCATGTTACATGATAAGAGGAGCCTTGGTGTCATACAGGGCAGTGTGGAGTAGGGTGTGTGCTGTTGCCCTTTCCATTCACCAGGAGGAACATCTCCAGATCTCTACAGCGCACCAATGACCAGGAAAGTCACAACTGACAAGAGCACTAAGGCTCCACGCTTCAGTCTGCTGGAGAAACATGACGGATGATTATCAGTAAATGCCACTTACGTGTGATGGGTTCCGAAGGCGATATCCAGTTTGGCCTAGAAGGACGGAAATAAAACCTTTCATCTACTTATCTGACATTCAGTGATTTAGAATAATGAATTCTGGCCAGGTGCGTGACATACAGACCTGGCAGAAGCGGATGTGTCCGTAAGGCTGTGCCTGTTGGATCAGCCTCGCTTTTGACTCCCGCTTCTCCCCATGAACGATCATCAGCGGCTTGTCCCTTTAGGAGGGCCGACGTTGGGGTTAAAACACAGGCACAACATGCGGCTTCACAGCACGTCAGGTCAACGCAGACACACCCCCCCTATTCCAGTTCCCTCCACCTCCAAAGTAGTGTCACCCAATGTCATCACACAACCAGGGCATGAGAGGCAACGCCGAGTTCCCGTAACAAGAACTCATCCCTACGTCAGGGTCCTACCTGAATTCTGGAGGATACTGCTGCACCATCCAGCCGATGTCGAAGCAGTAATTGAACTGGGAGATGTGAAAAGAGGCATGACTGCTCATTACTGCGCGTCGGTGCGAGAGAGAGCGTGGGAAAGGGTCGCCGCTGTAGTTCCTACCTGCACCGACTCCTTCAAGGTCCCGAACAGTGGCGATAGAATGTCTGCCGGCACGAGGACGAAGGAGAGCAGAAGACGGTTACAGTGAAGCAGGTGGCTTAGGGCAGGGAGGCCAATACATTGCTCACAAGCTACTAGTACAGGGGTGGGCAGTCTTATCCGCAAAGGGCCGGTGTGTGTGCAGGTTTTTGGGATAACCTGTAGGTCAGCTGTTCAAACCCGGGTGTGAGAACTCTTTCAGCCAATCAGTCCTCTAATAAGTAAACAAATTAGGGAGCTGCAGCGAAAAACCACCAACGGCCCTTACTGGATAAAATTGCCCACCCCTGTACTAGTAGCTCACAGGAAGCCAGTGAGTCACTCCCATAACACTTAATCAATCTATTCCTACTATTTCTTCAATCTTAATTCCTTTTAAATTTTGCTTATACATGTCTGCACTGGGGCACCACGACGAGTTATACTTCGTCATACTGCCATGTTTTGCGGTGCTGCAGAGAACAGCCACATGATCCATGGGGAGGGGAAAGGTGCCGAGAGCAGTGTTAGGGTGCCACGGTGCGATTCCAATCGCAAATGTAACTTTCAAAAGTTACTCCCTCAGTATTCCTGGGGTCCTGGGATGTCCCGGATCCCTGCCAATCAATCCATTCAGCAAATTTCATTGTCTACACCTCCCCAGTTGACATCTTTTACCATTTTTACCCCCCTGGTTCATATACACTTAAATTCTATCGTTTTCTTTGTAGAAGCAGCTCTCATTAATTAGGCTGGAGACCCCTGGTTTAGGCCTAGCAGTAAGGTCGGCTGTCACATGACCCTAACAGCCCACCTCTAATGTGCAGAGCTCCGGTATTGTACTTCTTCTCTATGCCAGACACCTTGTTCAGGTAAAAACGGAATATCTCGTCACTCGGAGGCAAACTGGTCTCGTAGAACTCCTCCGGCTCTTCCTTGTAGTCCGGCTCCCTGTGGGGACTCGGGGGCCGTCTGCCTTCTACCTTTGTTCTCTTGGGACTCGGCTGCTTGCGGTTTCTGTTACTGGAGTCAGCAGCTTCGTCGTCGCTGCTTGACAGAGCCCAGCCTGAATCCTCCATCTCTTTCTTTCTCTTCGTGGAGGCAGATGGAGCTTTGTTTTCAAACTTTACTGGGTTCTGCTGGTTATAATGGGCTGCTTGCTTGGCTTCAGAGCCAATAGCGCCACCGTCAGGCTTTGACGGCTCCGGGGGCCATTCTATCTTTGCGTCTGGGCTCGATGAGGAGGTGGATTCCTGCTGCACTCCCAGTGGAGAGTGATGGTCATCTGTAGAAGCCGGGATGGCGCGATTCAAGGCTTTAGATAAGGTTTGCTGAGGCGGATCCTCGTCATCGCTGCTGGACAACGTCCACTTTCCGTGCTGACTCTCTTGAGACATCGTGCAGCTGTGAACATGTTTCGAACTGTGAATTTTTAGGTTGTAATCACGAAGCATAGTAACATTTCGAATATTCAGTCAAAGAAAAAATATTGCACTAATTATTAAGGATGCATTTCGCGTGCGCGTACACATGCACCATTTTTGTTTTGCACGTTGCCCATCATGCACAAGCTGAACAGTTGTGTTAAATAACCCCGCACTTCGCAGATGTTACATGAGTGAGAGAGTACGGGATGCGTTTTATAATGCAAACAGAATAATGGAAATGGAATTTACACAATACTGCATAATAGGGATAATACACATCAGTGGATCATTGTTTACGCGCAACACTGTTACAAAGCAAACCGCCTATGTGCTGGACGCGGCCCACGAAACATGGCGGACGGAAAGCTAGATAACGCAATCGACTCTGATTACTTAAACGCATCTGCTACTTAAACGATAATATGTCTATTAGAAGTTAGTCATAATATGTATACTACAATAACTTTACCAGAATAGCGCCGAAAGTCAGCGTGCGCTAGCACCACGTTGCCTAACCAATCGCATCCCGCAATGTTTTCTGGTGGGCAGGGCCTCAACTCGTAGCCAAACGCGCGAGGCTTTAGTGTTGCTATGGCGCCCGGAACTGTTTCCCCTTTTCAGTTTTGTACGGTTTCTTCGTCAGTTAAGTGGAGCGCTTGAAAAAACATAGAAATGTCCTCGTATAAAACAAGATATTTAATGACAGAAGAAAAGGTTATAACAGATACTGACAGAAGACACTTAGCCACAGTAAGGCTCTTCGTACATAGTTATGTCGTTAACACCCGAGAACATGCTCTTGTTACCCACCGTCTTCGGAGAGCTGATGTCTGGGCTCGTAGCTTTAAAATGCATGCAGTAGTGTTTTGTCTGGTTGAGTGAATGCGTATCTACAGGTTTTCCATTCGTAGGGTCTGGGGTTTTAAAACGGCTGAATTAAAATATCTGTATTGGTGTGTGCTGTTTGATTCAGAATTTTCTTGCCCGCAGGTTTTCCGTCTTTGCGACCAAGAACAGAAGGGCTACCTGAACAGAGAAGACCTGAAGATGGCCGTGGTCATGCTGTTTGGTTATAAGCCCTCCAAGGTAGTCCGTCTTGCTCTCTGCCTTTAAATGATTTATCCGTAAAAACCCTTGAACGCGTACCTCTGTGAGTGTGATAACGGTCCGTGCCCCTTAGATGGCAGTACCACACTGTTATTCCACCCTGGCCTCAGAGGATCAACTGCGTTTTACGCGCAATTAAGAAATCATTCAGTTAATATCAGTTGTGAAATGTCGGACTTTTAACGATGAATCTTTTTTCAAATGCGTTTTTTTAAAATGACATTTTTATAATATACACAAAACTAATGTAATGGTGTTTTTGTTAAAGCTAGAAACAAACACCCTCATGGAGCCGGCCCTGAAAGCCAGTTTACCAGGTAACGTAGAAGCCGTGTCGTTTACAGCATTGCCGTATTTCTTATTCAACCTGCCTGAGTTACCTTGATCACTGCGCGGTCATGTCCACAGGCCATTCCCATTTTGTGCAGTGATCTTATATTCCATGTGTTGCTCTTCTGTCGAGGTATTTTCGGGCTGGTCTGCCGGTGGCTGCTGGGACGGTAACCGCTTTCGATGCACCCAGCATTGCATCATCTTATTACAGCCTAGAACACGAAGGAGTTGTGTGAAAGGTACACAGGCTTCGGATGGCTCCTAACAAGTAAACTTTACTTTTCAAGGAATGGTTTAAGTGATAGACATAGGCTTGTAAAAGATTTGCCTCTTTGTTTCGAGCGTTGATGGATTGCTTTAGTGCAGCACACTGGGCTGTGCTGTTCTGATGAGGTTTTCCAGCAGGAAATGTGACAGTGAAATGCTCTGGGGCTTGTTTATGCTTGGACAGTAGCATTATATCCTGGATAGACGACAGAGCCACAAGTACTGCATCCCTCCCTTGCGTTCAGATTCTGTGACCTGTCCCCTTTTACATTTCTCTTGGAGGTCTGAGTTTTAGTGGTGTATTCCCAAAGAGTTACACCTAATGTCTCAAGCCTAGGTGGGTACTTTTGTTATACTCTAGAGCCAGCAACTTGGTCTTATTGCATGTGGACGTCCCGCTGCAATGTGGGCGGGTGCAACAATTCGGTGGGAGTAAGTGCCGGCTGCTTGCGCCTCCAGCATGCCAGGCCGCGACTCGCATTTCTCCCTACAGATTTCGACTCATCATTGCAGGCCAAGCTTCAGATGGCTGGCCTGCAGTAGCGAGGGAGGCCGTGCGATCTTGGATGAAAGGCCACCACACTGCTGACGTTTGCTCCACTGCCTGGTCCCTTTGTGTCCTGTGGCATCGGCCGCAAGTCGGCCCCATGGATGGTGTAGTGCCAGTCTAATGATGAATTATCGGAGTTAATGAAAGAATAATCAGCACTTTTGAAATGAATTATTCTCTCCCGGTGAGATCTACCTTCAGTGACAGACTTTTAATTAAAAATGTGTGTGAAGTGTGTGAGGTTATTTTAGTTAAATTTTCAGAAAAATGAATCATAATTCACATACTTTTCAGTGTATCAGCTCTTTTCTGTTCCCTTTGTCGTAATCTCGGTGGCCTCGGAGACCCTCGGTCAGCGCATTCGATGTCTTCCCCAGGCTGGGCTCCCTTGGCCTCTACGCACTGTGTGGGTCCCTGTTTCCCCCGGAATGCGCTCTGTGTTTTGCGCATGGTGCCCTCCATAAAGAGGGCCATACAGATGATGGTGATGCTGACCTCAGGGCTGAGACTATGTCTCTCTTGATTTCTCTGTTCTGGAAAGGTGTCTCCATGGACCACTTTGTGTCACTGATGGGAAGGAAGCTCTCCGTTCAAGATCCCTATGAGAGAACGAGGCAGATCTTCAGTGTCTTCGATGCGCACTGTGAGTTCTTCTGTATGGGCACATTTCTGTCAGTAGGGGACGCTGTCATGATTATTATGATTTGGTTTCTACGTGCAAGACAGAGACGATCACTGCATGCGACTGTCTTAAGAGGGATACTAAGAACCTCAGCCCAGCAGTAGGGAAGCTTATCTAACCAAGAGACAGTGTCTTCCTGTGGGCATTCTGTCTGTCATGTTCCCTACTGGATGGCTCAGACTCAACAGTTTCATGTGGGGCTCAAGTCATCTTTGGCTTGGAAGCTGTCAGGTAGCCTCCAGAATAATATCATTCCAGTCAGATCTGTGCATTTACCCAGCATGCAGTGTACCAAAGTGCCAGTGTGGGTAGGTCTGCTTAATGACCCCTGCACGCTGGGGTGTACTGAAAGTGTGGCTGAAACGGCCCAAGCACAGTGTCTCCTATATGTCTGCTTGTAGCCTGGCTGTGCAGGCGAGTTGTTTGACATGTTAGTCATTCTCTACCAAAATGCCCTTGGGTCTTTGGGATTTAAGTGCACCAGGTCTCGTTCCTCTTGAAGGCTCTGGCCTGTCGCCAGACGCCAGCAAAGCCCCAGCTCCATGGGCCTGCCCCCTGCCAGTGTCACCCTGGTGTGGTCACACAGTGAGCCGGACCTTGTGATGAAGTCGCTCTCAAGGAGCACCCCAACCCGACATGCATGGACCATGGTTCTGGTCCAGTGCGCCCTTTTGATCTTCATACAGGCGTCAGTACTGTGTTGCTGTCTGGGCTCTGGTGCATGTCTATAGGGACGCTGATGTGTGGCATAAACACTGGAGGGCGCTACCATTCAAGTGGGTACTGCAGTAGCAGAGCAGAGCAGCTCCAGATCTCAGCCTCTGTGCAGCCTCAGAGCACTTGGCCAGTCATAGTACACCTTATGCTCTGGGCCTGGCCATTCCTGCCCTACCGTTCAGGTCACCTTTGTGTGTAATTTTCTCTTAAAATCGTACTTTACTTATAGCAAGCTCTGCATGATCACATCATTGCACAGCTGTATGTAGGAGTAATGGGTAGGCTGATTTATCTCAGTTCACTTTGGCATCAGACAGTGGACAGTAACCCCCAGAACAGAATTTTTACCCCCAGAATCAGATATTTATCTCTCTCTGAATGAGAGTTGTCCCCCAGGATACAGCTACCTCCAGAAAGCCCGTGGTACAGGT
>JABFEA020000029.1:13616467-13651841 GCA_019775915.2 Cyphomyrus plagiostoma | reverse complement strand
TCGTACTTTACTTATAGCAAGCTCTGCATGATCACATCATTGCACAGCTGTATGTAGGAGTAATGGGTAGGCTGATTATCTCAGTTCACTTTGGCATCAGACAGTGGACAGTAACCCCCAGAACAGGTGTGTTCCCAAGGGTCTGAAGGAGGGGTTGTCTGTAGCTGAACCTTCAAAAGCTGGAATCCAACCTAGACTGGTCTGACAGAACCACTGGCATGATCTTGGACTGTGAGCAGCTTTCCCTTGGCCAAAGTAACTCGTGGTATCGGCTGACAGACATTTGAGGAGGGTGTTTTGAGTTTCCTGGGGTTTGCATTGTCTATGATTTGGTGTAGTTTAGATAGATCCCTCATTTTCGGAACCTTGTTTCTGCAGGTCATGGTTTTCTGACCCTGGAAGACTTCAGAAGAGTCTTTTCTCGCCTGGCTCCCCACCTGCCAGACCGGACCATACAAGAGGCCTTCCGGTAAGTTGCGCTCTGTTTGCAGAAACACAGCCTGTACGCCCACTGTGTTTATGGCCTTTGCCATGTCATTCTTTGCATAAATACTTCCTGGGTCAGGAGGTTCTGGTGACCTCAGCAAAGGGTGTAATGTTCACAGCTTATAGCCCCGCTGTACTGTCCTTGACCCGCAGGCGAAGGGGGTGCCCTAAAGCAGATGGGCATTGGGCACCTGGAGTGCTGTGCATTCAGGGGCAGGCTGTGTACGCCACAGCTGAGCTTTTCCGTTGCTAACAGCAACAACTACATTTGACATGAAAGTCTCATGCTGCCAAAGCTGCCAAACCACAAGTGCTGAGCCGTGAGTGTGAGAAACACGACAATGAGGCCTTGCCTTTTCATGTTCCTCTGCAGACAGGGTGCTGTTCGGTGGCCTGCCATTGACCTCGGCTGTGGGAGTATACTGTACCAGCCATGCTTCTTACAACAAGTAAACAGTCAGCTCCTATAACAATACTTGGTTTATCTGCATGCCCAAGGCTCTGTTTAACCCCAAGTGTCTGGCTAAACAGTCTAAACCTGGGGTGGGCAATCTTATCTGCAAAGTGAGTTTGCATGTTTTTAGGATAACCTTTAGGTCAGCTGTTCAAGCCCAGGTGCGAGGACTCTTCAGACAATCAGTCCACTAATTAGTAATCTAATTGCTGGATTAAATTATTAATCTATTACATGAAGGCTTGTACTTTGCTAGGTCTCCCTCCAAGGGCAAGGACGCCCCCCTGGGGTGCAGCCTCCTTGTCACCATCGTGGCAGAGTAACTTAGGGCCATCGGTTGTTACACCTGAAGCGTTGCTGCTGGCAGTGTTGCTCTCTTTGTTGTTTCAGTCTCTATGACAAATTTCTGTTGTCGGCTTCCCATAAACACTGGCACTGAGATGGCTCCCCTGATAGCCATCTGCTCAGCTGTACGCTCCTCACTGACTGTCTCGCGGTCATGGAGCCGCCCTGCAGTCATAGTCATGTATCTGACTGCGGGGCGTCACGAGTGCTGGGTGCAGAGCTGGCCCATGTGTCTCTAGGCCAGGGGTCTCCAACTCCGGTCCTGGAGAGCCACTATTTATTTATTTATAATAAAATGGACTGATGGTAACAGGTCAAATTCGTAATCCAGTAGGTTTTCTATCCTACTTGGCTTCTGATGAGCCACACCTGGCCCTGGTATTTACCTGAGAACAGGTGTAGCTCATCAGAAGCCAGGTAGGATTGAAAACTGACTGGACAGTAGCTCTCCAGGACTGGAGTTGGAGAGCCCTGCTCTAGTCTGTCTAGTGTTACAGGCTTGACCAAGTTGCTTAATATTCATTAGATAAGATAAGCCTTGGTATTCTTGTGAAAGTGATTAATTAAGCAGCTGTGATCTTTCTTTGTGTGGGAAAGTGGGTGAACTATGTAAATTGAATTAAAACATCACAATAAAGCTCTTATCAAAGCAAAATGCAATTAAGAATTGCAAAGTGTTTTACTGTAAGGAGTACAGGCAGTCTACACAGGCTCTATCTGAATTGCATTATTGCTGCAATTATGTCAGTTGAGGTCCTGCTAAAATAATTTGGAGAAATATGTATGCTGATTTGCATTCTTACATTGAACTGTTTTTAGGGGGTTGGTGCATAGTAGTGGGCTTGGGTAAGGTAGATTGTTTTGGTGTAAAGGTTTGGTGTATGGTAGACTTGGTCTTGTGGGTTGGTGCATGGTAGAGTTGGTGCGGTCGACTTGGTGCAGAGCAGTGCTGTTCGATAGATTTGGTGCAGAGGGCTAGTTTGCAGTGGGTTGGTGTACAATAGTGTGCTACTGCTGCCTTCTGCACCGTTACTCACCTCTCTCTGCTTCTCTGCTTTCTCAATGTGCATGTCATCTCCCTTGTCTTCTGGAAAAGGCTTCCAGGCCTCCCAGATAGAATTCCACGTTTCATTTTAAGACTTTGAGTCAGTGACACCTTGTGCTGACTGTATGCAGTTATCCTCCAGAGAGGCGGGCAGCTGGAGCCAGCCTGTCACACTGTAATGGACATGGAATTGTTAAAAGGATCAATCAATGCTTCTTATCTATCCCTTGATCCCATAAGTGGTACAGTGAGTGCTGTTTTTGGTTTGCTGTCCACACAGTGGTCACCTGAAGGCTCTGCAAGTACACTTCAATCAGCCTCAATCCATGTTTTTAAATGAATCCTGACTATGTACCTGGCTAACGTTAATATGACAGTTATTTGTTTCAAACACTATGACCATTTAGAGACAGTGGGCTTTTAATTGGACACTTTTGACCGAAGGATCGTTTACAGCATTGGAGCAGCTCAGGATTGCTGTGGTATTTACTGGATGAGGCCATTAGGTTCCAAAGAGCGGAACACCTCCTTCTGTTTTTGTTGAATAGAGTTTACATGTTTGATGGTTTGGTGCATAGCCCGCCTATGGCTGATGTGGGGAGAGCAGGCAGTCAAAAGGGGACTAATCTTTAAAACCAGCAGACAGCAAGTCCCTTGAGTTTTCTTACAGTGGACGTCTTCCATATGGCAGTATGCAGTTTAAAGACAGTATTGGGAATCCCCTAGCTGGGGCTCATTGGGCTAAGCTCTCACCCAAACACACTGCTCTTAAAGATCGCCCATTGTCGTCGGTGCTCAAGCATCAAACCAAACCGGTCTTTCCTTTTTATCAAGAAAGAAAAAGAATATCGTTGGCAACAGGCCATTATGGCAAGTTGCTCATCCACAGGGTCGCATCTCCTCCCTCTCCAAGCTGCGTTTCAGAGTCTTGCACCTGTCAGGGGAAGGGAAGCAGGCAGCTGGCTGGGGTGAGCTCTCTCAGGCTCCACAGCTCTGCGTGCTAATCCTAGCTAACTGGATCTAGCCCAGGCATCTCGAGTGCTAGAACGAGTCTCTTTGTCTCTTCTTTACTTATTTATTTAATTTTGTTTTTGAATGATGACTTACCTTTCATCTCTCCAAGCCAGTTAGTCTGGCCTTGAAGCTGCTGGCCTGAATTTTCCCTGTGTGCTACCAGGGGACCTTGTCCTCAGACTTGGAGTGGAGAGCAGGAACATGCCGGCAAATAGCTGCCTCTGTGGATTGTTTTATTTTATTTATGTTTTTTTTTTCCTCACTCCAAAAATAACTGCAGACTTCAGTTTTGATTGGACAAAATGAGCAATCAAGCTCTCACTTCCTGGAGCATCTTAAGGAGCTCATTAGTGTGTGGGGAAGGGGGGGGGGTGCAGAATTTTTCTGAGCATCCCTAGATACTCAGCTGCAGAATTCTGTGCCACGATTGGCTGAGGTATGCTTCTACAGCTGGAGAAAGCTTTTCTCTGTGGGGCGGGGGCTCTAGTCCTTCAGACTGATGACAGGCCTTCCAACACTGACCTGGAGTTGGGCGTGTCATAGAAAGAGAACTATATGTGTATGGCCACATTCAGCGGCGAGAAAAGGGGTTTCTGATGGTCGACCTGCTGTGTTGTACGATGTAACGGGACATAAACACCAGCCATTAACACTGCGGATAATAGTACTCGTGATCTGAGTTAGGGATTGTGTGTGTAGCTGTACCTGAGTAAGTGAAACGTCCGGCAATATAAAAGCATCAGCCATTAAACTTCTCTTGTTGTCTTGGCATTCATAGAGGAAAAAAGTTTATTTAGATATGGCACACGGTCAAAGCAAAGAATTCTGGAGAACTTCCATCCGGAACCTCGAAGGGTGTCGAGTCCAGTGTTTGACTGGCAGGCAGATATTCACTGTAAATGTGGGCTGCCGGACTGCTGGGAGGGAGCCTGTGTGAGCTTTGAAGCGGAAGACCGTTCCTCTTGTCACGGGCTGTTTTTTCCTGTAGAAAATAAAAATAGTTTGGACCGGCATCTAAGCGATCCCCTTCCGCCGTGTCCGCCAAAGAGCCCTGCTCCACAGATCAGTCATGGTTCCCTGGCTTCCAGAGCGGACGCAAAGACCTGCCATGTCTCTCTCTCTCCCCTCCTTTGATGAGAAGCTGAAGAGGACTAGAGGGGGCTCTGTGGCCAACATGTTCACCTCCTGCATGGGGACGCTGGTGGCCTCCCGCTAGCTGCTCTGGATATGCTACATGTGGACAGCAGGCATTAAACCTGACACACTTGCCCCAGGCTGTAGGAGAGACGGCAGCTGTCTGTCGGGCTGGTTTAGCTGGTGGTGGCGGGGGGGGGAGTGCAATCTCAAGCTAATTAGAAAGTGAACAAAGCAACCTCGGCCCACTTCTCCCTCCGCACAACTTTCCCGCCCCTCAGATGGACAAATAAACACGATAAATGGCGTAATTAATCCATCTGGCGAAGTGAGGGAAGGAGCAGGCTGCCGGCTGGTGGTGATAAAGCAGGGATCCCAGCGGAGCACTGGGATCGCGTCTGGAGAAAGCATGCGGGCCGGTCGGCCAACCGGATGACCTGCTTTACATCGCCATGCTTCTGTATTCTCCTGTCCCGTCTATGTACCGATCAAAGTGGCTTCAATCCCCTCATCGTGCTGATGTATCCACAATGTCATCAATGCCGTTTACGCCCGGGTTGCCTCCACAGGGAGACCCGTCGCCGGCTTTGACCACTTCCCCGAGCCTCCTCCTGGCACTGCGGGCTGTGTGATGTGGCACTGTCTGACGGTTGACCGGCTGCTCTCACGGGAAGCTGTTGTCCAGCTCATTCTTCTGTTTCTCCCTGGTAAAATTTCAATGGCACATTCATTCATGTCCGTATTGGACAAAGTTCAGGAACAGCTGCGAAATGTCAACACAAGCAAGATGGACCAAGCAGGCTCCTCTCTGTCAGTGTTAGTGTGGCTTGCAGAGGGAGATGACATCACCACCGGAGGCTTTGCAGGTCTCTCTTTTGAGGGTTCAGCAGGTTTAGTCTGTTCAATGAGGCACCCTGGTCCCAGAAGCATGGTGTCTGCTCCACTGGTCAGCCAACCACTTCTGGGCATTTCCTTCTTTTATTTATCTGATGCACGCCATGGGAAGGCACCCTGCCCCTGTGTCGTGTTTCCCAGCACCCTGCTGAGTTGTGGGAGCAGCTGGGATGAACTGCAGTGAGGAAAATCTGCTGTGCAACTTCAGTGAAGGACCCCCCTACTGGCCAAACTGGGTGTCACACCCACCGGCATTCTCTCTCCTTCATTGGCTTGTGAATGATGCTTCGGTTCTTTGCTCATGGAACACTAATGGCAGCACACTCCTGCTGGGAGGCCATGAATAAACACACGGAGATTTTGGTGAATCACAGCCCTGGCGTTTCCGGCGGAACAGAGAACAGCGCGTTCAGTGGAAACGTGCCTCGCTGTGCTGGCCTGTTTAAAGCCAGCTTTTCCCAAGGGGGGCACTTCTCTCACACCTTTTTTTTTCCTCCTTGTACTGCTTTTGAATCCCCCAAAGCTCAAATGCACAGAGCCCCCCTGTTAAGCTCGGGATTGACAGCTCGGCCCATGAACGTGCGGGGGAAACGGTGTGGCGATGACCGGCAGCATTCTGGGGATGCTAAAATAGATGCTCTGGCTGGGGATGGCCAGCACCGGAGCCGGAGATGAGACTCTCAGCGCTCCATCTGTCCCCCTGACACAGGGCCGCTTCAGCGTCGCTGTTTTTCACAGCACCTCGCTCCCCTCCTGTGCCTCTTCATACCCTAACAGATGGATTCTCAGTGTAAAGGGTTTCCACTTTCCGTCGGGTCACCGCGAAAAGATGAGGTAGGCCCGCGTGGAGGGATCTGCTTCTCCCTCTTAAAAAAACCCAATCTGTCGCTCCGAAGCACAGGGTGACCCGTAGCCCTTAGCGCGGTGTGTTTATCCACGGAGAGTGCGGCAGTCTGCTAGTGCGAAAGTCGAGCTGGATCTGCTGGAGGAAGGACGCGGAGACACACGTCGTTATCGTTAACACGGCCGTCTTTGACGCGGTAGGCAAGGCCGCATCCTGCTCGGATTGCTTCTGACTTGCCCCCCCCTCGTACCCCCATCCGTTATATCCTAGGAAAATGCTGAAGTGCTTGAGGAATGAGGAGTCACTCTCGGTTCTGAGAGGATTAAACGATTACCATCTCATCGTCTACCGATCTTATGAGCAAGTTCAAAATGGCGCTAGGTACCTATTGTGAAGTGATTACGGGCTCGCTGCGGATGTGCCGAATTATCCAGCTTTCAGGGCGCCTTTGTTCTTACTGTCCCTTTCCTTTCTCACAAATAGTCAGAGGTCAGGCCGTGTGGGAGCCATGCACCTGAGGATTTGTTCTCTGTAATGGAATTTAGGTCAGGACCAGGGGTCTAAGGTCGACACGTGGCAATGCTGGCACTCGCTTCCCCTCCCGGTCCCTGTGGGCGGGCCGAACTCACACTCATGTCCTGGGGGTTTGATGTTGGGTGTTATGTGGTTTCCCATCGGATCGCTGACACTGGCACATATACAGTGATGTTACAGTGCAGAATCCAGTGCAAAGCCTTTCTCAGCTTCTGCGTTCTGCTCCTGCTGTGCCGTCTACTGTCCCCTCTCAGCTGGCATGAAACGGTCTGTTTTAAAGGGGAACGGATGGCCGGAAGGGATGATGACCTTACCTGTTTTTCATGATCTTAGCACTGACATACGTTTGCCATGCATTTTCATACCAGTAAATTATGGAGACTCCGGCAGTGAGGGTAACCATTTGCTGCTGTTTCACACTGTAAAAGGCTCTGAGGTTCCGGTAGCCATGCTGAAGATCTGGATCTTAGTGACGTGAATGGGAGTCTTGATAATGTGCTCTGGCTGGATACTGTGTATCACACCTGTGTGCTCTCTGTCCTTCTGATGCTAGCCCTGGGGGGAGGACAGTGATCCCCAGGAGGAGAAGGCAAACCTTCACTTTCAGTGATAACTCAATTTGAGCGAATGAAGAAAAGCTGTATCAGTGGAACCCCTTTGCCTGCAAAGGCATTGAGGGAGGTACTAACCCGTTGGGGTGCTGAAGAACGGATCCCGGAGCTGCGTGCTTGCAGTGTGGGGCGTAGTGCGCCAGTACGGCTCGCCGCAGATGGTAATCGGATCTGACAGAAGCCAGCCGGCCGATGCACCCACGCCACCAGGCCTCTTAGGCCCCTGTTGTGAATCTGTGGAAAACATAAACGCTTTAAAGCAAAACGTTGCAGTTGAGGAAGCATCCCAGGGATATCTCTCCTTCCCCCCGCCTGCGCTCCCAGACGCACCGTCCAACACTGGCTTTGTTCTTACCACACACCTCTCCTACTGCTGCTTTCTGTTGCCCTCCTGTGGTCTTGGCCAAAGCTGCACCTCCCACTCATCCTCCCGCTGGGCTTGGGGGGGGGGGGGGTCGCTCCCACCTGGCCACAACACCTGTGTCTGTCCATGCAACGGGTAGTGCTGAGTCAGGCATTCTAAAGTTCGGCCGCAGGATATGGTCACTCCTGATGTTGGATGACTTTATTTGGGACCCCTTTTGGATCTTCGATCTGCTTTGTGTACGTCTTAGATGTTTGGTGTTTTCTGTTTTTGTTTTTTTCTTTCATGCTCCATACTGTGTTCACTCTGGAGAAGTAACCCTCAGTAAGTCTTTGGAGGTCCTCTCCATGCTCCATGCTGAGGTGCGGGATTCCTCTAGGAACAGCATGATGTGCTCAGACTCTGCCTTTTTCCTGGCTTTGTCCCAGGCCTCCAGAGCCGCCTTCTCAACTCCAGCACACTGTCTCTTAATTACTTGACCAGCTTCTTTACTTCTTAGTCAAGTTTAAACGCATGGTGGGGAGGACACAATTTATGTTGGGTGATGCCGTCGGTAAAGTGGGCCGCAGGGGGGTGATGGCCCATTCCCTCCTGAAACCAAGCCAGGAAGGTCAGCTCCTGATCCTCCAGGGTGCGCAGTGTCTCAGGGAAGCTGTCAGGCAGGACTGCTTCTACACACCTGGAAGCATCAGCGTGTCGGTGGAATCGCTGAGTGTCCCTTAACCGTTCTCCTCTAAGGCAGCGTCTGCAGCCCACAGGAAAATTGCATTAATCATGTACATTCTCAAGTAAACTTTGCGTGTCCACAGTCTGTGGTGTACTGGTACATTTTGATCTGTTGGGATGTACTGGGAGAAGACATTCCTGTTTGAGGCTACAGGAAAACCCTGCCCAGTAGAAAAGCAGGAAGAGTGACTTCTTTTGAGCTGTAATTGTAACCGGAATCCATGCATTGTTGGTGCCCTGGTTGCTGTGTGCAGGAGCAATTTTTTATTTATTTTTTTTGTGTACTGCTGCATGTGGTTAAAGATTGTTTCCCTCATTGGGTTTAAAGGATTTAAGTAGCCAGACTCCTACCTTTATGTGAAAGTCAGTCCCCCAACATTGGTTAGAACAGTGTTGGGCCCAGTCCTCTGAAGGTGCCTTGGCAGCAAAGTTGTTACTCTCGTATCTTCAGCAGGACTGGGAAATTCAAAGCCTCTCATCCTTGTAGCTTCTCTGTAGTCAACTCTCCACTCCCCAGATTGGTATCTTTGTTTCCATCACTGTCACTGTATGGCCATAGCTATCACTTTCCATAGCCCTGCCCAGAAATCTCCCACTGGAAGGGCAAGGTTTTAACAAGCTCGTCCTCGCTTCTGCTCTGAATGCATTGCAGCCTCTTAATGGACTGAGATATGTGCGATAGTGAGCTATCTAGGTCAGTGTTTCCCAACCCAGTCCCCGGGGAACCCCGGACAGTCCACGTTTTTGCTCCCTCCCAACTCCCAGCCAATCAGGAACGCCGAATACCTGGTACAGGTGCACTGGGAGCTGAGAGGAAGCAAAAACGTGGACTATATCAGGGGTTCCCCCCGAAGACTGGGTTGGGAAACACTGCTCGAGGTGTTCCTTCAGATGTGTCTGCAATGAGGCCTCTAACAACAGTCGAGGGTTGAAAAATCAGACGCAGGACAATGATCGCTCTTGAACAAACTCCAGGCTATGTGCTGTCTTCTGGCAATGGCCATAGCTATGTTCTGTGGTACATGATGGTTGAACATTGCACTATTTTTTTGTGCCAGACATTGGTTTTTAAGTAGCAGCATGAGAGGGGAAAATGAAAGCCGCGGAAGGTGGCTCTGGCCCTGAGGATAGCAGCCATTCTGATCAAAAATGCAAACAGGAGCGGAGAGTTTTCCCGACAGAGTGAGGGGTAAACCCTTGATCCCTGGAAGCTGCTCTTAGAGGTTGGCCTGTCAACCTAAGTCAAGTGGGTTTTATTCTCACAACATCCATTTACAGGTATACAGTGACATGAAAGAACGTTTCCCCTGGAGCACATTACAACATACAAACAGCAGGTGACTAGGGGAAGGTTTCCACAGTACGCACAGTACAGTGCTAAAATCAGGATAGTGTGCAATGGGGGGGGGGCTGGACACAAGGGTATATATATCTAATCCAGCGTTTATGTCAACAAATACAGAAATATAGAGGTGTGGAATAAGAATAGTGGATTGAATGAATAGATAAGTGATATCTAAAGTTAAAGTGACCAGAACCGGTGACGGGATGTATTGTTAGGGGATGCCCCTGTTGTTTCCCCATTACATAATGTTTACTGCCTGGGGTCCTTCGGAACAAATGGCTGTATCCTCCAGCTGGCAGACTGTGAACGTGGTTCCTTGCGGCAGGTCCTGAGAAATTCCTCTAGTGGTCGGCTGCAAAGGATGGATGTGCGAGAGTGTGTTTCTGAGGTGGGTGATGAGTCTCAAGGCAGGGACAAAATGCTGTTCTCTTCCTGATGTTATTATGGTGTTGTCTGGTTGCCATGGCAGTGTGGCTTGGTGATTTATGCTTACTGTAAAAAGACCCCCACCAGCCCTGCTGCTCCCATTAAAGAAGCACATCCTGCTCTCTGTTTGGGCGTGTATCACACCAGTATCCAGAGGGGACAGAAACTATATCAAAAAGATTAGACTGTTGGGAGAGCATCTCCCCCAAGAGAAATGTTCACCTTGCTTAGCCAGTGTGGGAACATAGACCACCTGTCACCTGACGGTGATGAAACTCTGTGAGCGCCCCTCCCCTTGTCCTTGGCAGCCTTGAGGACCTTAGGAGGTGGATGAAGAAGCTGGTAATGGTGAACTGGTATACAGTGGCATGGATGGGATGGATGGAGGACAGGTCCTCAGGAGGTTAGCTGAGCGTCCCCAAGGCTGACATTGTTACTTTGATCCAACCTTTCCAGGTGTTCAGGGTCATTCGCATGACCGTTTGGAGGTGGGTCAGCTACTTGTCATCTGGTCCCCTCTCACGGGTGCGTATAGTGGAGGAGATGCATTCGCAAAGAGATGGAGGTTGGGGTTCAAGATGGTCTCAGCAGATCACCCAAGTTGAAATGTGCCGCCGCCAGCCTTGTCCTCATATGGATGGAGTCTATATGGAGTGTGAAAGGCTGATTTTCTGCCTGCTCCTCTGCTTTATCTTGTTTAATCCCCCCTTGCTGCCGAATCTCCCACAACATTTGTTGCGCCCACAATCCACATTTGTGCTTGCACCCTTGCAGGGGGTGCATCAGTGCAGCAGAGGCACCTCGCCGCCCCCCTCTTTGGTTTCCCAGGGAGACAAGTGGGCAGGTGGATGCATGCCGTGGCTGGGCACCATGCAGAGGCTCGTAGGCCACATGGCGGGGCAGGGGTGGGTAAGCGTTAGAGACTGCCTGTTTGGTGGGAAACACTGACTGCAGAGGCTAAACTGGGCTACGACTAAGGCTGGTGGTGCGTTTTTGTTCCCCTTCCAGGGAAGTGGACCAAGACTCTGACGGACACGTCAGTTTCCAGGACTTTGAACGTGTGGTCGGCCGGGCCGAAGACCAGCCCTAGATGACATCTTTGAACAAATCGGAGTTTTCATCGTGACCAGTCACTGAACCCAGCAAACGATAAAGATGTAGGTGTTGCACTAGCAGAGTAATGCCATCTGCATTTATACTGTTTTATTTGCCACTGCTGGCTCAGCATCTTTGTTGCCTCGTACGTTGAGGAAGGCTCTATAGCTGTGAGCGGTCACGAGTCGGGCCTTTTTCCCTGCGCTGCATCCATCCACATCTGAAAGGTAGACCTGCTGGCGGCAAATTAAACAATGGGAGTTATAATCAGACTCATTTTAATCATTTCTGTAGAAGCCACTCACCGTAGCCCCGGCATCTTTCCGCAGTGTGTCCAGCGTTTCTTTGTGGTTGTGTACTAAATAATGTTTGTGAGCTTCTCCACCCATCTGAATAAAGATGTGTTTGTTTCTATATTCTGCCTGGGGTCTTCATCTGCACAGTGATTGCACGCTTGTGCTCTCTAAATCTGTCCCAGTACTGTGCTGGCCACAGACGGCGAACGGTGGGGAGCTCTTTAATCCACAGGCCAGCCCGCATTGAGGAGTGTGTGTTTGCCCTTTGCAGATGTGTCCCTGAGGTGGCCTGCCACCCAGAGCTTAAAATGTCACTTTCTGAGCCCCTCCCTATGGCAGATTGCGTTTCCTCCACCTGTGTCTGTTGATCTGTAAATGTTTTTCTACAGTTTTTCAGAAACAAACTGCCATCTCGTCCCAGATATCTTGTGCCCTGTGCTTCCTGGGTTAGGCTCCAGGCTTCTTGGATGGATAGACCCGCCTCCCAGAATCTTCTGCTCTATGCCCTCAATCCTGGGGGGGTGAGTAAGGAGGCCTTGTTGCTGCATTTTCTGAATCACGGTGTGAGCTGCCTTTTTCTGCCGTGTCTTATTCTGTCAACCTACTACCTAAATGGAGGTTATGTTGAGCACTGTTAGCAGGCAGGAAAGCGTTGTATTGTCATTTTCTGTCTTAAAATTATTTTCGAAAACATGCTTCTGGTCTGGCTGATGTGGGGGGCCATGTATCTCTGATAAACTCTGTCTCCTAGTGTGATTTCTCAGCCCATACGAGGGCATTGATTTTCCAACGGGCAGGACTCTTAAACATGATGTATGGATCCTTGTCTGTTGCTCTTACCTATAAACCTGGCACAGCCACTCCAGAGCCCTGTGTAATGGATGGCACTGTGCCGGGATTTTGTGTGACTCGTATGGAAGTGGGAAAGTCTGCACGTGGCCTGCCAGTGTATGCCGTCACCGTACCGCGCATTCGACTGGCAGCTGCCCGCGCTGCCAGTTGACAGTCCTGGTGTAGAGATCACCCCTCTGCATGACTCTGCTGACCTCAGCACTGCACTCTGTCAGGTTCATGATGACTAACCGCAGAGTGGCATGTGGATATACAGTGTGCCGTGGCCAGGGCCTGCTTGTCTTACTTTTGCGGGAGGGCCGTATTTTTCAACTTTTAAGAGTTAAATGTCTAAAACATTTTAAATTGTTTCACACTTGAAATATCTTGATATTTGAAAGTGTTTGTCTGTCTCTGACTGTGCGTGTGGGGAAGCAGCTTTTGGTTCTGTCCCCCCCCCCCCCCCCTTTTGGGACCCCACCCTGGATGTGTGGGGTCTGGCTGTCCTTGGCGCCCCCCCCACCTTGTTTGGCAGCACAGAAGCTCAGACTGTGACCTGCTGGAGCTGTATTACTGGAGTGGGGCTCAATTAGCGAGAGTAAACAGTGCGGCCGCTGTTGGCGAGTCCTTATCAGCCTGTCATGTTGGCACAGCATTAAGGGGGTACAATTATGCGCTGCTGCCTGGCGCAGGCTGCCCACGTGTGCACATAGTCTCTAGCGTTTTCTGCTTCTGCTGTATTGGATTATTGTGAGCGACATAGCCCTCAATAGAAACTGGAGGTCAGCTTACAGGTTGCTTCATGCTTAGAAGAACGATTCTCCTCTCATTTTGTCATAGAGACACAGCTTTGGACAATGGTGACATGTTTCATGGGCAGGCAGCTCACCGAGCTTCCTGGGACGCCAATGTTCTGCTTGCACCTTTGTCACTTCACAAGAAAAATTCTGGCATATGCTTGACTCTGCCTTAGTCTGCTGTGACCTCTGCGGACGGGGCAGGATAAGTGCAGGAATATGCCTGCCCACGTGGGGGCCGGCACTCAGGATGATGGATGTGGACCTTGTCCCCCTGCTGTGGCACATCCGAGGTGCTGGTGAAGGCTTTGCCCCCCCCCTTTGTGGAGACTCTGGAGCCTTAAGGCACTCAGATGCAGAAGTCTTTTCTGGTGTGGGTAGTTGGAGAACTTTGCTGCGCTGGATGACCGTATATTTACCCTGATGTTTGATTTGGCCTCAACCTCCCCCCCCATTTCTGCTATTTCTCATGGAAACCTATTGATTTCAGCAGAACTGAGCATGTACCTGCTGTTTTCAGACAGCCCATAATCAAACGTGCAGCTTGACAGCACTGGTAAATAAAATCAGGTCTCATAAAAACCATCCAATGGCCGTGACTGAAACAGGTGCCAGTCACTTGGGCCTGATAAAATCTCCCGAGTTTGGCCCTTGTCAGAACACACACTGCCTTGGAGTGCCTAAAGGGGCTAATGGGGGACTCAAAAGGTCTGCTTGATATCTGGTCCTGTTGGTCAGAATGTGGTCCTTTCTGGCTCTGCCTCCATTCTGAAGAGCCGTAGACCTAACAAGCTGACCTGCTGTGGGCTGTGTATGTCCGCATCCCCTGTGGGTAAATCTGCTGGGAGAGTGGTGCTCTTACAGGCATGGTAAGCAGTTTCTGGTTTTCCTGACAGGGGTAAAGGGCTTGGACACCCCAGAGAGAGGACAGAGAACGCTTGCCGAATGTCCACCAGCTCGATGAGGTCCTGTCTCGTCGCTTCTGCATTGTTGATCCTCCTCATGGTTTTCGTACAGCACCTCAGCCCCTCTCACAGAGCAGTGTTTCCGGCAGGACTGTCCCCACCTTATTCGGATTTGTGTGTCCTGCCAAAACATTGTTTTCATGTTTGGATGTTTTGTGAAATGCGCCTGGCGGCGGTTGCTATAGAGATAGAGATGCTTGGTGCCACTGAGCCGCTTCTCGCACGCGAGATCCTGGGAGGGTCTCAGCTCCCTGTAACTTTTGGAAGATTTTGCTCTAATTATATCACAGTGCTGCTCATGTTCACACTGCCCAACTCGGGATAAAAGACCAGATCTGCACTACAAATGTTATAATGAGACTATGTTACATCTGAAGTCGATGCCTCTGACTTTGTGAATGTCCAAAGGCATTATTTAATGTTCATTCTGCAATGAAATTAACTTGGGAAGCTATTTTTGTTCTTCAATCTGAGCTTTACTCCGAAACATCTCAGGTGACACAACCTTCTCTCTGAAGCCCTAAGCTGTTTGAAGGCAATTTATCCACTGGGTCATAAATGAACGCAAGTCACATCCGGCCAATCACAGCACAGCAGCCACCGTTTCGCACTCTTACATTAGGTGAGACTGAACTACTCTAATGCATGAGTTGTGATCTTGTAGCCCATGCAGCTGACTTTGGGTGGTAGAACAACTGATTCTCCTTGTTTAAAATTGTTTTTATAAAACGTTTGGACATATCACAGGCATCTGGCAACTTCTGCTTCTCCAGTGCTTCTCAAGTGCTGCTGCCGCCTTCCAGAGTGTAATCTGGCCTATAGTGTGTGATTGGATGGCACACCATTTTCATAAAGTAAGCCTCTTCTCCTTGTCTGACCCTGACACAGGGTAGCATGAATGCACTGTTCACACCACTGCAGGCAGGGTTAGCTGCTGAAGTTATGGGTGTAGAGTTCAACAGTTCACACGTACCAATCAGAACAAAGACTGACGGGCGAGACATGTCTCTCTCACTGATGAAAAATTGCTTCTGCTTTGGTTTGCACATCGCATGAATGCTGCTCACTACTGTGCCGGGGGAAAGCGGGCCTTTGATTACAGTGATAGATTTTAAGTCAGATACAGTCACATAGACACACAGGGCATGAAAAGAGGACATAGAGATATGTGGCCAGTTTCTTCTGAACGCAAAGTACAGAGTCACTAAGGAAGGTCGCTGGACACTAGGGTGGAGATACCACTTTAAAGTCCTGGTGAATACCTGCTCTGCTGCAGCACTGACCTTCAGCACTGACACCCCGCAGTCCCTCTTCTTACCCTGAGTCAAGGCATGCCGCAGAATGGCTGTACCTGGAAATGATGTATGCCGTGTTAGGAGCCAAAGTATTAAAGCACTACCAGCCTGAGTGCTAAAAATACAGATTTCCTGTATTTACCAGCCTTGCACTGCAGAACGAATCGGTGGTGTGGATTTTGCCGCACCTGTGGTCTCATTCCATGTCCAGACGCCTGGTCCCCTGGTTTTGCTGCACTGTACAGAGCAGCGTCTTCCAGTGAGAAGGGTGCCTTCGACCTTGGCAGTTCAGTCTGATCATTGATGAATGTTAAATGACCTGGATGACTGATCAGTGAACCTTGGATTGCGCCGGGGCTCACTGCATCTCACTGAGCTTGACAGTGCTTTTGCGGATGGCTTGTCATCCACTGCTCCCGATTCTGCTTTACTCCCCTTGACATGCATTTTTCAGCTGCTGTATATTTCCTTGTAGAAGACCCTTTGTACCAAGGTGAATATCATTCTTGGTCTGTACAATGTGAGAGGAAAAGAGTATGAATTTGTACCTTTGAGGGCACGAAAATCTTGTCACTGGAGTCTGCTGATTATACCCTAGCTGTAGGTAAACGTACCTTTTAGTTTTATTTGAATTACAAAAATGGTCTCTGAGCATGTGTGCAAATTAATATATTATAATCAAAACCAGCCAATACAATCACCTGGACCCCCTTAAATGGACCTCAACCCAAACTTATGCTATTGATTCTGAGGTACATTTTTCATTTTTTTTTGTAATGTTGGTGGGGGCCCTGCATTTATATTATTTGTACCTTGGGGAAACAAATCTGTATCAGAGCTGTACTCTTTTTCTCGACAGTGTACAGTGCCAAGTGCTCAGATTGTATTGAATAACTGTGTTCCGGTACTGTATGCTAAATTAAGGCCACATCGCTAGGCTCTGGCTCACTGAGTCTGCAAATCAGGCGCACATCTGCAGACGTCCGCAGAGAGAAGGACGTTTCACCATGGCTTGTGAAGCCCATCTGAAGGAGGCCTCTTTATCACAGCTGTGTGACACCTGCTTCTTTCCTGCGCTTTTCCATCTCAGTGTGAGGGTGTCTGTCTCTGTACCCCCCCCTCACCACCAGTGTGCTCATGTGTTACTGTGGTGTAAAAGGGGACGTCACAGGAGGGGACATGCGACAGGGTTTGTGGGGGGGGGGGGGGGGGGGGGGGGGGGGGGGGGGGGGGGGGGGGGGGGGGGGGGGGGGGGGGGGGGGGGGNNNNCCCGCGTTGGCCTGTAAAATCAGCATTAAATACCCGCAGCTCCACCGTGGGTCATTGTTTAACACGGATACCCCCCCCCCCCCCCCAACAGTGGCCACCTCAACACTGCCCTCCCCATTGGGTAGATTACAGTACAGTGTGTGCTCTGTAGAAACGAGTGCTTAATGAGCACTATGATATTTAACCCTGAAGCCAGCTGAAGTCTTTCATCAGGGTTTTCCTGTGTCTTTCATTCATTCTCAGCTCTGTGCCGCAGACAGAATGAGCAACGGCTGAATCCTGTCAGCAACACAGAAGGCGCTAGGACCTGGCAGACCACAGCCCGCAGCCCTCGCCGTCAGCAGCCTCCGTTCCACAGCACAGTGAAGGAGCCTGAAAGGAGAGGGGAGAGTGGAGATTAGTGGTCACTGCAGAAACACTGCTTCGGAGCAGAATGGAGGGATTAACCAGTGGGATTTAACGTGCAGAGGCTCAGAGTGCTCTCATGGTGAGGAACCTGTCCAGAGAAGATCGGGATTAAAAGGTTACTGTATGATTGTTAATTCCTCCTCTAATCTTGGTTTGTACTTCTGTGGGAGTCCCCGGTATACCCCGGTTGGCTGAGGACAATGGACCGCGGTGGGGGGGCAGTGGGGTCACGTCGAGTTGTGTTTCAGGTGTGGGGGTCTCCTGTCAGAGTGCAAGAGTTGGGGGAGTGTGCGATCCAGGTGTCTCGTGCATGCCCCCGTTTGTTTGAGAGTGTGAGAGGGCATGTGCGCCGAGCTCCCAACTCGTATCTGTGAGTTTCTTCACATGTCGATATGGCACAGCGGGTCCCCATGCTCAGGAAAACCCAGCAGCAATGTTATGCGATACATGTCATGTACCTGGTGGCAGATGAGTCACGCAGTCAGGCGGTAAACTGGAGGCTGCTCTGAGCATCATTGAAACCGCGCTACAAACTGACCTGTCATTCATTACACAGCAGCAGTGATTTTGTGTGTGTGTGAGAGTATGAGCTGGTGAGCTTCTCTGTGCCTGTCTGTCTTAATCAGATTATTACACTCATGAGCTCCACAGCCGGGCCCCATAGCTGTCAGTCTTAGGTTGCCCCCCCCCCCACACCCAGGTCGCTCGTTCCCGCTGAACTGGGTCCATCACCAAGGCTGCAGCGGTGAGCCGTGTCAGGCTGCCTTCCCCGTGATGGTCTGCCCGGTGATCGTGTTGCAGTTATGCCGAGCTGTGGTTACGTCGTCACCAGTCCTAGAAAAAGTGAGTCAGCTGGAAGAATGTGCCGACAGGGGGGGGGGTTAAAGCCCCGCCTTCCGCTCAGATGATGGTCAGAAGGCCCCTCTGAGTAGCTAGTAGGTATGTAACATGCCCAGTGATATTTCGGCTAGAGCGGGATGTTTACTAACACTGAGGCCCAGCTGAATTCCTGCGGTGTTGAATGCCCCCCCCCTTCTCTGTGATCTGTTCATGTGGCCCCTGCAACAGCATGTTTACAGCACGAGTTCTTTATGCCAATGAAAACGTTGCCGCCGATAGGCTGCTGGGGAGCAGACACAGGAAGTTCAGGGTTTCTAACGGCCACCCTGAGACACCGTTGCCATAGTGACAAAGACAGCCCCCCCCCCCCACTATGAAAGCCCTGTTTGCATGTCATTGCAGCAGTCAGTTTTCTCCAGCCTGGTCTTAACATGCACACTTTCTCAGGTGGGCCCTGTGAGTGTGTTACTCTTACTGTTTGTTTGTTTTTTTGTTTTTTTTTAACATGATTCGATTGTCACTCCCCCATTAGTTATTCCATGTGACCTGTCCAGAGAGGCTGTCCTTGAATTCTTGGTAAAATGTCATTTCTGTGTGGGGGTGAGACACTACGTTACCATTCCTAATTTACTTCAGGAGGGTCTTCAGTCCAGAGCATTGGAAGCTGTTCTCCCTCTCTCCAATCCATTGTCCATGCCTCTCTTCTCCACGGTCCCAGGTCCTCAGGCTGCCCTTCTCCAGCTAGGAGTTCTCTTTGATAGGACGGCATTTGGCGCTGCATCGCTCGCCATGAAAGGATTTCCTGTTGACTGGAACACTCTTATCTGAGGAAAGCCTGCTAGCAGGAAGTGTTTCTGCCTTGTGAGAAGGCAGGGTGTGGGTGGGGTCGGCAGAGAGGGGAGCTGAAGCTTGCTGGGTGTGGTCTCAGGGCCACCCCCTCAGTTTGTCCTGTCCATCAGGTTATAGCCCGTTCTGTTTTGAGCTTTTCAGCCATGCCTATCGACTGGACATATCATGCAAGGGCAAAATCATAAGGGGCTGCAACTTTCACACATATGAGAAGTGGTGCGTAGTCCCATAGGCCCCTGGTCAACAGTAGGTGTCGCTGTAGAGCAGGGCTGGTCTATTTAACCCACTCTGTAGTCCTGAGGCCTCCAGGCCACCTCTGCAGCAAGGCATGAATGCAAGTGTTTGCCTTCAGATGGCTGGTAGATTGCTTGCTTGATTGAGGCAGCAGCAGCTCTCCCTGCTTTTAGCCCTGGCTCTGTGTTTATTTAGTTCAGGCTCTCCAGGCTGTGTGTGTAAGTGGGAGGAGTTTGTCTTGCAGCAGACTGCTATGAATGGGAGGTATTTTTAACCATTGGCGTGTGGGAGTCCTGCCAGCGCTGCCTCTGTTCCACTTCTCCCCTGACAACTTGAGACTGTGGCCAGTGGCTGGTCCCCGTGTGACTCCACCCCTTATGAATATTAAACCGTAGACCAAAGGGGGGAGCTGTGAGGCTAAAGAAAATGGCAAGATGTGAGGAAATAACAATAAAAGACCTGACCAGGGGCCGTTGTGAACATTCACCTGTCTGGAGGAAATACGGTCTACCTGAGATCTCTGGGGCTTTCCTGCATCTCCATTCTATTTCATGTGGACCCAAGGGTGAAAACAGGGTGTACTTAAGACTGATGACAGACATTGCTGCAATTTGGGCATCTTCAGCAATGGGAGGTCTTATTCTGTCATCTGTGACCTGATCTTCTCCCAGGAGATCACACATACACAGCACTGTGGAGACACTGAGGGTGTCGCTGAGCTCTTCATCTTCCTATCATCTGCAGTCCTGAAGGATTATAAGGCAGCAGGATCTAGAACGCTTCCAAAGCTACCCTGTGTGGGGGATGACGACGACCTCACGTGAGATGGAAACTCTGAGGTTTCTTCTCTCGCTCTAAACGTGGCCACTCAGCCAGGTCGAAGTATGAGCTGAGAATGCGCCAGAAATGGACAGCTGTGAGGTGCGGGGTGGCGTCCTTGGAAGCATCCTGCTCCATGTGCAATCGCAGTGTTCTGTGACCTGCTCCAAGTTCAGGTAATCCTGTACATCTGTAGGAGGATGTATGAAAAGCCTGGGTAAACCGGCCCATCACTCTCTAGCGAGGGTTCTCCTGGCATCTGTAATGTCATCAAAAGGTGACAGACACACCACAGACGTGCTACGCCCTGAACGTTCCCTGCCTTTTTCTATTATTTTTAAAAATACTTCTGAAAATGGAGTGTGGGAGATGATTGCTACATGCTCTCAAATAAAGACCCCTTGTTGTGGCACTGGTTTTGTACCGTCACAGCGGTGGCCTCAGATTTGACATGTTCAAATCCGTGTTAATGTTGATAAATCCCCAGCAGCCTAAAGTGACAGGCTGAAGGCAGGGTGGGTTCCTGCGAAACGTACTGATGGCTGCCTGTCTCTGCGTCTTGGAGACCTCAGGAGAGTCCCGTCATCTTCATGTCTGTTCAGCCAGCCTGTTATCAGTGTCATACTCCATTGATGTGGATTTCATTCTGCACTGTCGCTGAGAAGACAGGCCAGCTCTATGGCCCGAGCACTTCTTACCAGCCTGCCAGGTTGATTTACTCGTACAAACGTTCCCCAGAGCCGTGAGTTCCTGGTTGTTCCCCGGGGCTCCCCTCGTGGATTGGCTACTCGACGCTTTGCCGGTTGAATGTGTCACGCACCTAAAATGCACAGCCGCACAGTTATATATCCGACGCTTTTTGGGGACCTGCTGCAGCTGGAATACCGGTCTCTGCTGGGGCATGGAGTTTGGAATATGGGGACAGCCATCAGTGCACACGGGCGCCCCGTCGTACTGCTCCTCAGTTCGGTAAGTGCCCTTCAGTTCAGTCCCCTCTTCCACTGGCCGCAGATAATGGGTTTTTCCTTCAGCCCCACTTAGTGAATTGCCCGGGGTCCACTTGACCAGCCTACTCTCAATAGCTGTTCACAGCCCAGCATTCAGATCCATGAATTTGCTAATCAGAGGAGGCAAAGTGGGCCACGTGTGGTTAGTCACCAGGCAAAGGGGGGAGTTGGTCCCTGACCACCATCACATTACCAGAGGCCCTTCTCCTATTAAGGGCGAAAGGTCTAAATAAAATGTATCGCAACACCGGGGGGCACATTCCCGCCGCTGAGCTGACCTCACTGTGTGTCTGCTTAGGTTTCCGGATGAAGGAGATCCCTTCTGACAGCTATAAGCTAAGGGCTTTAATGCATCTTATCTAAGCTAACCCAGATTACTTGGTCTTGTCAATTAGCCCTTAACCCATCAGCATGTATAGAAAACAAATGACATGGATTCCACTCATCCTTTGCTGGATTTGACACTGTGGTTGCCAGGCCGATATGAGGGAAGGATGTACTGCTATTGGCCAGAAAACATACTGGGATAAGAGACTGGGTTGGTCTGACATAGAGACTCTCCATACTGAAATGCCATCCCAGATTGGTGCTGGTTGGTATGGTATGGAGATGGAGGAAAAGGACTAAAGACCCAGAAACCACTTGCCCTTTTGTCCGTTGACTTAAAAGCCTTTAGAGACTGTGAAAGGAAAGCTGTTACCTTCGTAACTCCTTGACTGAGAACTTCAGTCTTTTATGCTTGTCGGCTCACCAGAGAAAACAAAGCTGTCTATCATGTCATTTGGCTGCTCCCTCTCAGTTGACTTTGTCTAGATGGTCTAGTCCCATAAGTGAAGAGGTTATGTTGCTAGTTAGCTAATGAATGAGGTGCCTTGCCTTATTCAGTCAGTGTGGCCAGTTGCCCTGCAGCATTGCTCACATAATACTGGGCTGGCTGAGAGGTAGCTGAGTTGCTGGGGGCCAGGAATACGTCGCAACGTGTCACAGCTCACTTGCGTTGTGACAAACATGCTTTTCAGTGGTTGTTTACCACTTGTACTGGGGTTAATGGAAGGAATGTTGCATTCATTACTGTTTAAATTAGTACATATCTCACAAATTGGAATAGTGTGTCTCAGAAGACAGATCGCATACACGTTGGCCAAGATCCTTGCCAAATAGTCTCATGGTATCAGTCCTCTGTGGTACACCATTCTGGGTATCATGTTACTGGATGTGCTAGAACATTTCTCCGAAATGATGTTCTGCTACGAGACCTGTGGCCTGTTTTTTTCTCTGTAACCATGCTGTCACTGTCATGTGAGTGATGTGCGCCATTGGGATCACCTCTGGACCTATTGCCTGTCTTTGTTGCTATGGCACCATCAACAGCCCAAGCTGGTGCTTTCAGATGGCAACCATCTAAAAACAAGGGCTAGATTCAGCCATGTTTTCTGCAGTGGGACGCATCCCTCCAGGTCTTTCTGAGGATGACTTTCGGGGTCTTCTGATTTAACTTCTTGACACTTCTTCACTGACTGTATACTACCTCGACTGACTCTGTGGCGTAACCCAGAAAGATGGAGAACATTAATAATACCTTGATTGTGTTGCACTACCTTGTCCCACACTGTGATGTCTTCTTTTCCTTCTGCATGCAGTTTTATGGGCTTTGAATGCGCCTTAAAGGGCTGGTGGATCATAGTTCCTCTTTAAAGCTTTAAGAGCTGTCTGAGGGTGGAGTCTCAGGGACTCAGCATTTGCAAGCCCAGCACTGATATTGCAGGCTTAGGCAGTGCTATAGTGGGGTCCTTTGTGGTGTTAGACTTGTTCCTAATTATCTCTGTCAGCTCCCCGTTACACATTGGAGCTGACTTAAGCAGTGTCCCTGTTTGTGCTCGCGGACTCTTGCTGTGACTCTCACAGAGCTTGAGCAAGGACTGCGAAAGGTGACATGGAACAGTTGTCTGCTCCTGCAGGACTCCATTACCGCAGCTCGTGTTCCCCTGTTCCTCCCACCACCAACCTGCAGATGCTGTGTACCTCACATATGGTACCAGACCACAAGGACATCAGTCTGTCTCCTGTCAAGGGGGAACAATATCTTATACCTATGGTGGAACAACTTTCTTCTGACAGTAAAATCTTTCTTGCTCATCAGTCTTCTGAGCTGAACATCACCTGAGGAGCAGGGAAATCTCATGCTCCTCAAACATCAGCACCTGGAATGTGTTGTGCATCATGCCAGTGATCTTCATTGCTGATGGCCCACTCACTGCAGGTGCTGCTTTCTCAGTTCAATAGTTGAACACAGAGTTCCTGCTGCACCCCTGGGGTTCTCAGTGTGATTTCCTCAGTGCTCATCAGTCCAGGCTCCTTCAGTTCTGGCCCCAAAGTGAGTGATACCAGGCAATCAGCAGAGAATTTGTGATGTTTCTGATTTTGAAAGCTGGACAGTGTGATTATCCTGGCCTGAGAACCCCCCTCTAGTTGCTGATCAAGTAGCTATGCCTCTTAACTGAACCAGTCAGTTCTGACCACAGAACACCACTGGTCCTAAGACCTGGACTTGTGTGCTCAGCTTATGTGTCAAACATCAAATCATCAGCATGTATTCCTTATGGCATGTTAAGATCAAGGTCATTCGTGAACATACATAGGTTAGGAGTGGTTGACCTGGAGCATACATGTGTTCACATGCGGCCCTGTGGTTTCCTAGGCTGAGATGGAGGGCATTTCCTCCGTAATTGCTGAGGTTACTGTTAATGTAAGTATTTACCGGATAATGACATTCACCTTTGCACACTTTATCTGCGTCATAACCCACATGTGAATGTTTAACGTTAACAGCAAATCGAAAGCAGGAAGTGACAGTGTAATGATGTTTCTGCAGAACTTGTGTCTGTACTGGCATGTTGACATAGCAGGAGCAGGTAGAGGGAACACGCTCGGACAAAGTCGACGGAATGCTAACACCAAAGGAGAACTTCCATCTGTGAATTGCATTTGATGCGGAAGGCCAAGCTATCATTTATAATGATAGAAATTTAAAAACACATGGACAAAGACCACACCATTACTATAGATGTCACTTTTATGAATTGCTGGCTATGTGACAGCGACGATGCAGTGGTGCAGAAGGGAGTTGTGACCACCCAAGGCCTTCCTTTCAGGCTCACTGATTAAGGATTAGGGCCATGGGCATGGCTGCACCTAAAGAGGTAGCCAGAAAGTCAGCATGGAGCCCGATGTGCCCTGGCCTTGCCCTGGGTGCTCCACGAATTAGCCACCCTGTTAGAGATGGCATCCATGCACATAAACTACTCACTGCTCGCCCCCAGGCTCAGTGTGTAGTCATATGAGGTTTATGTCCACCCTTGTATCCCAGCCTGCAGTGGGGATCCACCAGGTCTTCGTAAAGAATGTTTCTAACTTTGATGATCTGCCATCAGGTCTGTGCTGGTCCTTATGTTACCTGTAATCTTACCTCAGTCACAACCGCTAGGCATTGCTCTGCCAAAGTGACTGTGAAATGGCTTACTCTTACTCAGCACTATCTATTTCTATTGTGCAACTCTTACTGTATTCAGCTGTGTTACTATTACTCCATGCTTACTATTATTGTACTCAGCACTAACTGCACATCCAGTGCTGTCTGTTCTCCTTCATCACTGTGTACCTTTCTGCAAATGGGAAAGCTGCTGCATGGAGGTTTGGTATTATTCGCTGATCTCCACTCTTAGGCTGTCTGAGTATTGTAGGACCTTGGAAAGAGGGAGAACCTGAAGTCACAAACAATGCATTTTCACCATTGATTTCTTCTCAGCAGATGGGTGTGTAACTCCAGCAGTCTCATTGGGAGCTTTCTAGGCTATTGAAATGTCGTGTAGGAAGAGCTGCATGTCTCCTGTGGGAGAAGCATTAGCACTTGGCTTGGGGGAGCCTGGGGCCACGACCTTTTCCATTGGAGTTCCCTGTGGGCCTCCCTGACCTATAACCCAAGTTTGACCTCCCGTCTGAAATGTCCTTGCAGAAGCCACAGACCCAGCAGCATGCCTCCCAGTTGGCCTTTTCCTCTCTGCCATGGGGGCATACGCATCTTTACCCAAACCTAAACTTTCACTGGTATCAAAACCCTTATAAGATGCATTCACTCAGCTATGTTTTTAAGGCTGTTGCACTGAATTTTGGTGCCGACACAAATCTCATTGACTGAGGGGTGAGTACATTCTGCATAGTCAGGAGGAGGAACGGCCGTGGACTCCTAGTTGGAGATGAGTGTGTTCTACATGAAGTCAGGATAAGGAACAGCCCTGGAATACTGAGCTCAGCCATGCCAGTAGACTAATACCCCTAATTCAGTGACACAGACCGATGGAAATGAAGATGAATGGTGGTGATCCCTGCAGTTCATGGGTGAGAGAATTAACACAGCTTGTCACTCCACCCTGGCTCTTCCAGTTGCCAGGGAAACCAGAGCGCGCTCTGTCCTCACTAACAGTGGTGACACACTTGCAGGGGCAGCCTTGAACAGTCTAAGATGCTGTGACACAGGTCTTCTTTCCCTTCTGACGACTGTATGAGAGCCTGGATGATTAGCCTCTAGAATTATGGGTTTTTCCATGTCATTTCATATCTTCGTATTGGCCCGTGCAAAATAAATTCTTGTTGTCTTGTAAGTAGCTAAGCATTAGCTGTCTTTGGATTACTGCCCTGAATGAGATTGCTCACTATACCAGTGGACATTGTTGGTGTACATTTCTCTAAATGTAACCTTTTTGGATGGAGGAAAAAGGGTGGGAGATGACTATTTGACAGTGTTGGCATATTTCTTTCCTTAGATGTTACAGTTTTGTGCCTCTTACACTGGATTCTGCAGTGGACATGGATATGAGCAGATTCCAAGTGATAGCTTGGATGTGTATTTGAGCGTTTTGAAGCCAGTGTCTGGTTATTATTGAGACGGAGATGCTATTTTTGTAGTCATTTTTGAAACCATGCCTTTGTTTAGTGATTGTCCTATTAAGTGTCCATCTATGCCTTTTGGTAAGCTTTGATTTGTTAATGCCAGTGTCATTTGTGTGTTTGTGTGTCATCATTTTTCCCCTTGACATGTTAAATAATATCACATGAATACGTTATTTGACATATAAAGCCGTACCAGCGATTGGAGCATCTGCTCCACCTTCTTTGGAACTCTGCGAGTTGCCTTCAAAAGTGCTGATTGTTTCTTATGTTGCTAAGTGGAAGTCTGCTTAGTATGGCATACCTTTTCTAAGTGTAATTAATTCAAAGTTTTCATTTCTGCAAATTGTAGCACTAATAACAATCTACTTTTAGGTCAAAAGAAATGTATAAAAAGTGAATGCTTAAGTTTTAATGAGCTGTGGTCCATGCTAGGTGCCTACTGGCCTGGATGGAACACACTGAGTACATTAGTGTAATGCAGCTGTAATCCTGGGGATTTCTTTATCTTCCAGGGCTGTGGAATTTGTCTGTCTTCTTCTGGATTTAGCAGACAGTCAAAATATATCAACAATGACTATATTCTCTCCACTGGTATCAAAAAGTGATTTAATCCATCTGTTCAGTCTCTGATTGGTAGAGAGGGAGCACCCCCTCGCCTTTAAAGGGCGGCAGAAAAGTGACCTCTGCCTTAGCAAGCACTTTACCCAGAATTCTCTTGGGTGTCGGGTTACACTGCAGCGCTGTGGCAGTCGTGAGTCCATTCGAACAGGACGATCCCTAACTTCACCTATCACTGCACAGGGATGACCATCTGTCAAGTGAGCTACGGATGTCCATGGTGGAGTGGGTGCCCTTCCATGCCTGTCCCCCTCTTTCCTCCGCAGCAGTTAGCGCGGAGCTCTGTGATCAGACTCCCCAGAGGTAACGGGCATGAGTCACGCCCTCAGAGGTAGCGTATCTACTGGCCTGCTGTGCAGAGCAAGGGGACGTGTCCTCTTTCACCTCACAGGGTTCTCCCCTGAGACTAAACTGCATGAAGAGGCACTCCCCTTCTACTAAAGGACTAGCTTGCTGAAAATGTCCTACCATTGTTAAATAGCTCTGCTCGGTTTAATAGCTACAAGACTCTGCCAGGGCAGTTTACCCTGTGAGACACCATGGGCTGTTTGTATATAAATCACTACTCTCGAAGGTCTGTCATAACATAGTAATAAATAATCTCAGCAGCTACTAACTGACATTAACCTCTTTTTTTACGTCTTGGAAACCATGACTCAATACTTGGCTCTGTGTGTGAATTTATTATATGGCTGGAAAATAAAAGGAAAACAGACTAAACATTTCAGCCATGATCAAAATGGTATTTTTGATAAATCGTGGTGTAGTTTGGCCTGAGGTGGGATGTTTCTGGATGACAATGACAGAAATTTGAAGCTGAAGCTGACTGTGGAAGGTTGCTCGGGTGGTGTGAAGCTGGCTCTTATCCTTTGTCTTCTACCTTTGTAGATAAGAAACCCACTTCAGACTGCTGTACTTGAGCTATTTACTACCTAAACTAAAAAAGAATGTGACTTTTGACCTACATCCTCCCTCAACCCCCCCCCCTTTATTTTCTGAGGAGGGTACAGCTGGCATCGCCCATTTTAATCGTACTATGAATTTTATTAGAACATATATTTATGAATTCTACTACTGAAGGTGTGTCAATTGTCCTAAAGTGAGCTTCTGGCACAGTGAGGCTCCTCTGATCTGAAATTAGTCCACAGTTTTCCTCCAATGAGATGTAAGGGAGTTTAGACTCACCGGACAGGTAGACCTCAGAAAACACACGTGACTCCTTTGTTGGGAGGAGTTTGCTGACAGCTCTTCAGGTAAATAAATATGTGACTCCTGTGTAGGGAGGAGTTTGCTGACAGCTCCTCAAGTAAACAGTAGACGTATGAGTCAGGGCTTGTTGGGGCTTTGACGTAGATCTGGGAGGCTTTCTGTGGGGTTTTTTTTGTCGTTTTTTTTTTTTTGCCCCATCGTCGCATTAATTGAGACGTGTAGACGCACAAAGTCTATAAACAACCTGTCACAAAGACACTGCGAGAAGGCGAAAGCAGGAGTCCACCTCAATGAGAGTTCGAGAGGGAGCAGAATTCCAGGTAGGAAGGCTGCTATGTGTCCATGCCTGGGCTACAGCAGTATTTCTGAAACTGGTCTGAGGGTCCATGTTTTTGCTCCCGGAGCTGGCAAGTGGCAAAAACATGGACTGTCTGGGGGTCCCCAAGGACTAGGATGAGAAACACTGGGCTGCAGCGTGTGAGTCAAAATGACTAATGTCCTGGGGGTGCACTCTGCCTCTTTGCTCTAAAGCCAACATCGGTGCTCTGTTGTGGTTGAGGACTCTGAACACATCTGCCTCAGTAGCGTATGTTCAGATTTTGAACGTGATGTTCAAGCTTACTGGTACTTATCTTCTATCCATGGTTTTCTTCAGAGTTTGTGGTGAAAATGCCCAGCATCTTTCATTGGTTCTAATGGCTATAATCTTTGAGTTTTATTTTTTTTTTTTTCCGTATTTGCCCAGAATTTTTATTTTTTTTTTGCAAGCTACTGTTATTTATTTGCATGTGCATATTTCAAGTGTGGTGAAGAAGAGTTGAGTACTCATCAGGGTACTTGCTTCTGCAGTATGTGGACCGGGTCTCTGTTCTTCCAGTCTGGATTTCCAGCTGGTGAACCACTCGTTTGTCTCTCTGATGGAGAAAGAAGTTGAGTCTTAATTTGAAGTGGCCTTTTTAACATGATGGAGACCTGATGACAGCCTTGTTTTGGTATTCACTAACCATTTATAAGGACAACCTCTAACTGAACATCTATAAACACGCATGTACCACAAGATGTACCAAAAGTAAATATGAAGGAGTAGGGTCAATATTGGTTAGGTGGAAGAAAGGGTAAACTGGGACACATGCTTGATACTCTGCATCTTTACATCTCTGTTGTCTATGAACTTAAGCTCAGTTCTTGGGCTTTCAATAATACTTTTATGTTTTAATATCTATAACTAAGATCATGTTTTTACAGTGATAGAGTAAAATTTCAAAAATTGTCCCAGATTACCAATTACCTCCATAAGAACTGCTTGTGGGACAAAGCCAAAAGGATATAAATGATCGTAAGTAGGACGCTTTATATCTCAGATAACTTATTCATGTGATATGGGCAGCGTTATCGTTTCAATTTATTTTAAAAATGGGGGGTCTGCACACTAGAAGACAATTCACACACTTAGTGCTAATTTAAGAGTGGCTCAGTACGACTGCAGCTATTCTAGTTCTTGCTTGGCACTTATTGCGCTGCGGAATTTTATCTAAGCCCCTACTCTTGTCTGGAATAGGAGAGTGGTCTCATCCTGTAATGTCTTATTTCGGCTGCTAGATTTGCTAGCCTGTGCAATGCATAAAGTTTTAACGTAGGACAAATGGCTTTGTTCGGGGAAATTTTACTGGAGTAAATTCTTAACGTTACGCTGACAGTAATAAGTTGCTTCGCCTTTTGGGATTTTAATGAGAAAGATATGGTTGTTAGATGGAACTCCAACGAGAAAAATCAAGTGAACGCGAAAAGATGTAAGGTTAGCATCCGAAGAGTATTTACCGTATTGTGACCCCCACCCCTTCCTTAGAGAGGGAGTAATTAATCGGTCTTTACCGGACAGCTGCTGGGCAGAGCGCGCTTAGGCGCGGACAGCCGCCGCCGGGCTCCGCAAACCCAGCCGCGGCGATGACGCCCCACCCGCAGCCTTCCCCTCTGCTCATGTGTGCACTTTTCATTCGCGGTCCACCAGTTTATTTTTTCCTCTCACAGCTAGAAGAGCCCAAAACACACACGCACATACACACACACAGAGGCAGACAGGCGGCCGGGACAGACTGGGCGGTTGGAGGGTTTGCTGTGTGCCGAAGCTGCGTGCAGATGCCTGCCGGGATTTCGTCCCCCTTCCCGGGTTTTTACTCTGGAAGTCGGAGTTTCACTCGGGCTGAAGAATGCAATGGAAGATTTTGAAGGATTTTTTTGCAGAAACGTTGATCACAGCGACAGTTTGTGCAGCCGGTTCGGTTTATACACAGGTAAGGTAAAGAGAGGGTCAGTTCGTTCTTTTAGAAACGGCGTGCTATAAGATACCGAGAGATGCCTGGGCTCTGAGATAATGCAGGGGTGTGTGCGTGCGCGTGTGTAAAAGTAATATTTCTTTACCCTTTCCGTAACGATCGCTTATCCTACACTTTGTTTTCGTTGCGCCATGTGACATTGATGGTCGTGACATTCAGGCATTTGGAAATGCCACGCCACTGTCCCCAGTCTCGCATGGTTTTGGTAGGTTTTAACATACTGGGCAGCACCGTGAAACACAGTGGTTCGGAACCAGCCGGCCGAGCCTGACTAGCGTGCAGGAAGGGGCTTGTAGTCTGTGACGCGTGGCAGGAAGGTCCGTCCGCCCCGCTCCCCAGCTCTTACTTCAGCCCCGGGCTCTGCTTTCCAGTGCCGTGCCATTTCTTCCGCAGGATGCAGGAAACGTCAGATGTTGCGAAACAAAGTTTTCGGGGTTGCGCTTTGCTCCTTTTCCTCTCTAATTTCTCTGAGCTTGCACTTTTACTTCGAGGAGAATGCAGAGTGACGCTTCGCGGCCGCATTGCCAAACTGCCTGTGTCAATAAACTGCATTTCTTTAAGTTAGCATGTACGGGATCGAAACGCCACGTAGGGGTTTAATAGCGATAGTTAGACTAGAAGTGTAGATCAGTAACGGGCCTACACCACAGTCTGGGGCTCCAGAGGCGAAGGGTGCTCCTGCGGTGGTGTTTGTAAGTTTGTTTAGCACAAAGGACTGGAGAAGAATGATGTATGGGCTCCCTAGGGGATGCAATTGGCAGTTAAGCAAATTAGGCCCAAACAGAGTGAAGTGTTGTCATAGCAACTGTGCAATTAAATGACTTTACTGTCAGCTATAATATAATTTCAAGGACTCACGGGACCACAGCTCCCATTTGGAGACAATGTTGGATCGGCAGCTTTCTGCAAAGATCTATGCCTGGGTTAACGATATCACTTTGCTTAAGGATGTTTTAAACAGGGTCCCATTTAACATAATACAGAATGTAATGAAAACGGCTTTATGTTAAAAATGCTTAATTCCATGTCCATTATCTAATGTGTTATTTTTCTTTGTAGCCTTCCTGAAGCCTTAACTGCTGGCAATGTATCGGAAAGCTTGTTTTCGTAAATAAATCATGAGACCTTTGTCATTTGTGAAGTGCACGTCATCCTATGGAGGTGTACAGTCGGCGTCCCGTTAGCACAGGGACCTCGTGGAGGCGGGTCTGTGTGATGGAGGCGGGCTCACAGCCGTGTCAGGCTTGCGTCTGTGCTGTCGTCGATCCCGAACGAACGGGGAAAGCTGCGCTTCATGCACCGTGCGCTTCCACCCCTCGCTGCTCTTTCATTTAGCGGACGTCGCATCCTGCCGCTATATAAAACCCTGTGCTGTCCTCTGTCCGGAAACGATGCCTCACTGAGCAGTTCTATCGCAGGCGGATATTTTTCAGTAACTGCTGTGATTAACAAATCCGGGGAAATGGAGGGATTAAGGCATACGTCGGCTGGTTTAATTAGATAGACAGTGAGGCCGGCTTCCAGAGAGCCCATGACAGCTGCTAATCCATCAGAATGCCGGTGGAATCACAAGGTAACAGTCAAAGATTTCAGCTCCATTGCAGGGTGAAACCCGCAGAATTGTTTTTAATTGCTGTCCCTGAAGGAACCCCTTCCGTGTATTCAGGATCATTATATTGAAAATGATGTTAGTGATTTAATGTGGGTGTTGAAGCAATCCCCTGGTTATGCCATACCCAGTGGGGTCAGAGCCAGGCTGTCAGAGGGGCACTAGCAGATAGTTAGCTGCCGCCTTATCTATGAAATCATCGCGACCTAGCGAGTGTGCACCTTTCACAGTGCGAGCTTGAAGCCTGATTGACACCCCGGGTATCTCTGGTTGACCTTGGTTGAACTCTGTCTACTCTGGCTGACCTGGCTGCGTTGATCACACGATCTGCCTCTCCACAGGTGTTTAGCTCTGCATGGGTCCCGTCATGCCTCCCAGCAAGAAGCCGGAGTGTTCCGGTGTGGGCGTGGCCAGCGGGCTGAGCCCCCTGCGTGGGACACGCTCGCTCACCAGGACCCCGCGGGAGGCCGAGGAGATGGAGCCTGGGTTGGCGGCTTCGCGTCCAAAGCGCCCCCACATGGACGATGAGGAGTTGACCAACTTAAACTGGCTGCACGAGAGCAAGAACCTCTTGAACAGCTTTGGCGACCCGGTGCTGCGTAGTGTGAGCCCACTGCAGGAGCTTGAGGACGACGGGCCGCCCTCCCCCGTGCCCTGCAACCCACCCCACGGTGCCAGGCACAGCCCCAACTGCAAACCGCCCTACTCCTTCAGCTGCCTCATCTTCATGGCCATCGAGGACGCGCCCTCCAAGCGGCTCCCTGTCAAAGACATCTACAGCTGGATCCTGGAGCACTTCCCGTACTTTGCCAGCGCCCCCACAGGGTGGAAGAACTCTGTCCGCCACAACCTATCCCTCAATAAGTGTTTCAAGAAGGTGGACAAGGACCGAAGTCAGGTGAGGCCGTGTGTGTGGTCTGGGGGGAGGTTGGGAGGGGGGATCTGCTCAGTTGAGCTCCTGTGGAATTTGGCCCTTTCACATGTAGTTTGTCAGGCTCACTTTGTTGTATTTGTGTTGAAAAGGTGCGTCTTTGTGTGCTGGTTCTCAGAGCTCAGTCAAGGAAAAGGTCATGCCTTCACGGAGGGCTGCTCCTGTACCTTGGAGAGATGTCCTTAACCTCAGCCACTCCTGTTCAAAGCTTGGATGTATAAACGGCCACAGGAGAGTGTCTGGGTGTAAGCCCACAGTGCGATGCAGTGTGTTGACAGGTCGGGACGTTTGAAAGGTGTGCAGCGTAAAGTCACTTTTATGGAGGCTCCAGAGTGATCCGCCCTCTGGCCTGGCAGGGATAAGTGTGTTTTTTCAGCAAATTCAAGCTTTCTATTCTCTCTGTATGAAAGGATGTTGTTGAATGTAACGCCATTTTAGTACATGTGCAAAGCTGTGACCTACTTTTCAAAGCTTTAATGAAATAAGTGGGTCTATTTTTTGTGTAGATCACAATTGGTTTAGCCTGATGTAAATGGGACTGTATTCTTGGTGAGCTTGTTTTGTTATGTGGCTGATTTTTGGACCATAGGAAGGTTTATGTGAGATGAAGACATAGAGAGACCATAGGAATGTGGCCAGTGTGAGGTATGCAGCAGCAATGAATCACCACCAGAGAGAAGAGTTTGAGGTGTGGGGGTTACCTCAGTGGAGGGTGAGGAGTGGACCGTGTTAAGGGTTAACCTAAGAGCAGTCAGGACTGTAGCCGGAGGAATCTTAGCACATTTCCACTGGTACTATGTGCATTTGTATGTGTGTGTGTGTGTGTGTGCGCGCGCGCGTGCAGGTGCACACACGCACGCGTCATTGTATGTGTGTCCGAATGCATGCACGCACGTGCCGGTTTGAGCGGTACAGCTGATCATGTGACTCTTACAGTTCACTGCCATCTGGTCCTCGGCTGCAGCGCAAAAGATTTTTTTTTTGTGTGTATGCGTCTCCATAGAAACTGGGTTGCAGTTGACATGGAAAGAAAGCAGTTGCCGTGGCAACAGGGACACCAATGCCTGAGTGTGTATGTGTTTCAGGATGAGGCTGATGTGAAGCCACTGGAGCCGTCTCCCCTCCCCATTGCTCTGTCCGTTCGGCGTCGTCCTCTCAGGGCCGAGCATGTCAGTGTTAAGGCTCTGCACACGGCATTCCCCACCACGTGTCTGTTGAAAAGGAAAGGCTCTTCCAGTGACAGAGAATTCCTTACCTGGCCTAGGGTCTCATCCTTTGCAGGCTGTGTAAATTACCGCTCAGTTAATGGATCCATAATCTTAAATGCGTCGTCTAACTCAACGCATTTCAACAAGGCATACATATCCAGCCATCTTCCTGCCACTTCTCCTGGTCAGGGTTGGGTGGGGGGATTGCACTGGCCTGGGGGGTACCCTGAGCAGGATGCTAGTACATCACTGGACAGATGGGTGGGGGGGGGGGGCACAGGTGCCCAGTTTGTGTTGGTTTGGCTGTAGAGAGATGGTGAAGCGTTACCTGGAAAAGGGACAGAGCTTTTCTCCTGCGGGACGGAGCCCAGATGTCGGAAGGTGAGTTTGAAAAGCTTTAATGAGCCAGGTCACTGCTGCTCCACTCCGCCGCCTGCTCATTGGCAGGCCTGTCGTTTCCATGGCGTTGTTTACAAACACCCCGCTGCCATTTCGGGATCATCGGCTCGGCGCCGCGGAGGCGGATCGGGGAGCAGCGTCTCGCTCTGCCGCACGGGCCCCGTGCGTGACGCCGCATGTCGGCGGGGGGGCTGCTCCGTCGCGTTCCGCGCCTCTCTAATTTAGGACCGTGACGCGACGGTCACATCATCGTCGCTTCGACCAGGACGGAATACGGTGCCGCGCGGCAACGTGGGACGCTGCTGATTGTTTGTGCGGTCGCCATGGTGATGAGGCGCTGCCTGACACGTTGGGGACGGAGAGGCGCCAGGAGAGTGACCAGGTGGAGTGATCATCCTGCTGAGGGTTGCCTCTTTATCGTCCTCCAGGTGGGGCCCCCAGTGTAGGGCATGGATGCCCCACGTTGAGCTTGGATGGGGCGATCTGACCACTTCACATCTGAGTGTGTGCCATCTAGTGCTGTTATGTAGATCAGACGTTCATTCAGTTAAAAAAGTGGTGTTTGAGATGGTAAGTGGCCTAGTGCTTTTAAGCTAGGGTCCACTGGGTGGAGACTGCTGGGCTTGCTTCTCAAGATGATTAGAGCGCCGCCCTATTGTTTATATAACAGTGCAGCTGGCTTGTGGTTGGTTCTGACTGAATGAGCACTGATCCCTGTTTCTGGTGCTGCCACCTGCTGTCTCCTTGCTGTGCCCTCTGCCTCATCTCTGATGCTGCTGTATATGTCATTTCTCTGCCTTGTACAGTTTACACTGATAGGGCATCGAGAGAGAGAGAGTTACATGCACTCGTTACGGAGGCACGGTCAGGGCAGGTGAAGCAACCATGGGGGGTGGGTGTGGGTGGGCTGGGGTGAGTGGTGCGCGCGCCGTGATCTCACTTGGGAGGCGGGGGGGTGCAGTTTTGCTGACATACCGTGGTTTCGCCCAGTGCAAACAGCCCGCCGGCCTACAGGGGTCGCTCTGCTGGATTGGGAATGGGGGCCACCTCCAGTGGTGATAGTGTGCTGTATTTGAACCGCAAGCCACCGAGTCTAAGCTGTGCATGAGTAGCTGTGTGACGCATGCGATGGCGTGAGGAGGCGGGGGGGGGGGGGGGGCGGGGCGGGGGCGCGGGGGGGGGGGGGGGGGGGG
>JABFEA020000029.1:13588678-13610441 GCA_019775915.2 Cyphomyrus plagiostoma | reverse complement strand
CAAGCGCACATGTGGCTATGTTAAAGTTTATTGCTATGCGTGTAGTATATGCGTATTTGGAAGGGCTTAGATAGGGACAGGGACAGGGACAGGGACGGGGACAGGGACAGGGACAGGGACGGGCTTTGTGCTGATGCTAGTTGCTGCCCTGACAGGTGGCGCCCTGCTTTAAGTTCCTCTCAGGGTCACTTGCAGCCCCCATGTGCCCCGGCCAGCCTGTTTTAGGGGTGATCAGCAACAGCAGCTGTGCTCAGGAGTTCACTGCTGCATGTTTGCCCTTGTGAGGTGATTAGCGTGATGGTTGCCATGGCAACGGGAATGCCTCCATGGTAACACATAGCTGAGACAGGTGCAGTTGCATCACAGGGCTATTTGTTGCCTGGCAAAAGGACAGGCCATTAGCGCAGAGAGATACGCTATCACCCTGGCAACACAGCTCTCCATGGCAACACCAGATGGCTTGGAGCTTATTTTAGGGTTTTTGTACCTGCTTTTGTCCATCTTTATAAAAATCAGTGAGTGTGTGAAGTATTGGAGATGACAACTGGTGGTCCTCTGGCTCTGGGAGAGTCCTTTTAAACCTGCTTGTGAAAGGAAAGAGCAAGCAAGCGTTCAATGTGGAAGAGTAACCCTGACTAATCTCACACAGGCGCTGCTGTCTAAGAAACAAAAAAAAAAACTACAAAATCTGATCTGCAAATAAAGGTATATGCCTGTTTATTTCTGTGCTTCTGATTGGTTTGTTTGTTGCCGTGGCTACAGTAGCTCTCTGAAGGGCAGTACGGTGGCATGCTTTGCTACCCGTATCCATTCCGCACTGGATTCCTCTTTCCCAGCCCACGAGGTCCTGTGACGCCGACTCCATCCCCCTGGAAACAGGAGCTGAGGGCTCACTCAGAGAGCCGTGCTCCCATGCGTCAGTCTGGATCGTCTGCCTGAAAGGGGGCTGCACTCAGGGCAGACTCTAAGCATGGCCCCCAGCCAAAGATAACTTTGCAGTCACTTAAAAAACCTTTAAAGCTCAGATTTAGGCTCCCAGAAGAGCTCATTGTTTTGCTCTCTGTCCTCGGACCAGATTGGACTGCAGTGTTTTTAAGTGCTGGCTTGACCACTATTGAGAGAAGGGTGTCCTGAAGAAAGGTTTGATGTGCATGTTGGATAAGTCTCTCCTGTTGCACCTGTGGGCATCCGTGCTGAGTGTGTGTTGCTAGTTTCCTGCTGCCTAAAGTATGTCTGACTGTAGATGCTGCCGTGTCCAATGGAAAATATCTCCTTTTGAATCCAAGCATTGGATGCTCCCCAACTTTTGTTGGCTGTACTTCACTTATGCACTACAACACATTCACCTATTAGTACATGAGAACATTTCTCATTTCAAAGTACAAAACTGTGTTCCTTCTTGTTCCTTTTTACCCTGCCCTGCTCCAGCTTGATGTTCCTCCATTCTCCATACTTCTGCCCTGCTCCTCATTGGGGCTTCTCCTTCCTCTTTACCTCATCCATGCTCTTCCTTGCTGCCTCTCCCTCCTCTGTACCCTTTGGCTTGCTCCTCCTTCATTTTCCTCCATCTTTATATCTCTCGCTCTTCACTGTTGCTCCTTCCTCTTTCGTGCCCCTCCTGTGCTTCTCCTTGGTGTTCCTTCATCTTTCCTTATACCTGCCCTACTCCTCTTTGTTGCTCCTCCTAGTTCCCTACCCTATATGTGCTCATAGGAGCTCATCTGATTCTCCTTTTTTGCTGACGTTCCTCTCAATCCTGAACCTCTGACTTCCTGAGTTGTAGATTACATCAGTAGACAGACAAGGCCTTTCTGTCCTCAGTGTACTAAGCTGCCACTGTGTTTGGTGACCTCCTCCTACATCAGAATGCCATTCCTCTGCGTGCCATGATGCACACATATCACAGTCAGTCTCCCACTGGCTTGGGCACTGATCTTCCCCGTGTTCCTGACAGCAAATACTACCTAACGTGTGTTCGCTGGTTGCGATGGCCAAGCCAAAGATAATCTTTGTGGTTTAATGGTAAGCAGAGGTCAGCCGCAGGTGAAGTAACCTTTCTGCTTATGGAATATCCTGTGTTGCTTTTGGAATGCAGGCCGCTCCTGCTGGCCATGTGACCTGAGAGAGGCGTCATTGTGAGCCATGCGCTCCGGGTGAGGGACCCAGTATGAGGATAGTGATAAGTGCACTGGGGAGCTCAAGCAGGGTTGGGTTGAGCTGGAGGGCTGTGATTTTGGGGGTGGTGCACTTTGCCAGGCAACCGGCCAAAGGAGGGGCTCACGTGATTGGAGCAATAATTCTACAGTCACACTTGAGATATTCCGCCAATCCAGTTGTGGATAGGTGGCACATCCTTGCCCAGAAAAGCACGTCTGTGGGGCTGGCCCTTGGCAGCCTCCTGTAAGCTGGATTTCACATACGCCAACGCGCTCGCTCCTGGCAGAGCCTGCCTCTGTGCGTCGCCGGCCCTTTAAGGGGCGGAGGCACTCTGCAAGTCGCAAAGCTTCGTGCCGACACTGCGTTTCAGGGCGCAGATTTTGTCAGATGCCGTTTTGGTGTTTTTCCAAAAGCCCTGTGGAGTTTGTGTCATTCAGTTGGGCAGCTCAGCCCTATAATCTGACTCTGTTCCAACGTGCACCGTTTCATGTTGAAATCCGGGGGAGGGAAATTAAAAAATTATGGCTGTACTTCTCGGCCCTTACAGCTGGTTGGGGGGAAAAAGAAACTGGGCACTGTATTATAAGCATGTGGTGTCCATGGCAACACATACCATAGTCGTAACCCGACACCAGGCATATGTGCGTGTGGAATAATAGAAGATGTTTGGGCTGGCAGGCGGGCCTGCAGTGGGCCAGCGGTGCGGGGTTAAACACCCCTGTTTGTAAGCCAGTGGCACGCTTCTGAGTTCGGGATAGCAGCTGGCTGGCTGCTCTTTTCTTACTAAGCTAGCAAACGGCAGCGCGCCGTGCTCTGAACGAGGAATCGGGTGTGCTCATTGCCCCCGAAACGGCAAGGGGGGAAAAAGTTAAACGTTTGGTCTCTAGGCAACTAATATGCTAATGAAGATATCAGTCCTCCCAGGCACCTGGTGAGATGGGCTCAGGCGTGATTAATCGCTCACAGCAAAAGTCAGACGAGACCCTCAGAACTGTGTAATTACAGTATCAGTGTGCCGGGGAGTGACAGCCCTGTGATCAGGCTTTCCTGTCCGACCTGACAAATCGGCCGGTCGGAATTCGATCCCCGTCGCTGCTGTGGGCTGCGTGTCTCAGCTGTTACGCACGGTGCTCTTAACTAGACCTGCGATGCCCTGTTTTGGCTTGCAGATGTGACCGAGAGAGGCATGTTCCCTGAAGGTAAAAGCCTGGTTTCTGATGAGCCAGACTGCCGATTACTCTCCTAGTCCCAGTGTCTCTCAGCCCAGCCCTTGTGGAGCCGTAGACAGACAGCTGTTACTCCAGCCCAGCTCCTTGCATACCTGAACCAATCAAGAAGTCCGCACACCTGGTACAGGTGTGTTGGAAGCCAGGCGGGAGACAGTGAGGACTGTCTGGGGGTCCCCAAGGCCTGGATTGAGGAACAGAGTTAATACACCGTAAGAAGATTTAATATGGAGGCGCAATGGAGTCGGCGACTACAGGTGACGTGATGGAGAGTTACTTCATGGCTTTAGGTACAGCATGGAAATGTCTTCCAGTTGTGAGTGTCTTTGGGCCATGGCTGTGCTGCAGGGTGCCCTTGAACTCCCTGGCATTTTGAGAGATTCCAGTGTTGATACCAGATGATTTCCCTTGTCCCTCTTTCTCTCTCCAGCATGTCCAGCCCTCCTCTTTGGCCAGGGAGTCCCTTCTTCAGAAAAAATGGAGAAGTCCTCCTGCCAGGTAAAGTGACACCGGCGTGACTGCGTGTGGTACAGGTAGACTGGCACTGGTAAAGGTGTGGTACAGGTAGACTGGCACTGGTAAAGGTGTGGTACGTGAGGGGTACAGATAGTTTAGCACTGGTGGGATACAGATGACTAGATACAGGGAAGGTTTAGGTAGACTGGTACAGGTAGATTGCCCCAAGTTTGGTACAGGTGTGGTGCAGGTTGACTGATATAAATTTGGTACAGGTAGACTGTCTTGGCTGAGTGGCCCTGTCCCATGGCAGCCTGCCCTGGAACAGTCAAGCATGACCTACTGTGCATACAGCTGCTGGGTGCTGGGTTGCCAGATTCCCCCTGAGGGCTCCTCGCTCCCCCAGCCGAGGCGCTGAACTGCAGCACCCGGCGCGATGGTGAGGGGATTAGAGCAGCGGCTGTATTATAGGTTCCTGGTTTAAGAGATGCACATTTTCCTGCTTCTGGCAGCCACGTGCGGTTAATGTTCTGGCTGCGGTTGTGTGTAATCCTGTGAAATGCCTTTCTGTCTGCCGTACTGAGAGCCTCCAGCGGCCAGCGCACAGAGCTCTGTATACAGTACGGATCGCACTTGTTTAATTGTCACTTGATCAGTTCATCAGTATTCCAGGCTTGGGCTCTGGGTGAGTAATTTAGCAAGCAGAACTTAATATGGCTATTGTGTATGGCAGGAGGGAACAGGGGCATTCTGGGTAGTGGCTCAGGGACAAAGCATCTGTTTTAAACAGTGGAATTAGAGCTGGCGGAGGAACTCCCTTCTCTGTTGTGGAAACAAAAGAACGACACACAGGGAAATAAGTGGGAGAAGGTTGGGAAGAACAAGCGACCCGCCTCAGGAATGTGTGGGCTCAGAAAATGAAGGAGCTGAGCTGGTCAGCATGGTGGGTTTGCGCTTAATGCCAGTGGGCTTGTAGGGCGACTCTTAAAAATAACAGCAGCACATCCTGACAGCGTACTGAGGTCTGATATATACAACCACCCCTTCTTTAGTGCCCAAGTTCTGGTCCAACGGCCAAGCCGTTAAGCGAAAGTGGCGGTAGCCTAGGCGTGACCGCGACTGCGAATTACGACTTTACGTCAGCCTTCCATAGCCGATTTTGCTCTGGCTTACAACATTTTGCAGGAGAAGTGTGCATAAATACCAATAAAAAAATAATTGTAAATGAATTTTTTTTTACCGTAGTATTTGCGAATGGTCGTTAAGGTAGTCGCTAAACAAAGTGTGGTTGTGCGTTTAGCATTCAGCCATTCAGGAGTCCTTGTTAATCTGATTGGCTCTGTCTGCTGTCCATTACTCTACTCGTCTTGTATTTTGAGTCCAGGTGAGTTGTCCTGTCACCTCTGTCTGGTGATTTACCTGCCTGCCTGCCTGCCTATCGGCGTGGTGGCATAACACCATCTATCTTTAAACTCCGTGTGGTCTCTGGAGTGACAGACCTTTTTTCCTGATTGTCTTGTGATCTTATGGCCTGAGATGCAGAACAGACAGTTCTCCAGGCCAGTGTGTGTACGCCCCCTGCTGGCATGTGGCATCCCATACTCTACGTTTTCCTGGCGGACTGATGTAGGGTCTTTACCGTTAACTAGGCAGCTGGTTATACATAAGCTCACAGGGGTCTTTGGGATGATTGCAGCTTCTGAGAAAATGATTGTGTGTAATGTCAGTTCAGTTTAGACCTTAAAGGTTGTTAACCGGGTAATGTGACCTGTCTTGTTCAAGCTCAGTTCATATAAATGTTTTAGCCAAACATCAGAAGCTTCCCATCTCTATTAAAGGAACATTTAAAGGAACGTTTTGCTAACATTTCTTTCCTGTCGTTGTATGGTGTTGGTAGCACATTGTCTCTGTATGACACGTCCACGTCCTCCCCAACCAGATCACGTTCTTGTACAGAATCTGGGGGTGTGAAATCATATAGAAATTACGGTAATGTGTGTGATTGGGGGCGTCTGGTTGCTGAGAGACGGGACATTTCTGGCAGATTGGGCACCCCAGCCCTGCTCTTCACTGCCTTTTCTGTAACTGTGGGAGAACTCCACCAGTCTGTTGCACTGGAGCCCTGTACACGTGCTTATGCTGATTCGATTACCTCTCATTAGACTGATTTCTTTGGCCCCGGTTGCAGAGGGGAGCAGCGCTAGGGCCCAGGCAGGGGGCATGGGCTAACAGGCTAACGAGCGCCGCTTGATTCCGCTATGCCCATGGATGGTCGCTGATGAGGACGTTCAGCATGGAGTCACGCAGCCTGTGCCGTTTCCAGGACTCTGTTGGGAGGCGCTGCTGTCTTTCTGGCCTGTCTGGAACGGTACCCTCTCTCATAAGCACAGGCAGCAGCACATGCTGATTCGAGCACGTGTCGCTGTAGGTCTCCCCCTGCCTGGTCTATGAGCACTGACCCATGCTGGTATCCTGAGTGTACTATCACTAATTCCACAACAGCCATATCGATCCCTCGTGGACACATGACACCTCCCTTCGGGCTAAGGGAGGGGCTCATCCTGCCTCCACCCCCCACCAGTAACGTGATGTGATCTAGTTCCCTCTGATCCCCAGAGACACCATGGCCTGGAGGAGATGAAGAATCTCTTGGTCCCATTTGTGTTCAGAGTTACAGACCCCAGAGTGCTGGTTTCCTAATAACACTCACACACCTGCACATTTATCCTCTGACTGTGTGTGTGTCTGTGTGTGTGTGTGAACACAGTGTGTGTTCTTTTTGTAATAACCTTAATTCTGTGCGTGAACAATAACTTGGGTCATTCTTTGTATATATGTGATAACAGTAGGATATTCTACTCTTGTGTATTATGTGTGTGTGATGAAAGGTCATTTGTTGTGTGCTTGTGTGTGTTTGGGGGATGAAAGGTCATTCTTTGTGGATGTATAACTTTAGGTCATTCTGTGCATGCATGCACAATAACCATGTATGGGGGCATACTGTACATGTGAGATGAAAGGTCATTCTGGGCCTGTGTGTATGATAACGTTTGTTCATTGTCTGTGTGCCCGACAACTTCAGGTCTTACTGTGTGCGTGTGATGGCATCAGGTTGTTTGCCATGTAATAACTGGGGGCCAAACGTCCTCTCTCTTTTGCACAGTGTGTGTCTAACGGAGTTATATTTAGGCTGCTCTGTGTGATTAATGTTTATTCATTATCATACTTCTCGAGATGGAGGCTTCCCAATGTAATTGGATAATTAATATCAGTGAAACACAAAGTCACTGTGCTCAACTGTATTTGTTGAAGGTCACATGTCCCTGGCAGGGGAGGGGCGGAACAGAGGGCGTGGTTTTGGGGGTGTCACCCTGGTATGGACTGGACTCCTCCTTTAGTGTGGTGCCCTGTAACTGCTCGAGTAGGTGGACTCAGCGGCTCCGCGCCTCAGCTCGGGGGGGTCTGTCAGGACATGTAGCTCCTTTCTGACCTCTGCTCTGCCGTGCTGTGGCTCCAGAGTGACTTATCTTAGTGACACATGCCGCCTCTGGACCCTGGGGGCCCGATCTGGCCTGGAGGCCTCTGAAACAGTAACATTTTCCAATTCAGTTTGATTTGTATAGCACATATTCACATTACACTTTCGCAAACACTTTACATGATCCCTGCCCAAAGCCCCCAGAGAATAAGTCAGATGTGATGATAGGCACTTTCACACCACCATAACTTTCTTCTGGAACCAGAACCTTTTTCCAGAACCAGGGACTTTTGCTGTGTTCACACTGTGGCAACTTGGCCTGATTGTAGTTCCTCTGAGGCAGATCCAGAGCCCATTTTTCTTACCTTCTCTAGACTGGGTAGACCCTGTAGGACCAGTTTTTGAACACACACTATCGGAGAGAGGTGCTTACAGCGATAACTTGCTGATTGGTTGACCACAAGCATTGATGTTAACTTGGAAGTTGCGTGAAATTGCAGGGATAAGAGACGTAGCAAAGCAAAAACTGAACAGCTGGAATTATTTTTGTACCCCAGTTACATTTATTGCATTAATTAATACACTTATGCTTGCGTCTCTATATTTCTGCTTGGGAAAACTTGATCGCTGACCAATATACTTTTGTCTAATGTCACCGGTGCTGGCAGTGAAACTTGCAAGCACTTGTTAGCGGGACAATGTTGTACCTTTTCTTTATTCTGTGAAAAACGAAAGGTCGGTCTGCTGGCTAGATTTAATAAGAATCATAAACATGTCGCGGGTCATATAAGTGAAATATAAATAAAACATATAACTAACAAGATTTAGTTATGTGTTTATCCTCCATTATTTTAGCAAGGTGGCGTAGTTTCTTATGAAATTACGTGTGAAGTTTGTAGGTTAAACTTTTTTCATCTCCCTAGCATAAGAACATAAGAAATTTACAAACAAGATGAGACCATTTGGCCTGTCAAGCTTGTTTGGGGGAGAACTCAACTAATAGCTCTGATTTAAAGGAACTCAAGGTTTTAGCTTGCATACACTTGCAACAGGAAGACTATGGCATACTCTGACAACACGCTGTGTAAAGAAATAAGAACATAAGAAATTTACAGATGAGAGCAAGCTCGTTTGGAGCATGAAGGTTCCAGTTCCTGTTGTGCTTGTAAAAGAGACACATACAAGTGGCCAGGAGCTACAATAGTTACAGGTGGAGACGGCCCAGGACTAGGTTCTGGAACTTCGGTGTGAAAGTGCCCAGTGGCTAGAAAAACCTGCCAATAGGGAGGAACCTTGGGAGCAACTACATTCAGATGGGGAGCCCGTCCTTCTGGCCCGGCAGAGGAAGTCAGTTTAAGTCCTGATTTACGTGCTCCAACGTGTTATAGTTTGAGTGTAAAGGTGTAGTTATGGATGCTGGTGTCAGGGCAGGCAGGTGATGGTTCTGCTTCCAACAGTAGGATGAGTAGGATGGTCCAGGCAGGAGAGATGTCACAGAAAGAAGGGCTTCGCAGACACCACGCTCCAGCAGGGGTGGGGAGATCAGAAGGTACATTAGCCAAAGTACAGATTTCCATGCATGCCAGCATTACCCAGCACATGTAGAGAAGTTCTATGGAAGCATGCAGAAGGACCCAACCTCCCCCCACCCCCCATGGGGGAACCTCTACGTCCCTTTGGCTTGTGAGACTTGGTATGTCGAGATGTCGGTGAAACCAGAACCCCATCTCCGCTCTCCTGGTGACCTGTGCTGTGATCACAATCACGCCCCACTGCTGCATGTCACACGCCAGCAAAGCGCATGGCACGTGAAAGGTTGTCATGGTGATGACTCGCCGATAGAGGGGGTGGTGGGGAGGCTGAGATCAGCCGATTAATATCCCGGTGCGTCCTCGCTTGCATTTAAGGGGTGTGTCATGTGTAGAGCAGAGAACAGAAGCATGCGACTCGCCCAGAGAATTTGGCTTGGCTGATTAACTGCTCCTGTCTGCCTCGTGGTAAGGAAAGGAATGTGTGTAGAAGGGATGAGATCAAAGACATAGGCCAGTGTGTTGACATGGCTAGGACTGCCTGCAGCATTATAAACCTCATGAATTGCTGGTCATGTGCCCCTTTTCCTCCATGTCACTTCCTGGACACCCTGTGATAGCCATTGGGTAGCTTTATCTATGACAGTGATGCTGACCCCTACAAGTGGCCACCCACTTCAGGGCCTAGCCTTGTCCACCCTGGACAAGCACCCAGTGCTTCAGCAGCAGTCACCCTTTCCTCGAGCCGTAGGGCCCGTGGCTTCGGTCCGCCCCCAGTCCTAAATTGATGTTCGGTTAGAATAAAACATCACCTGTGGACTCGGAACTGAAGCAGTCCATAAATTATTCATAATTGCAAAAGGGAGGAATTTCTGTCCAGCCACATCCAGCAGCTCGAAGATGCCCCCCCCCCCCCATAGGAACCTATTCTGCATGGTGATGCCAGGCTCTGCAGGCCAGCAGTGCCACTCTGACAGCAGAGAAGGCTGCTGAGGCTCAGGGCACAACCCTGCTTCCTTCCCTCCTTTGAATAGAGATCGGCAGTCAGTGTGCTGAGCCTAAGCTACCCCACCATCTGCGAGGGCCTGACCCTGTAGGACCATTTGAAGGCTCTGTACAGAGTTCAGCACCTGTTACACAACTCAGGGTCCCCTTGCTTGGCCCCTTCAAGCATGCGGCGTCCGCCGTTTATTCACAGTGCTCGGATTGCAGGCTTCACTGGACACGCGATAGTGGGGACAGTGGTCATTACCCATGAGGTCTGTCTACGATGGGCTCACTGTACAGTTAGGTGGTCTACATGACACACAGCCTGTACCTACACATAAGGGAGTGTGTGTGTGTGTGTGTGTGTGTGTGTGTGTGTGTGTGTGTGTGTGGGGGTGTGGGGGAGGGGTGGGAGGGGGGGGGGGGGGGTGGGTGTGTGGGGGGGGTGGGGGGTGGTGCGGGGGGGGGGGGGGGGGGGTGGGGGGGCGTGTGTAGAAGGTGGAGCGGTGGGGTTGGGTGGGTGTGTGTGTGTGTAGAAGGTGGAGCGGTGGGACCGTCCACCCCACCAGGGCAGATGTTTCTCGGCTCATTTCAGTGGCTGTCATGAGTTGTATATCGTCTCCAAGGCGGCAGGAGAAGGGTTTCCATGGAAACAGCGCTGCTGCTTGACGAGTGTAAAAAAGTGTGCCAAACAAGTGAGTATCTAGGGTGTGTGTGTGTGTGGTATTTTAGCCTGGCCATCTGTCTCAGATTAGGGTCGTCTTCCCGAAGCGGCACTGAATGGCAGTGGGCAGCTCCCCGCACTCTGGCCACGCTCACGGAGCACCTTGCCGCCCAGCCTCGGGCCCCTGCCCTGCTCAGTGTTGCTGGCGGCAGGTTAGCGGAGGTCTGGAGCCTGTTGTCATGGAGCAGACTGTAGCCGCCTGGATGACGGCCGCCCAGCGCCGTGGAGGAGCCATCGATCCAGCCAATCTCTGACGCTTTAATGGTCAATTTCACCTTCAGATCCCCGTCGATATCTCTCACTTAACAGGCGAAGGGAGCCGCGGCATTTCGGCGATGGTAACGGAGCTGTCCGGGATGACCTGGCTTCCTGTTCGTTGGGTCTGGTCGGTGGGATCCATTTCCAACTCGGGCTCCGCAAGACCCCTGAGCTCCAGCCACTGGCTCTGTCAGTCTAATATGCCGGGCAAAGCCCGGCTCAGGGGGTCACAGGTGGACCATGCTTGATCTTTTCTGCTCAAAGATTCATGGAGCGTTTCCGGTTGACTCCTGGTCCCAGAGAAATCTTACTTTGTCTCCTTTGTATTTTATGGGTGTGATCTGTCCATTATCACCCTGAGGAAGTGATTTTACTGCCAAACGAGGGGATAAATTATGAATCTTTCACGCTTGTGGCTTCTTCCTGAAGATTCATCAGTGATAAACGGGGACGCATGTGTGTGTGTGATGGTGATGATTGTTATGCTGCTTGGCCCCCCCCCGCAGGTCACACAGTCATACAGCTGGTAGCCCTGTAGGCCTTCCAGGGTGATTCAGGTCTGCCTCTCTGTCTCTCCCTTCCTCCAGTTCCTCAGGGAGTGATCCAGAACGGAGCCCGGATAGTGAGCCAGGGTCTGTTTCCCGGAATCCGATCCATTCCCATCAGCCCCATCGGGACCAGGACGGCCATTGTGAGGTCAGACCTCCATGTTTGCTCTCCTACACCATGCAGACACACACACACACGGACACGGAACTCTACTCCAAACTATGACAACGTGAACCCCTACCCAGCCCTAACCTTAACCATAAGTAACCAAACAAAATACAAGATGTTTGGCGTTGTTAGTTTTTGATTATAGTCACACATCTTTATAAAATTGAAATTCCCATTGTTGGGACCAAAAAAATGGTCCCCACAACATCAAAATAACAGATTTCTATGATCCCCACAATGTAATGTATACCTGGACCCCCCCATACACACACACACACACACACACACACACACACAGACTCCCTGGGGTCGGGTAATGGACCAGCTCTTGGCCCTTTGGATCCTCTGAATGTTCCCTCAGTGTAAAGGCGGGGAAAAGTCGACCCTCTGTGTGTCAGGAGGCAGTACATTTACACATTAATTATTAAACAGGCTTCCCTGACTGTGCTGTGTAGCAACAGGGGTTTGAGTCATAAATGCAGGATGTAGCTGGGCTGAAAGAGGCTGACAGCATGACGGATGGGGTGGGTCATGGGTGAGTGTGTGTGTGTGTGTGTGTGTGTGTGTGTGAGTGTGTGTGTGACCGTGTGTGTGTGTGAGAGACCGTGTGTAACCGTGTGTGTGTGCTCACGTAGGTCGGTCCTGGATGATCGTCGCAAGTGCAGCGACAGCGAGCCTTCCTGTGACTCTCCACTGGTCAGCAGTGACCCCAAGGAGGACCACACCTACAGCAGCGCCAAATCTTCCAACCCCCTGCTGGGGGGCAGCCCCTGTCCGCACGGCCAGGCGGGGGCGCCGCGGGGCGACGCCGGCAGCGACGCGGACGACGAGGACAGGGGGCGGCTCAAGAAGGAACCCGCGGATCGACCGCCGGAAGGGGCCGGCCTTGCCCAGCACAAGAAGCGGCAGCAGTGGACCCGAATGAGAACACGCTGCCCCAGTGAGTCACTGCCCCTGAAGAAGAGGCACACGGAAAAGCCGCCGGAGAGCGACGATGAGGAGATGAAGGAGGCGGCCGGCTCGCTGCTGCACCTGGCCGGCGTGCGCGCCTGTCTCAACAACATCACCAACCGAGCCGCCAAGGGCCAGAAGGACAGCCTGAAGAACTGACCTTACTGCTAGCTTGTTTTTCAGGACATCAGGTCAATCCTAATGATTTGTGGCAATATCAAGAATCACTTTGTTTTCCTATCCTTTAGATGCTGTTTCTGAGGGTTTTTAATTTAGTTTTGTTACTTTTTAAAGGAGATTAAAGCCATATGAAAACCTTCACTGACGTTCAGCTGATGTAGGACCACGTTTTTGTTGGCTGAAACAAAGGCACCGGAGAGAAAAGCGACCACCCTCCCAGATTTGATTGGCACGGGTACAGGCGGGACAGGCAGTCCTGTCACCAGCTGTCACCACAGAAACCACTCCCAGGATGCTTTGCAGTTGTGGGTGGCCTCTTGAATGGCTGCTGTGGCTGGGAGACCAGCATGCTCACGTAGGAGAGCGCCACCCTCCAGGCCTTAATCCCTAAGATCTGACCCAACAGCTGTGGTCACGCTCCCACAATCCCCAGCGGTTACTGCTGTGGGGATGGGAGCCTTTTGTAGCCCTGCTCTGCAACTGGTGACCTGGGTCCAGTTCTCCATAATTTCGTCCACTACAAAGGCTGGGCATGGTGGGGGGGCGGGGGGGGTTACTGTTAAAGCCATTAGCTGTAGTTCCAGATGATTATGTGGGTAAAAACAAACCAAAATGAAACTCATCAAAACGTCTTCAAAACTGCCTGTTTTTGCTGACTGAATTGGTGAATTATAATCAAGTGACACCAAACGGGGACATTTCCCTGTTTATCTGCAGTTAAACTGCAGCCACACTTTGATGAGAGTATTAAAAATGTGCAGTAAAACCTGCCAAGTTTTAGGAACAAAAATGTCAAGGTAACCGTGGAGTAACTTTTTTTTTTTTTTCCTTTGTTTGGTCTTGTTTTGCGTTTCCAACCCTCATGACGTAATAAGCAATTTCACGCAGTCAGGACAGTGCTGTATAAAAGTTACACTAGACTTTCTCCCTTCCTAATTTAAGCAATGTAGCCAGCGGGATTTTCCAAATCGTGTTGCATGGGTTCTGTAAACTAAAAAAAACTGTTTTTTATTCATGTAAGGTAAATAATGTATTTAGCATGAAGCATGAATTATTTTCATATAAATATAGATCCTAGAAAAAAAAGGCTTTGCCTCTAATTTTTATGCCCATAGGCCTAGATGGTTTTGTTGTTTTGTGTTTTTTATCGTTATTTTTTCCTCTCGTTGTTGTTTTGAAGCAGGCTTTTAAAGGTACACCTTCAGGGACATTCGTTGACTGTTGGGAACCGTCTCTGCAATATGAAGACTTTAAATTTCGACTAGGGCTGGGGAGGTTCACGTCTTGCTCGCTTTTGGCCCTCCTCCGCCGTCTGGGGGTGGGGGGTGCTGTTTTCGGCCTGCGTGCGTGTGGAGTGTCCCCATGGCCTGCCTGCACTCTGCTCGTGTCTCCATGCCGAGGTGACATCCGTGTCTCGTGGTCTTCCTGTCCCTCTCATCTGTGTCTCGTGGTCTTCCTGTCCCTCTCATCTGTGTCTCGTGGTCTTCCTGTCCCTCTCAAATGTGTCTCGTGGTCTTCCTGTCCCTCTCATCCGTGTCTCGTGGTCTTCCTGTCCCTCTCATCCGTGTCTCGTGGTCTTCCTGTCCCTCTCATCCGTGCCACTCCAGACCACGTGCGCTGTAGCATTTCAGGTCCCAGTATTACTTCCTGTCAGGTAGCAGCATGTGGCGCGATTCTGCCGAGTGGCGTCTGGGCGACCCGTGGGCCGGATCCCGCAGAAACGTGCAGTCCATTTCCGTGTTTAAGGTGCAGTGCCAAAGCCTGTAATCGTGGTCACGTTGTAGCATCGGGTTCATCCCTGTGAGGACACTTCCTGCTTTTCTCATGAAAGCGTCAGATTTTCCAAACCAGTATCCGTCCCGTCCGTTGATGGTGTCCCACCTTCTTTTGCAGAAGGTAGAGAAAGTGGCTGTGTGTTCCTTACCACCTTCTTGCTTCTTCTGCTAAAAACCCCTTGACTGTCGGAAGATCCCCCTACTGTTTTCTCTACCTTCTTGCGCTCTAAGAGTCGAATTCCGGTCCCAGGAGAGCACGTGGGTCAAACTGCGCGTGCTGGAGGTAAATGTGGGGTTCTGATGCAGCCTTTGCTCTCCACATTCACAAGCCTGACTGTATGTAGCAGCCATCACATGTTTATCCTCTTCACTGCCTTGTATCATGTTCCAACTCACTAAACTCGTTTCTTCATTCACGTGGTAGGAAACGGGTTCGAGCTTGAGATTCTAACTGTATATACTTGTTTTTTTTTAAAGAGGCCAGTTTCTTTACTCACTCTCGTGTTCCTTTTTAAGAGGTAACTCGTTTAAGGGGTTTCAGAAAGGAGAAGGCAGTGGTTGGTTTCGCTTGGTTGTTCGTTAATCAAACACGGTCTGGAGGCATGTAGGCGGCCTGCGTGTCTCACCTGCATTCTATAATTCCTTGATGTGTGACCATATTGCCAAAGACAAACCCTTTCATCAGTTAATGTAAATATAACTTTGTCCATTACTATGACAAAAAAAGAGTTCTTGTTTTTATTTTTCTGAAACCTACCATGAAGTTTCTGTGATGTTTTGTCTTCCAGTTGCAATAAAAAGACCAAGTTGCAGAAGTCCATCATGGGGCACGTTCTTCATTGACTGCATGTTCATTCGCTCCAGTTTTTTCCAGAGTTTTCCGATGGTCATGGATATCACAAACCGGACCAGGTCCTGACGACACGGTTGGGGTGTGGGGCTCCCAGCCGTATTCTGAAATTCACTGTCCGCTTACAACATCCATATCGCTTGGATTCTTGACACACCAGTCCGTTTATAACCATGATGCGCATCTTAATAACAGCTCTAGACAACACAGTACCACACCCTTGCTTAATTCTGTTGCTATGCAACAGAAACAGGGAGGACGTGATCCACACGTAGCATGCGGCTTGTGTAACATGATTCTGTGTGTACTTGTATTCCAGTAACCTTCACTGTCACATATGATCAGGTGAGGGTGTCTAACCAGGCATGAATGATGATAAAGAATATATAACCTGTCTTCTTGCTCAGCAGCATCTGGGAAATGTCTGGTCTCTCTGCACTGACACCTGGCTTATATACCTAGGGACAGGATGTGCACAGTTTTGTCGCGTTTCCTGTATCCCACTGTGCTATTTGTCCTAAACCAGCACTGAAGTGCAGGTTCCTACGTGGGAGTGAGTTATGTCTTCATACAGGTGCCACTGTACGCCTGCAGTACGACCCTCATCAGAAGACCGTTGATTGGAGCACTGGCCAAGCTCGTCAATAAGGTGCACCTTTTTTTCCAGCTTGGAAAACCAACTTGTCTTCTCATCCCATTCTTTCTTGTTTGTCCTGGTCTTCAGCCTTGTGAGGGACCTCCTAAAAGCCACCTTTTCAGAGAGCATGGAGTACTCTCAGCCTCTGGTGAGTTGGGAGGAGGCCGGCCTGGCCGGGGGACCGCTGAGCCAGGTTTCCATGGCAGCCCAGGATCAGGGGCGTTGCTCACCTGCGCAGATCGATAGCAGAGCTCTGTGAGATGATGACCCTCCAAATACATAGCAGACTGGTGTTAATTTGTCCCATTTCTGTCAAACCAGATATGAGCCTGCCGCAGACAGCTGGCCTTATTCATACTTTGCAGCACAAGTCAGTTCATTTCTTTAGTGAGGATAATTCACTGGGGGGGGGGTTAAATACTGGAATCTACACTGTGGGCTCCACAGGAATGTGCAGGATCCTCTGTGTGGAGAGCCCCACGTCTACTGTCCCAGTGGTGGTTCTAGCTTGTATGGCAGCCTGTACATAGCCACCTTCCACCCCCCCAGCAGGCAACAAAAATTGTGCATCTCCTACCCCCTGCCAAAAAAAAATGGCACTTTTGCATTTTAATTAAGATATTTGGAATGATACAAATAAATGATAAAATTTTAAATAGTTTTGACTAATTGCATGAGTACTGTATGAAGTTAGGGATGCATTATTTGATAGACTCCCTTGCTGCCCCGGCCTCGGGCTTCCAGTGATGCGACCTCAGCTCACCCCAGCCCCGCCCCCTCCCCATCTCGAACATGAGTGGTCGCCTGCCTAGATCACGAGTTAGAATCAGGGCACCCACTCTGACAAAGTAAATTGACCCACACTGTGGGGTGATATCACTGACTTGATGTGAAAATGAGAAATAGGAAACCAATCGCGCAAATGCCACGTTCCGATTTTTTGGTCGGCTGCCCATGTCTCCCATGCCTAAATCCGCCAGTGTACTGGCCAGTGGTTCCAGGTCATGGAGAGTGCCTAATTTTTATAGCTCCAAGGTCGTGCTTAAGTGATGGTTTGGCCTGGATTTGTGTTCGATAAGCATGGGTGTGGTGGCGTGTGAGTATTCCCACTGCATGCTCTCCCAATTCCACCTCTGGGCCCTCCGTCACCCGATCTGCCAATTGACTCCCTCCGTGAATCACATCGCTCTTCACATCGCTCTTCACCTCTTAGAAACAGCCTGCAGTAAAACTAATGTTCGGTGACGGAGCCTCTGAATGCAGCCGCCACACGTTTACCATGGTAACACCCTTTATCTCTCATTAAGCATTTTCCTGCAGCACCTGAGGAAGCCAGTCCGATAGGGGGGGACACCACTGTCCCTGGGGGCCTGCTGACTAGATGGGTCTCAGGCTTCCCAGACGCCTCGATTTTGTGCCAAATCAGAAGCTCCATACCTCATCTTTCCTTCTCAAAATGGGAGATACAGCTGTACAGGCTGTAAGCCACCTGTCATTGTCAAGTTGGGTTGAAGACTTTTGGACCTTGGGCAGGTTTGATTTTGCACAGGATTGCTCTGTGCACTGTGCATAGTGATGATCTGCACAGGGACTGCAACTTGCACGAATTATCATCACACACATGGAGAAGAAAGTCATATCTCATCAGTAGCTAGTAAGGTCATGTCGTTCTAAAGAAAGAGAAGGCATTCGTTTGGATAAACTTCTAAATAACAGCACAGTGACACTGAAAATATCCTTGCACCTGGGTTATGTTACCTTACATACAATGTCTGACACAATATCGGGACGGTGTCTGTGCGTTAAACACACCAGGCGTCTCTCAGGCCGTGGAATAGCCAGTTTTTCCCCATTTCATGAGCTCTCCTGCCATCTACTGGTATGAAACACGTAATTACCCGTCTGCCCATTCAATACTGGGATTTGAATGGTATTTTAAACACTGCACTCTCGTATTGTTTATATATAATATAAACAAGCATGTTCATTCAGATATTAGAAAAACGGCAATGAGTTACTCATGTATGTATTTTTCCTTATCTAATTTTGTCGTGCCAACCGACTGTCCTGTTTTTAATCAATGGAGGTTTAGTCACCGTGAAATGTTAATAGAGATTCGAATTATGGGTTTTATAATTACATACTTGGTGATCACACTATTTAATTGGATCGCCGTGTTACACTCTCCCCGCAATTTGTTACACTTCCAGCTGGTGGCGATAGAGACCATGCCCGCCTGGGGCTTAACCAGCGCACTGCACTCTTAAATCCACAGTTTTGTTGACAAGTTCAGCCCCACCTCCAGCTACTTTATATAAAACTTACGGGAATAACTGAAGAAATTACGGGCGGACCGGGTGTGGATGACAAGTGTCGTTTATAGTATTAATCCGAATAGAAGTTTTTCTGGATTCGTTTTCTAAATACAGTATCTGGTTGGGTAGAGTGTCTTGTAAACTCGCTGATGTGAAAATTTTGTCAGCGCAACCTGCCCGGGCACATTAGTGTCACACGTCGGGCTGTAGGACTAAGCTGTTCGCTACAACGCTGCAGGGTCCGCCGTGCACACAGCCTTCTCCGGAATACCGGTCATCCAGCCGTAGCACCAAACTGGGCTTCGGTGGACCAACGATCTGAGCCAGAATCAGTCGGGCAGGGGAAGTGCCTGCCTGCCGATGCCTCACCGGCCTCGGTGCCCCTAGTGCGGCCGTACGGTGCGGGACCTGGCGCTGTCCCGGAGCTCACATGCGGAGGGTGCTGCGCTTCTCGGAAGCGGTGGAGCCGAAAGCGCCTTATATCGCCCGAGGTATTTACGATCGCCGCAAAACGTGTCGCGGATTTTCATCGCTGTAGTTAGGCATAAAATCGCACGTTTATCCGGCGTCCAGGAACATATAACCGCGTAACATACCTGCGTGTTTTTCAATTGGTAACGAATTACAAACCAGGAAACTCGAGAGACATGTGCGTAAGGTCATAACTTTAACTTGGTCCTGCGGCGAGGTACATGCACTAGTACAGGCTGTACTCCTGCATAGGACAAGCCGGTATCGAAAATTGATGGATGGACGGATGTTTCTATGTATCCGTATTACCTGTGGACGACGGGCGCCTGCGATAGCGTGACGTGGGAGGTGGGTGATCGAGAGTGTGTCAGTTTCATTATGATACTCGGGATAGGATTGCGTCACTACTGGTCAAAGTATGATTAGTCTCAAGAACTTGGTTGAATTTGTTTAATATGCTATAAGACTAGTGCGCTAAACAGTAGGTGTCTAACTATTGACACATGGAAGTATACAGTATCTGTAGGCAACGCCTTTGTGTGAATTCGGGTGGATCTGTACTTTGCCTAGGTTAAATATGTGTCTAAAATGCCGACGTTTCTGCACAGCCCTGCAAAGCTTAGGGGTAGCTGTTAAGATTAATGGATAGGTATGTGGGCTGTCACTCCTACAACTGTTTCTTGGTGACCAGTCAGGGTTATGGTGATCTCAGAGGTGTCCACCATCTGAGAATGCTGCTGCTATGTGGTGTGACCACATGTTGAGGTGTTAACTTTAATTGCTAGAAGGTGAGAGTCTGTTTGTGCTCCTTGAGTGGACTGTTCAGCTGTTGCCCTCCACATGGTAGGGATGTGGGGGCTACTCTTGGGAGGGGAGGGCGGGTTCTCTGGCTGAGACTGGGATTCTATTTGTGTTTAGCAATGGTCTCATACCTTCCACGGTTTGCTCTGTTTCAGAGTCACTGCTTGGACTGGTCCCAACAAGACACAATCGGCCTGTATTCTCTTTGGCCACGTTAACGTCCTGTTCAATTCCTCCTCTGTTTTTGGGGTTCGAGCCAGCCACAAGCCCGTGTGGATCCTCGTCGACACACCCCTCGGAGTTAGAGGCCTGTCTCCATCTGACGGTTTACCATCTGGCTCTTTGTAGCGGGATCTTGAGCTGTATGTGCTGATTTGGCCCTCGTTGGGGGAGGGAGATGTGAGCTTTCATTATGTGCTCTCAGCCTTCTTTTTTTAATTTGAGTGAGTTCTTTACCTAATGTGTGTCCAGGGTAACTTGTGTAGCTCAGTGCTTAGTGTTTACCCAGGTGGGTGCTCATGCACCCCCACCAAACCCCCCACTGCACTGATCTAAGTCACCTGAATGACTAAGTCACCCTAACCTAGTGTTATTGCTGCTTAATATTAGGGGGGCTGATACCCAATCAGTGTCGGGCTCAACAACATGTCAGAGCTCATTGGACTCCTTTGGGGAAAAGGAGCACCCTTCTCCACAGGAGAGGAGGAGCACAGTACTGATCGACCGTGAGGCGGTTAGGTTACCTGCAGAGTCCAGATGGCGCTATCCTTTGGCCAGCAGTGAGAATGGACCGATAGAGGGTTCTGGCAGTGTGTTCGCCAGATCAGGACTGTGGGCTGCACCCTCGGTCCGAGCCGCCTGTGGGTCCTGTCTGGGCGAGGGGGGGACAGTCAGACTGACAGACAGTCAGACTGCGGACCGGGTCCCAAAATGTCCAAAACATTTCAGGAGGTATTCCCTGATCATTAACATAATTTTAACTGCTGTTAATCCCTCTTTAATTAGTATGCAGTTCACCTGGTGGAAAGTTAGTGCATCGATTTTACGCTGTTTTTGAGAGTGACAGTTAAATGCAGATCCTGAGGCCCTGTGTGTTAACAGTGTTTTACAAACATGCACATGGTCGTTGTGGTAATGGGGGTGACGGCATTACTGCCTTGAGATGGAGTTGGTGACGATTAGAAGACAGGAAAGAGTGAAATCTATAAAAATGCAGGCACTCTGGATGCTGTCGGTTTCCAGTTCTGTGGCATGTTCTGCCCCTGTGCCCGCAGAGATAAACTCCACCATGGGTGGTCGTGGAAACCCGGTGAATATATACTGGCTTTCATTAAAGCAAACGGCAGATGTGGCATGTCTTCTCGTTCATAGAAAAACACGACCTGTGTCCATCTTGAATATACTACTATTATCCAAAGAGCATGCTGAAGAATCTCGTGCCTGGTGCCGTAGTGTTAATGCAGGCCTAGCTTTGAATTCGGTAAATGCGGTTCTTGGGCGTGTTGTGTCATGAGGAAAAAGCTCTCTTGATCCTAGATGAGGGTATGATCAGTGTGATCCGAGTCTGTGACTCGGTGATGAGAGCTTATGTGGAGGAAAGACAGAGTTTGTCATAGTGGGGTTCTGTAAGACAGGGGCCGCTTTCCTTTAGGATCCTGTGCTTCCTGCCAGCTCGCCCTGGCGGAGGGGCACGTCCATTGTTCTTTATTTAGACATGGAAAACCAGACGACTCTTCATCCGTTCTTGTAGGTATACAGTGATGCATAGAGAAAAGGTGCCAGGTCTGGCCTAAGCACGCAGTGCGTGGACTGCGTTTGACGGCTCCATGCCGCCCACGTGCTGCTGGTGCCCCAGTCGACGTGCTGTTTGCATGGCGATGCCTGGCTCAGCGTGCTGCAGGGTGGTGGCAGCTTCCTGTTGCCACGGCGAGCCAGATCCTCCCACTGAACATGCCGCTCCGTGACTGAAGATGAAGTCATCGGCGTGGTAGGAGTGGGACCGTGGGGCCTATCACATGGCCTGTCACATGGCCTGTCACTCGTGGGCTTTGTGGATTCTTGCTCTTCTTTCAGGGACAGCATATCCTGCCTGAAAGTGGTTTTATCCTGAGTGTATAGGGTCACAGACTGGCCCAGCTATCCGTCCGACTTAAGTAAGGAGTTGATGGATTGTGAGTTGGGGGGGGGCGGGGGGGGGGGGGGGGGGGGGGGGGGGGGGGGGGGGGGGGGGGGGGGGGGGGGGGGGGGGGGG
>JABFEA020000029.1:13563001-13586273 GCA_019775915.2 Cyphomyrus plagiostoma | reverse complement strand
GTCCCCCCCCCCCCCCCCCCACATTCATGCACACTCTTTCCCTCTTTGCTAAGAGTCTCTCTCCGCTACACAAAGACCGTCACTGTGCACCTGGTGAAGGACTTCATCTGCCCTCGTGAGCGGTAAACTTAGCGCATGGCAATCCCGGCGGACCGGCTCCCAGTTGCTCAGGGGAGGTGGATTCGCCCGCAGGAGGTGCTGAACAATCCAGGGGAGCTGCGTGGGCAGGGAGGTGAAGGGCCAAAGCGGAGGAACCAACATGCTGTTTAAGGGTGTACTCACACTGTCCGTTCCGTATCGTGCCTGAGCATGTTTGACTAGTGTGATTGCTCCTACCATAATCGACACAGCATGCTTAGCCATGCCTGGGCCTGCTTCATGAGGTGGGCGGGAGCACAGTTAGTCGGACTCAGGCACGGTAAGCAGCTAGTGTAATTGCTAACCCTGCCTGAGTATGAAACGCTTAAATCACATCAGTGATGAGACAGACACACGCCATACCTGAACTGGACCTAGAAGGAGGCTGTACAGATCGTCCCCTTCTCAAAAATGTGTTGCAAAAAAAAAAAAAAAGACTCATTCAGATCAGGTAGCGAGAAACACTTCACAAACATGTCAGCCAGGGATCACTTTGGTCTATGGTATTGTTGGTCTATGGCAGGGGGTGTCAAACTGCAGTCCTGGGGGGCCGGAGCCTTGTGTAGCTTAGCTCTTTCCCTGTTCCACCACAAATGATTTAGCTCAACAGCTATGTGGTAATTATCACAAGGAGTCGAATCAGGTGTGTTAAACGAGGGGAAACCCAAAAATGTGCAGGACTCCAGGCCCCCAGGACTGGAGTCTGACACCTGTGGTCTATGGTATTGTTGTCACTATACCAAACTTATGACCCTATAACGGTACCACTTTAAGTATCATGATACCAGTACTGCAAGGATACCAATTCAGGAAAAAGTTTTGTTCATGATAAATTACACACTTATTTATCAAAAAGTACATTTAAATTGTTACTCTTTTAATTTTAATAAATTAAGCGTCGGTCTAGCATGCCCTTATATGGCCAAGCGTCGCATTATGATCGCCCGATTCATTCAGTCATAAGAAGAACGACGATACGTTCTAATAAATGTATACAGCGCATGGCCACTCCTGATTGTTGTGCACTTCTGCCGTATTATATAAATGCACACGACGGAAAGGGCGCTACGCCACTGCACCAGGTACCTTGCTTTTGATACGGTACTCTTGTATTTTCCCATTTCTGTTGAGTTCTGGTCCAGTACCAGTACCCAACGAACCAGCCGAGGTACTTTTCTGGTACTTTAGTACTCAATCAATCAATTAATCAAAATAATTTCCTCAGCGATTAATAAAGTATGTGGTTACAGTTGCTCCAGGACAGTAGGAAAGCAGTCAAGTTAAAATACCAATATTAAATAATACAATATATTATAAATTACAAAATACTACAAACAGCTCTAATGATGCAGTAACTCAATATATAAATATCCTAATATATTGCAGAAATTAACTATAGATAAAGTTGAATTGAGGTTCTCCTCTTATCATAGGCCTTTGTTATGTTAGGGGTTTAAATACAGTTGCTGCAGTGTATAGCTGTGCTTAGATGGAGGAGTTGTGCGGAAAGATAGCCACAGGCAGGAATGATTCCCTGTGTCGTTCAGTGGAGCATCTGGGTAGTCTTAGTCTCTCACTGAATGTGCTCCTGTGACTGGCCAGCACGTCATGGAGTGGGTGGGAGATATTGCCCAGCATTGTCCTGAACTTGGACGACATCCACCTCTCCGAAGCCACCTTTAGAGAGTCCAGCTCCATCCCCCCAACATTACTGGCCTTGCGGGTCAGTCTGTTGGCATCCGCTACCCTCAGCCTGCTGCCCCAGCATGCAGCAGCATGGAGTATAACTCTGGTCAGAACCGGCTCATAGAAAATCCTGAGCATTGTCCGACAGATGTTAAAGGACCTCAGTCTCCTCAGAAAACAGAGACGGCTCTGGGCCTTCTTGCACAGTGCAGTTGTGTTTCTAACCCAGTCCAGCTTAATGTGAATGTGTACTCCTAGGTATCTGTAGTCCTCTACTATGTCCAAATCGAACCCTTGTTTTGAAACAGGGGTCACTGGTTTCCTGGTCTACTCTGGGGTGGGACTTGCAAATGTGTTCATTTTCGATTGGTTATGCAAATAGCCTGCTTCTGAAACACAAAACAACCGGCATCTTGAAAAAAGTTACGAACTCGGGAAACAATGATAAACAAAGTAAAAAAAAAAAAAAAAAAAGAAAGTAATAATTCATGGGCAAATGAAGCAGTCGAAGCTTTAATTACAATCTGATGAGAAGAACCAGAAGATGATCTGTTTGGCATGACAAGAAATGAAAAAGTATTTGCTGTAATTTTCTAGAGCTGCGCAATACTGGATAAAGTTTAGATGTCAGGATGTGATTTTGTTTTGAGTGATTTAAACGGCATGAATGAAAATAATGATGCAGTGGAGGTAAACTTTAAACTGACTTTTGAACAATCATTAAATTCCACTGCCTTGCTAAGTTTTCTTTCCGACAACAAAGTAAAAATGTTTTAGTAAAACTTAGACCCCGCATCATATAATATCCGTACAATATGGAGGTATGAAAAATCCTGATCTCACATCAGACTCTCACACATGCCTAATATGCAATATCGGTATTAATATCTCCCATTGCCCAACCCTATAATACACTGCAGCCATTTTTTTCAGCCTCTCGTTGTGATGTCATTCAGTGCATTTTGAAGTATGAAGAGTGTGGTGGTGCCTGGTGCAGTGGAAAAGCACACTGAGGTGTGACTGTTATTCCCATGACACCCCTCAGTGTCGCTGCCGTAGAGCGATGTTGCCATGGAAATGGAACCACAGCATTTGTTTTGTTACCATGTCCCTGTGTTGGGCTTAGGGATTAGGTTTGGGGTTGAGGGTGTGGATCCATCCTGCGGCCTGAGAACCCAGCAGCTGTGTGACGGTCCCCTCGGAGATTATGTCATCGAGTGAGTCTCTGGCCTGCAGGCGGGCCCAGTGTTTATGCTGGAAGCGGTAAGACCTCTGGGTGTCGGAAGGAGGAACCATGCCTGTTCGCAGGCTGAGCGCTCCAGGCCGGGCCTGCGGAAGCCGGAGTGATGGTGCTGTTAAAGGGACATGGCGGCTGGTGTTGGATCTGAGTTCCAGCCTGCCAGGGCTAGCAGGAAAATAAAGCGACTGTGGGACTTGGTGGCTCTGAGCTTGTTCAATAAAACCCCGATGAGTCGCTCAGAAGATGTGCTCCCTACGGTCACATGCCATGTCCAGGGATACCAGCAGACTTGTGCCCTGCAGTACGGCCGTCACAATGTTTATGTGACCCCCTGCTGACCCCCGCCCCCAGCCCAGAACCACACCTGTGCTGTCAGTTAAAGGCCGCTGCCCGTCACGCGTCTCGACGGCCAACTCCTGTCTTCATGTTCTCAGCTGGGCCTGTTTTGGTGTCTCCGTGTAGCCGCTGCCCTGGCATGTGTAACATGCAGAACTTGTAACTATGAAAAGCCGTTTTTAAGGGATTCTCTCAGGAAACCGTAAAAGAGTGCAGTCAGTGTCGCGCTAACATGGACAGAGACTTTAATGTGGGACATTGTCTTCAGTCGTGCTTTAAGGAGGAGCCTGTCAGTCTCCTCGTATCTTTCCGTCTTCCTCTGGCCTGTGTGAACTTACACTTGACCTCATTAATCATGTCACAGCAGCCTAGTCTGATTATAAATTCCAGTTAATGTTGTTATTGGGCAGCCCTCCAGAAAGTCCTCTCACCTCGTAATACCAGCCCCCCCCCCATGGTTAGTATTTCCAGTGATGACTTTAGCCTCCTTCCTCTCTTGCTTTCTGCCTTTTGCCAAGTTCTCCTGCTAGGAGGCCAATGCTGGCCAGGATCAGGGATGGTAGCAAACAGGCATTGACACGTCCCTGCTCAGCAATGCAGGGCGCTGAGTTAGTCACATGACTCCCCGATTCCCCCCCCCGAGCACCGTGGTGCTGGAGCACTCTGTCCAAGCCTCGACGGCCCCCTCGCGAGCCACCAGCTCTGGGGGGAAGCCTGCCGTCTGCTTTCAGTGAGCCGGGGGGGGCCCAAAGCTGCTCAAATTCGATTCATGTTTGGGGATCACCGGGTAGGGTTTTGTGGGGAAGCATGACCGGACCAGTGCCTGGACCAGAGCTGTAGATGTAGTGGGAGATGGAGTGGGCAGGACACCCAGTTTGAATGGGACGTCTGGTCCCTCAGAGAGGCTGCTGAATGGACAGCTCCTCTGTTTGCAGACTTTTTGTATTCAGACACAGCCCACCGCTTCTGATAGACTCCCGACGGCCGTCGACATTTAAAGCAAGTCATGCGTTTGAAATCTCTCTGTGTTTTTACTGCAGCGCCATCCTGTGTGGACACGACTCAACCGGCAACATGAGGTTGTGAGTTTATGAGACATTTACAGCTTTTCGAGTCCCCCAGAGCCATCCTATTCATTTGATGTATTTTGCTCTGAATGGAGACAGTGAGCGAGCCAGCCGGACGTCTAACATGTCTCTGCTTGCGGCTCGGCTCGGGTCTGGGCTGGGCCCCGCACGCCCCTGTCACACTAATCTTTGTTTTTTTTTTCTTTTTAAGTCTGTCCCTCTGGAGGGAAGGCGGTGCCTAGCAACATGCTCATTTTGTCTATTTTTTTTCCCTGAGTGGCTCATAAATTGGTGCGGCTGGCCCATTTGAAAGTTCTCCCCTCCCCAATGAAACACACAGCAGCCTGATGTCAGCGGGTGGGGGCGCTTCAGCCAGCGGAGGTCAGGATGAACAACAAGTGCAGACGCTGCTGCTCCGTTCCCACACCATGGCTGCGAAGACGGCAGCTTCCCCTACCCTGGAATTTCACAAGATGTCGGGGCCTCCTTTTGGATGGCGGTAGCGACATGTTCTGTGGTCGGCATATCGCTGACATCCTGTTTTCTCCTGGCTGATTAACAAACGGTGACGCTCGTGGATAGAGGAGGTTGTTCACGAGAGCTCACGAGTGTTTCCTTGGTAAGATCTAGGAAATCTGTTACTCTGGAGAACAATTGCCATTTAGAATTCTGGGAGAAGTGTGCAAAGTGGAAAACATCATGTCTCGACCGAGCAGAGAGCAAAGCACAGCTGAATGCATGTTTGGATCACAAACAGTGTGTTGGAAGTGTATGAGAAAGGTGACATCTCCCCCCAGTAAGCCACAGAGACGTGGCTGTCTCCAGCCGCTTGGCGTCGCGTGACCTGAATATTAATGGCTGGCCTTTCTGTTCCTCTTTGTGAACGTGCCAGAAGCTAATGCTTGTGTGGACCGTGAGAGTCGTCCGTTGTGCTGAATCCGCGCGGCTCGGCCCTGCTTCAAGCTGCCCGTCTCTGCCCCTTTTGTTCCTGTCCTGGCAGTGAATTCATGTCATGCTTTGTTGCCAGGGCAGGAGATCTCGGGGCCGAGCCGCGGAATGCCGGTGCCTAGCAACAGGTGAAGATGTTTCCCCTCCATTGCTAAAAAAGCATTAAATTCAAATGAAGGAACGAGCAGATCTCACACTAGAGAACCAAGGGTATTTTCGCAGGGGGATTGGGTGAAAACTTCCAATCCTTTTTAAGATGAAGCCACATGTGTAACATGCAGAACTTGTAATTATGTCTGTCATAAGAATAGGAATAAGTGAACCACATTCGTTCAGAGGAATATGAAGAGCTTTTCCGGCTGCTCAAGTCTTGATTGCAGAGGCTTTTTAGTTTCGTGAGATTAGTTGTCTGTGAAATACACCTGCACCCTAGTACAGTGGACAGGAGGCAGCCTGGTATTAGGGCTCATTACTGGATGTTGTGTTTCTGAGTAAAGCTTAATACTAATGTGCTTACCTCCCACATATTGTTGAAAGGATCTCCTTAGTCAGCGAAAAATCTGCACTAGGCACCGGAACCAAAATTAACTGTGGTCTGGTTCATGTGTCGCATAGGCAGTCTGTGTGTGTGCCACACCCTGCCCAGCAGGGGGGGGGGGGACTTGCAAACACAGCAAGTACTGGCTGGGGGGCACCACAATAATATGAATTTTTATTTTTAGTTTCCAATGAAAATTGTTATTGTCCACGTTTGTTTATAGCAGTTTCTAATATGCCCATGTCTTTGATTTGTAGACTCTTCTATCTTCCAAGATGAGGGCATAGACATGGAATCACAGAACTGGCCGCCGGCCCCCAAGCACGTGAACGGCCAATCGGAGAGCCACATGACCCGCCTTGCTAGCTGGGTGACCTTCGATGATGACGACGGACCGACTTTCTGTCGGCCTGGCGGCCTGCCGCAGTCCGACCATGATGACGGCTCCACGCCGGATGTCGATGGGAACCCTGTAGTGTCTCCCCCTTCTGTCCAGACCCGAGATGCAAAACGGCATCTCCTGGACCTGACACCGGAAGGAGTCCACCCTCTCTTTGCCTTGGACGGTCCCCCGTTGAGCATTGGCATGCCCAGCATGAAGAACCCCTTCCTGGACGAGGGTCTGTCACATGTGCAGCCATCTCCTATCAACCCTTTCATTGAATTTTTCCAGGAGCAAGTAGAAGCCAAGGTGACACCGAACAACGGCTGCTATCTGGAGAATACCCAGCAGTCCTGCACCTCTCCTCCAGTCCCTTCTGGCACCGCAGATATTAAAAGGGAATCCCTGTTGCCCCTGTCAACTGAGCTAGCCACCCCAGCTAGAGGAGGTGTCCTGCCCTGGCCCCCCTCTGAGAAAGGTGGGCAAAGCTTGTGGATGGTAGAATCAGATCAGCAGGAGAGCGCCTTGCTGCTGGACGATCCTGTGGAGCCCGGGGAGTTGGAGGAGCTGCCATATCAGCCGGCCCACATGGCCCCACGGGAAGGCTGGCCCATGATGCTGCGCATCCCCGAGAAAAAGAACATCATGTCGTCTCGGCACTGGGGGCCCATCTTTGTGAAGGTGTCTGACGCCGGGCGGCTGCAGCTCTTCTATGAGAAGGGCCTGGAGAAGCCCTTCAGGGAGTTTCGGCTAGAAGGCCGACACGAGCTCTCCGAGCACAAGCTTCAGAGCTACAATGAGAGTGACCGGGTGCATACTGTCAGCATCGATCACGTCACCTACAAAGAGAAACGCAAGATCCAGGCCAAGGCAGCTGTGGCGCATGCCCCTGCCAGGGAGCAGCTGGTGAAACTGGGCACCGTCGACTACTCGGACTTCCTGAGCTTCACCCATGCCCTGAGGGATGTGCTGATGCTGCTGCCTGTGGAACGAGAGTCTCCAAGCAGTTCCCCATCCTACCAGGAGGAAGAGGTCTCGGTGGATGTACGAGATGAGTTCCATGGTGTTGTGTCCAAGGGCGATGGCAGGATCATGCAGCAACTGGTGATGACCCACATTTATGTGCTGCCGTTTGTGTCGGGGTCACCGGCATGCAAGATTGGCCTCAACGACATCCAGGTGAAGGGGAATGAGGTGGTGTCCCTGCATGACATCATCCCCAACACCACCACCCGCTGGATCCGGCTCAGAGACTGCCGGCTGCACAGTAGCGCAGACAAACAAGAGTTCGCCCGCAACAGAACGATCTCCTTCACACCCCCGGCAGGACGCAGATTCGAGCTGCTCCGCTTCTCTTCCCTCTTTGCAGAGAAGAGCCTGCCCTTCACTCTGAGGACGGTGGCCAGCGTCAGGGGCGCGGAGGTAGAGCTGCAGTCCTGGCTGGCAATGTCAACTGGATTCTCCTCCAACCGGGATCCACTCACTTTGATCCCCTGTGAGAATGTGATGATCCGCTATCCCATCCCCCAGCTCTGGGCCAAGAATTTCAGGCGGGAAAGCCTGGTGGGCGAGAAGTCTCTGAAGGCTCGCTTCAACAAGGGGGCCAACTTTGGGTCCACCATCACATCAGGGCAGGAGCCAGTCATGCGGGTCACCCTGGGGACAGCTAAATATGAGCACGCCTTCAGGGCGGTGGTGTGGAGGATAAACTCTCTCCCTGATAAGAATTCAGGTAGGGTAGAAGAACCAGTTCTGCTAAGATCATGCTGATCACCCTGTTTACTTACCACAGTGATCTGTCTTCATGAAGTCACTAGTAGTGTTCAAAGTTCCAATGCGGTGTGCTTAAAATCGGAGGATACATGTGAAAATGCAAGACGGACACCAGACCCCTGTGACACTGGTTCGGATAAGTGGGTACAGAAAATGGATGGTTTGTTGGTAGTGACAAGAATGTATCGTGTTACTGATGGAGCAAGAAGGAGAAGGATCAGTCTACCCTGAACCGCTTCTGATCTCCACTTTCTCACAAATCACTGCCTTGTGGGTTTGTACTTCCATGTCAATGGGCCAAGGCCTCTGCTGTGTGATTAGACAGGCGAAGGGCCAGGGTCTAGTGCAGGGGTGGGCAATCATATCCGCAAAGGGCCGGTGTTTATGCAGGCTTTTGAGAACCTGTGGGTCAGCTGTTCAAACCCAGGTGACAGACCTTCAGCCTGTCAGTCCTCTAATTAGTGATCTAATTAAGGGCTTGCAGTGAAAACCGACATACATGATAGCCCTTTCTGGATAAGATTGTCCACACCCGGTCTAGTCTCTAGTGTGTGATTGGACAAAAGGCAACTGTTACCCCTCATTAACTTTTTGCCGATTGGTGGCTCACTCCTGAGTGCGATGAGCAGCTGTGTTTTGTGATTTTTTTTTTTCTTTTTGTTTGCCTCTCCTGGCAGAACACATCCTGTGAGGCCTACGTTTCACTTTCTAGTTCCACTTAAAGTTGAAAATGTTCATCACCATCTGTGAGGTGCTTTGATTGCACATGTTCGCATATCTCTGGCTCCATCTGCTGAAAGTCCGATCGTTGTCTAGCACTTAAGTCCCTGCCCTCAATCTCTTTTGATGACATGTCGGTCGTCAGAATCGGCCTCGGATGAGGCCATCCTGGAAGGTTATACAAGTCACTTTTGTCTACTTTGCTGGTGAGTTTTGAGGGTCTGTGCTTTAATATAATAGCACCTCTGTATTCTAACTGTACGCCCTTGCATCTCATGACCTGAAATATAGACCAGCAGCCACATTAAAGGCTTCCTCCAGCCATCAGTGATGGAGGAACATAAAGGAACAAGACGTCTCATGTTGAGTGCATCTGGACTCCGTATGTTCTGTCCAGTTAGGATTCCCAAGCAGTATGTTCTGTTCTTCAGTATAACTGACCCAGTATATTCTTTTCTTTTAGAGTATCCTAATGTATATTTTGTTCTTCACTTTAACTTTGGGCCATTAGGTTCCTGTCTCCCAGGTAACACACCCATTCCTGCTTGGTATTTTTTTTGGGTGCATCTGACCCAGCAGAGTCTGGTGGATCTGTCTGTCTCCAACGCTTGCCCTCATTCTCTTAAAATGAGATTTTGATTCTTTACTGAGATGCATTCAGGGCATCCATCTAGTAGTGTTGCACAAAATGACACTTCATGAAGCATTTGCTGTATTTTTTGACCCCACTAGATGGTGCTCTCTGTTCAACAAAGGGCTCAAAGCATGCCCCAGAGCACCATCAAAGAACACCATCTAGTGGGGTCAGAAAATACAGAAAATGGTTCATGAAGCATCATTTTGTGCATCACTACCATCCAGTTTCCCTGCCCTTGATCCTGGTAACCCTTCTATCCAATGTTCTCCAGCTCTGGGTCACCCCCACACCTTCTTCTGTCGTTTGGAGCTGGGGTCGGACTGGGAGGTCCCAACCAAGTTCCTCCGCCACCTGGAAGTGGAGTTTGACATGCCAGCTGCCTCAGCATCCAGGACCACTGTACGATCTCTGTCGGTGGGAGATAGAACTGATGTCAAGAAGTGGATCAATTATAAGGCACACTTCTTGTACCAGGTAGTGTGTGTATTACCTCTTAATAACACCACCCCTTCCAGGTGCTGTCAACTGGTTCTACAGTGTTACAACATTAAGTCTTGAATCAAAATCTTCAATTCGCTTCCACTTATACATTTAAATCTATGCACATATAGCACATACAACAGGAGCTGTTAGTTGTATGTTTGTTCCGTATGTACTGTATGTATGAATGTGTGCGAGTGTGTGTTTGAGATCAGTAACTTTCTTCATAGTTTGTTCAGTGGAGGAACCTCAGGAATTTCCAGGAGCTTTTATTTAAGAAACTTGAAATGTAGTGGAAAACTGTGTTGTGGCGTCATCTTGTGGTCAGAGGCATTCAGTGCATATGTGGCAAACTTGAAATTGCCACGTGATCAGCAATCGGGTTGCAAATAGTTGACAGCATACATGGGAGGGTGCACCGACATGATAGTGCAGTACAAAGGCCGTGTTAGCACAGGCGCACACAATTCAGTGTGTCCAGTGCTATGCAGTGGTGTTTAGCATATCCAGTATTGCTATTAACTTATAGCTGGGCATTCACTGTAAGCTCAGCCAAGCCTCATTTAAGCCTATGTCCATGACAGCGTGTATTTTTGTAATGTGCTATTTCCCTCTCTTGTACATTGTCTGCTAAATAACAATAGAAGCATATTTATTACTCATACATGAAGATGTATTTTGGAAAGCCTTGGGGCTGCAAGTGCTTGGATGCAAGGGCTTGATGTTTGTTGCACCTTCCTCTTCCAGGTGGAAATGGAGCAGAAATCCAACCCCAAGTTGGATGGTTTGCACACGGAGAGGCCGGGGGAATGCTCTCTGCATTGAGGACTCTTAGGCTGGAAGAACAAAAGCCAGTTTGCACTCTGGACAATTGACTCTATTCTTCTGTAGAGTACAAGACAGAGATTGGCCTTAATCTCTCCTTAACTTTGTGTTTTTTAGACTGAGTGGTCGTAAGAAGAGCTTAACTTTCACTGGTTACTTAACAATTGGTGGCAGAGCAGCTTGTGCGCTGATGGGAGAACAAAATTTCACAAATATTCCTGCCATTCCTATAAATTCACAGGAAAATGGTGCCCCCATCTGGCTGTTTCAAGGCTGCCACAGATTGTGTCCCAGCCTACAGATATGGGAACTTTTATTTGACCAAAACTGACAGATTAGGTAAAGTACAGTAAACCATTGTGTCAGTCTGTCAGGTCATGTGTCTTAGAAATTTTTCAAGCTGAAAGTTTTCTCCTGTCTGCCTGTGTCAGGATCTCTTCAACATGTCGGCCTGGTCTGTGTCTTCATGATGTATTGCACCTTATTGGTGGTGTGCTGAAATAAGTGTGCCTAAAATCACATGTAACTGAAAGTTGTTTACTGATGCAAGGGGCCGGGTATAAACTCCATTAGAGCTTTAAACCAGGTGTGAAGTCGGATTAAATGATGCATGTTACGGGGGCCAGGTCACCGGCAGGTCCTAAAATGTTACCTTTCAATGCAAACTTTTTAAAGATGTGTTGTCTAACCCGATGAAATGAATGTATTCCTGTCTTCTGAGCAGGAAATAAAGGGGCCTAGCATGGTACCCAAAATTATTCATTTTGGGTGAGTTTGAAAGAAGTTACAAAAAATTTGATACTAAGTTGTTTTGATAAAGATTTAGATGTCAAATCTTTATTACATAATTACTACTTTAGCTACATGAAGTGTGACTTCTTTGGACTTTTGGAGGAAAACACTGTAATTTTCTGCTAAATCCAGGTATACTGCGTGCATTAAAACTACTGATATCAAATGCAAGCTAATAAATATTATTAAAAAATATTCAGCAAAGAGCATTTGTAAACAAAAATGGAAATGATTGACATGTTGAACACTAATAGTGAGCTTTAACTCTAAACATAATTGAAAAGAAAACCAATAGACCATGCCTGTCACTTCCGTCACGGATGAGGTGATACGGATGGCGGTAGACAGATGGGGTTTGAAGCTCGGCGCGTGGGATGGAAGGATGACTGAGGAAAGGTGATGTCTCACTTTAAAGTCTTGGCACTTTCGCATCTCATAGCTTAACGCTCTACTTCCTTTATACTGACGGTGTAAATGTCAAAAATCGAAAAGAGAAAGACTTTTGTCTTGACTTCCTTCAGCTGATGTTGGCTGGGACTCGTTTTTGGGCGAAACGCTATCATTTAGATTTCAGATTTAAATCACTGAAATGCAACTGGACCGGAAAGAGGATTTTGACTGTGGCCTTACTGTGGTGTTCGAGCCGACTTTAGAAACAGACGATACTGTCCGTCAATCCTGAGGGGCCTTCTGCTTTTCCATGGCTTTCTGAGATACTGTAATGCTGGGGTTCTTTTCTGCAGACAAGAATCACGTGTGTGACTCCTTCTGTGACTCTCCCCGGGGTGTTCACTGCATATGTGCTGCATGGGTGGGGTGACACAGTGGAGCTGAAATAGTTTGCACTGGATGACACCCACGCTTGCTATTATGGATCTGCTGAAAAAGCCATTCTTTTGTACACGTAAATAAATGAGAACCTTCTCTCGAATGTCTGGCTGGTCCGTGTCCCTCTGTTGACCCTGGCTGAATGTCTCCTACTTGCCCGGCACCCTCATCAAATCACATTAAATCCTCTCAGTGCCCCCAAACTGGACCCAGGGTGCTTCTCCTGTCCAGGATCGGATATCTATACTAAGCCCACACTGTACAGGTCCGCAGTGGAGGGTCTTCAGCAGCCTGACTGAGTGGTGCAGTCCAATGTTGTGGAGGCGCCCGAACAACCTGCGAATCCAGCAGTAGAACCCAAACCCAATAGGTCATCCTTCAAGCAGCTCAGTCAGGTCAGGCTTGCTTAATGTTACTTTTATGTATGTCCGTGCTGCCTCAATCTATGGGATCAGTATGAAATCATTAACCCTCTTTAATGAACAGTTGTACAGGTTACAACAGCACATTCTGTTTATATCATAGAGGAACACTGTGCTCTTTTTGTAGACTAAGGTTACAACTATAACAGGAGAAACATTTTAAGACAGAGTGTACCTTCTCCAGATGTTCTCTGATGAATCATCACTCTCTCTGCTCCCTGAACACCTCGAGTCCTTCTGCTGAGCTTCAGTGCCGTGGGTGTTATTTTAAAAACCGTACATCCTCATTCAGGCTAAACCTGCCTCTGGTTGTCATGTAGAAGCGTGGGACAAATGGGTGGTGGTTTTGTTTGCAGGCCAGGTCCCGCTGCGGGTTAGGGCTCTAAGTTGCGCTGAATGTTATCCAGCTGCAGCAGCTCCAGTTGGAGTCGACCCCGGTCCCCCTTGAGCACCTCGTCAAGCTTCGACAGACGGCAACTGCTTCTTCTACCGTTTTGCGCAGTGGGAAAAAAAAGTACAGCTTTGAAAGGGGCATGGAATGTTGTCGGCCAGCTGCCTCGATAGTGCCACGGGCCTGGATTGTATTAGTGCGCAGATATCTGCTTGTATGTGGTCTGGACTTGCCGCGTCGATCTGCCAGTTCTCAATTGCCGTTGGAGTTTGCAATATTCTATATGCTCTAATAGAGTTTAATTAAACCTGTTTAAGAATCTTGGGTGTGCATTGGCATAATTTCTACCTAATATGTCTGGATCTGCCTTTGCAATTCAATTGTGTTTTTAAAACCAGCATATTTGCCCCGTGCACCTGACCACTGGTTAAGCTGAGAATGGCCTCATCATTCAGACCCCTGCTCTCTCTATTTTAGGTTTGATACCTAGTCTTTTTAAATGAGTCTGGTTAACAATATGAGATAGCAGTTACTAAAATAACGCATCGTTTTTTTAAAATAATCCATATTCCTGTCTTCCTCGTTATTTAGTTCAATATAAATCCACAAGGGGGCAGCATTTAATTTTGAATCCTGTAGCCAGCATAATCGATGTGTTCGGGATCTATAAGAACGCGTTGGTTGACCTGTATTCATAAAATGCGTGAATTCCATTGAGGTTGATCTACCGTTTTTCTGTTTTGCATGTGGTTTTCATTTTTCCAATCAAACGCATTCCACCTCGTTAAATTCACTTTGACAAAAATGGAAGCTTTCATTGGCGACGGTGCTTTTCAAAGATTTTAAGCATAATGAATAATTCATAGTGTGGTTTTGTCCCTAGGATGCCACGTAAATAATTTTAAAGACGTTTCCAAATACTACTTTTCCGCTCCAGTGTACTGCACTGTGTTATTAGTTTCAGATCTCATTATTTTACTCACCACAAAAACGGTAAACGAGATTAAAGGCATCTGCAGCGTTCAGTTCACGGTGACCCCGGGTTGCCAGAATCAAACGCTCACGCAAGAAATTTTACGGCAAATGTATATTATTCCATTATAAGCCTAAAATTAGCTACATCAAAAGCGCTGGGGTAGTTTGCCAACCCTACAGACTATTTACAAGGTAATAAAAATGTTACACACATGTAAATGTCTGCGCTGACTTGCCTTGAACTGAAAATCTCATGCCAGCCAGCTGACCAAAGTATTTCTGTAAGGGACACAGTATGAATTAGGGTAAGACCCGGGGCTTGGAGAAGTCACCGAGACTATGAATGGCGATTAGCTTTGCCTTGCTATCCCTGTTCATATATAAGCCCTAATAGATTGACAGCCTGCGTTTTTACCCAGACTCCACGCCCGAGTGTACCCCTTACAACTTGGGAGAGGACCTTTTAAGCACAGTGCCCAATCTGAGCGTGGGGGTGCATCTGGCTGTGGTGGAGCAATTAAGTGGCATGTGACCCCAGCCGTGTCCTGGGCTCCGTCAATCAGTCACCACGTTCGCTGAAAATTACCGTCTCCTTGACAGGAGTAAAGGGGAAGTTGTTTCATGTCCTGCCTCACATAGTACGGTAGGGTCTGATTTCTCAGCACTTGGGCCAAACAAGCAGAACATCTTTTCAGAGCACGTGCAGTGGGCCCAGTTGCTATCTACGGACACCTTGAGAGACTGGTCCGTCCTCTTTGAGCCAGGACATCTAATCCAATCTGACCCATTCTGTGCCTTCTTGCATGACGAAATAAACGATTTACCTGATGTGTTGCAACTTACAATATGCGTATCACCAGTGGCGCCCCCAGATGGTATGCAAGAAGACGGTGGTACTTTGTTATGTGCATTGGAAAAGAAGTAGAAATGGAAAATTGAAATCCTTGTATAATGTGTTGACTGCGTGGCCTAATCGTTAAGGCATCTGACTTCGGATCAGAAGATTGAGGGTTCGAGTTCCTTCGTGGTCAGTCTTTGTAGAAAAGTAATACAGTAGAAGTGTGTTGGGCCCATAACCCAGAGGGTGATGGGTGGAAATGATTCTGTTAGTTTTTTTTTGTGTACATCCTCTTTAACTGTATTGGATTGATTTCCTGACGGGGAGGTGTGAGCATTTTGGTATGCAGAGGTGGCCGAATGTTTAGGGCAGTTTGCTTGTAACTAGAAGAGTGCTGGTTTAAATCCATAACCAGCAAAGTACAACTGAGGTACCCTGAGCAAGGTACTGCTCCAAGGCGCAGAATTAGCTGCCCCCTGCTATGGCACATTGTCACATATGGGTTAAATGCAGAGGACGTATTTCATTGTTGTGTCAACAATGATACCTTTTCAATTCAGTTAATTGATAAAGATAATTAATTGCTTTCAGATTTATTAAGATATATTTTATAGTCTCTGTTTTGTGGTACTTATGAAGTACCTGACTGCTTTGGTTTGATCCAAACTGGTACTTGGTCCAATAAAGTTTGAGAACGTCTTTTGTATCGTTTTGTAAAAGCGTTCGAGCTGGACTCCTGAGGTGTCTGGGCCTTGACTGCTTTTTTAAGCTCCTGAAAGTCTTCCCTTGTAAGCAGGTTCTGCTTTTTGTTGTGTTTTTTCCAGGTCGTGAGCATCTGCAGGAAGCCGTGGGGGTCTGCGCCGGTTAGCGCGCTTATTCAGGCTGAGAACACAGTGCTGCCGGTCTGCACATTTGTGTCTGGTGACTCTGACTCTCTACCATCCCGGGGCAGATGGAGCTCTGAGATGAGCGCACTGTAATTACAGAGCTTTTGGGAGCCCGAGGGCGGTCATGTGATCTCCCTACAGCTCGTTCCCACGCTGCAGAAAGGTGACAGTGTCCGCCCTGCTGTCCCCACCTCGGTGCTGTCACCTTGGCTCCATTACAGACCTCTTCCTGGTGACCGCCTTCTCCGGGGCTGCCCTTCTCATCCTTGTCCTTCTTTCACTTGATCTTTATGCCTGCTGTTTACGGCATGACCTCGCCATGTTCTCCTCTGCCTGGTATTCTGCTCAGATTCTGCCACCAGGCAACTTGGGTCGCTTGGCCCTCAGGGTCGGCCCCCCGATGGGGTCGGTGCCGGGCTGTCATACGGCCTGGGATCCCCTGTGGTTTCTTTTTCCAGATCTCTGTCTTACTGGGTCAGGCTCAGCGCTGCGTCTATCAGAGGAGAGTCTGGCTTTTGTTTGGTTTTAATAACCCAAACTCCTTCAGTTTGCCGGCTTAGCCCGGCCATTTTCATTTACAGTCTTTAAAGTTAAAAATCAACACCCTTTGTCCTTTACCTGACACCTTCTGCTATTTTCGCATAAGATTATCGAAGCGGAGTCGCCAAGTTGGCCAGAGACACCCGTAATCCCTTAATGCAGATCCTCTGCTGCTGAGACATGGTGCAGCAGGACTCTGGAGGGAACTGAGATAATGGGCTGTTTGATTTGATCATATAAGGCTGCTTCCATGAACGTGGTGTGACAGGATACCTAATGGAAACAGACCGAAGTGTCCCAGCTGATCTCTCTTCTGCTGCTCTTCTGTATGGTCAGACCTGGATGGAAGCAAGATCATCAGTCTGATTCCCATGTGCATCTGCCCAGGATCAGGGAGATGGTATGCCTGCTCTCTGGAGAACATGATAGACCTTTCTGCTCGTTTGTGAAGGTCAGTTCTGTATTTTGCATGTATACTTGTCACTTCATTAAACAGAGGTGGAAAGTTCAGGTCCAGAAAGCACAAATCCAGACCATGGTTTCGTTTCAACCAACCAGTTGAGTACAATGTGACTGTGATTCTATACTCAACTAATGCAGTCATACTTTCAAAGGTGACTTAACTGCTCAGTTATGACCACTAGGGGGCAGAAGTGTCCCTGGCCATCTGACACTGCCGATGGTACTAACGGTAACAGAAATAGCCTGGGGGGTTGAAACATGCTTACAGTCAGTGCAGAGGGGAGCTGTAATGAGGTGGCGAGCTCCAGACAAATGAAGATGGCTGTCCTTGTTTCCCCTGCTTGTGTGCCTTCTCTGCCTCAGGGTTACATAAGACACTAACACAGACCCCAGCTTATTGTGCTGGAATGTGTCTGTACCCCAGATTCGAATTGCTGCCTGATCGGAGGAGGAATGAACCATTAAATGGGAATAAAGCCAAGAATAACAAACTTGAAAAGAAAAAGGATACAGCGAAGCAGTCTGACGTTATAATATTACATAATACGGCATGTATTTCACCCAGAGGAAATTATAAAAGGGTTTGTAAAAAGCTCACTCTGTCATGCCAAGAAATTTTTAGGAGAGTGCCGTTGTTCATCATTACACTGCCAAATCCTGTTCAATGGTCGAGGTCACGGTGTATAAAGGCCTTTCTCATTGCCCTTCCCCAGTCCGGCCAGTCCCAAATTGGACATTTCCCAGTAGTGCTGCAGGACAGCGGGAGGTCTGTTTGCTGGCCAGATGTTGAGCTGACAGCTGGAGTCTTCAGGTTCACTGGTCTCACTGGTTCCCAGTTCGACCAGGGGCTGGAGAATGGCGTCCTTCACCAGAGCTGGTCCAAATAGGCAGGAAGATCAGCTTCCAGTTGCCTGGCTGCCTGTCTGTCTGCGTCTCTGCCAACTGGATGAGCAGCGCTGTGCTCCTGTGAAGAGAACATCGTAGCAGGTGAATCTCTGCAGTGGTCATCCAGGTTGCAGTGTCTATTGCACTGCCGTGTTGCACTGTCACACGGCCTTTGCTTGTCGTGAGCTCCACATGTTACTCCTTCTTGCTGCTGAAGACTTGACATGTTCCACATGTGTGTGAAGCTGGTGGCCTGATTTACAACAATCTGAATGCAATCAAAAAAGCTAAAAATGCCAAAAGTCATGTATTTTGTTGGTTAGGGCTGGGTAGGGGTTAGAGTTATAGTTAGGATTAGGGTTATGTCCATAGAAATTAATGGAGAGACCCTATAAACAAATATGTGGACGGCATTTACATTTACAGTTACTGCATTTTGCAGACACCCTTAGCCAGAGTGACTTACATCAGTGCTTTGAAGTCTCATCAGTCAAGGCATTCTAATACGGATTCAATAGAACTTGGCTAAAAATACTATCACTCTAAAAACTCTGTTGGCAAGTAATGCATTTTTTTCTAATAATAATAAATATAATCCTGAAAGTATTGATCCAAGTACTTCTGAAGAAGGTAGGTTTTTAGTCGCCATTTGAAGGTGTGAAGGTTTGAACTGCGCTTGTGTGTGTGTGTGTGTGTGTGTGTGTGTGTGTGTCCTCTTACTGGCAGTGAGCAGGGCTGTATTTGTGCATGGTGGACTGCAGGACTGCTGCTGATGATGATGGTTGCTGGGAGGAAGGCTGTGAGCAGTCACGCTTCTGAAGGCTGTAAAATCGGATTCTTTGAATGTAGAATTCTGCAAAACACTCTCGGGGTTTCAATAAATAAAAAGTTCAGCTGATAAAGCAGCCCCACTGACTGCCCGGGTCCAATACTAACCTTTGTTGATGTCTCATTCTGGCTGGCAGTGCTGCTGTGTAGCTAGTGCTGATGCTCTGTCTGTCCACTGGCTTCCCCTGTCCTTTTTGTCTTCTGGGGCCTGTGCCAGCAGTCTGCCCCCTACAGGCAGAAGGCGATGAGTCATTATCTTTCCCGTGGTTTAATTGGGAATGCCGTAGGCCCTGTGGCATGTGGGAAAGTGACTTTATTGCTCCCCAGTGCAAGTCTGCAGTCAGGTCTACAGCAGCTCTGCCAGCTTTGCCTGGCCTGTCTGCCCTGTTCGGCACCACTAACTCCCGCCCCCAGGGCTGGCCATCTGGCATATTGAGCATTTCCCCAGTGGACCAATGGGTACGTGGGGTGGTAAAATTTATCATGGGGAATCCCATCCCTGGTCGGCAGAATTTACTGTGGGGGACCCCAATGTCCAAGGCCAATTTAAATTCATCACCCCCCCCCGTCATATACTAAAGACACAGTCACCCCTCAAAGAGGCAGTTCCTGTATGAGTCCCTGTGAAGTCTGGCCCTTTGTCCTGCCAGATCACACGCCTCAGCCTAATGTCTTCTTTTGGCCTCCATGTCTCACAGGGTTTTAATGGCCCATGGCAACAAAATAGCTTTTTGCTACCTGAATCAACTTGCTGCATCCTGCTCACACCCGCACAGCAACAGCATGCGCAGACTGGCCATCGGGAACCTGGGGGACCTTTCCAGCGGGTTGGTCTTGCGAGGGGCCACATATTATATGCGCGAATGGTTGATCGCGATCGGCAGGATATACCAAGTCACCAAGAGGACCCCCCAGATGATGGTAAAATAGTGGAAGGATGTGTGTGTACAGCAGTGAGCTCTGCATCCTGGGTAGAAGTGGATCGTAAACATCACCTTTTCTCTTTGATAATTTATGTAGCAATTATAAGATTGGACTAAATGTATATTTAACATTATAAAGATCCACCTGGACTCAGTTTCCCCTGACAAACAGGATGTTGTACAGATTAGGCTGTCCTATATATGCAATACATTATAGACACTAAAACACTTATTTTAATGACATTTACATTTGAATGATGCCATTATTTAATAAGTAATTAGGTAAACCGTTGTACTTATCTGCAGTATTAAGGTAATTGTCTAGAGATGATGGGTGTAATATATTTAGCTGTAATTATGGTATGGCAGGGCTGGATGACATGAGGCACCCATCGTCCTTGTCCCTAAGGCAGTCTCTAGGTGGTCTCTGTCCAACTGATATTGTCATGTGACCCATCTTTCTTCAGAGCTGATGTGAGATCCAAACATTTAGTGACAGGGTTAAGGGGAGCCAACTTAAATGGTTTAAAAATGACACCTACTTCATGCACTACAGTATGTGTCCAAAAGTGTGTGGATGCTCCTGTAAATTACAGGAATGACCTAATTATGCCAAGCCCACTGCTGCCACAGGTATATAATTAAGCACATGGCCCTACAATCTCCCTCCAGCAACAGGTGAGGTTTGTGACTTTGCACCTGGCGCCATCTCAGTGTGCACACTCCCCCCCCAGCAAGTCAGTTCTGTCCATCGATACCCAACGTTTGTACTTAGCAGCAAATCCCAGCAGTTAAGTTCCAGCATCTAACGGAAAGCCATCCCAGAATAGTCGAGGCTACCATAGCAACTTATTACTCTTAGTTTTGGAAGGATATGTAGGACAAGCTGGTGTCCAAACACATATGACCATATAGTTTATGAAACTATTGCATGTTTGTAGACTCTTTAAAAAATATATATATATACTGTATAATTTACTCTTTCCATCATTGAAGTGCTCGACCCATAATGCATCAGACGGGCTTCTTGACGAAAGTAGAGACAGGTCCTGATTCCATTTGGATATACTGCAAACCTGCTTGTGATGAAAGATGGTTTTGGGTGGAATTCCCCTTTAAGGGGTCCGGGTCCTCCCAGCGCTGTCTGCAGGATTAGCAGGGCGTCTGCGAGAGACGTGTTTGCCTGCCCATGCCAAGCACCCTCGGAAAGTGCACCCAGCGTAAGTCGCTCTGTTATTTGCTATACTGTGTAACATTGCATAATGTGTGGAGAATGCTTACAGCCACAGAGAGGCCTGGATCCTTTCCCAAACCGTCTAGACAAAGGTTACCAAGATAGTAATGTGTACAGCGAAAGACGACCATGACCTACTTCGGACGCAATTCAGTTAATATACACAGGCAAGCACACATACATACATTGTGAGACGGCAGTGAGTGCAGGGTGATTGCATTTAATCCGCCTCATTTTTCAGATTTTGAAGAGTCGGGCAGAATACTCTGGTTGAGTTGGCACGTCCTGGTGGAATATAGTTAAACTGACAGGCAGGAAATGGTCATCCGTCTATGACTGATAGCTGAATCACGGCAGTGAAAGGGCACTCAATGACACAAAATTTTACAATAACTAGTGGAATCTATGGGGATCACCTGGTCCGTTGAGTGTGTCTTGTGCACCTCATGCTGGCTTGTTCGCCTGGCTGCCTGTGATTGTTGAAAAAGCGACTGTGTCATTACCAATGTGTGGGATACACCCGTGGACACTCAGGAAAGTAATCCGCTTAAAGACAGAGGTGGAAGACTCCGGTCCGGAAAGTACAAATCCAGACCCAAGTTTTGTTTCAAACGACCAGCTGAGTACTTGGTCTGGATTAGTACTTTCTGGACATGAACTTTTCACCTTGTCTGTAATGGATTTTACTCTTGTGAGTAACTTCCCCAACGCTGCTAGTAATGAAGGGCTGCGTCCGCACAGGGAAGCTGCGACCACGATGGCTGAAGACATGGAGGGAAGACAGCCCCCCCCTCATTACAACATTCACACAAAACAGGAACAAGAAGGCGATTCATTGCCAGAGAAGCGCTTTGGCAACGGCAGACATCATCTAATTCCCATGGCGAAAACAGAAGGCCATTGTGACAATGGGGCTCGGGCAGCTCCAAGAACCATCAGCAGCTATTAAAGGGCTGTGAGCTTTCTTCTTCTGAAAGCAGATAAATACATATTTTATTGATGCTGAATAACATGATCCCAGTATCCATGGGGGGGTGGTGGTGGTTATTATCGTCCTTTTGTGTGGTGATCTCGAGCAGAAAACGCACCGCGGTCGGACAGGATGTTTGTGTTGGGCTGGCGCTGGACGTGGCGCACGGCGGAAGTGTTCCAGCGGGCCAGGGGTGGTACTGGCTGTGAGGGGACAAGGACACGGTGTCTTCTAGGCTCAAGCAAAGCCTCTTCCAAGCAGACTACCCCCAGGGACGACTGGCGTGTCGGGCAGCCTGGGACAAAGAGAGAAAAGAGCGAGGGGGTGCGGGCACCTGCCAAGCCCCCCTAGCCCGTTGTGTTACGTGGCACTCCGTGTCCTGTCATACTGTTTGTGCGCTCGCATTCGTGCATTCAGCCCTTTAGCGCTTTTAAGTAACGGGCTGAAAGCGCGCTCAGTGCACGAGAAAATGCCGGCATTCCTGCTCCATGCGGCCACCGGAAATGGCGGAAGCCGCGGCGCTCTGGAGTCCCACTGTGCGTATTGATGGGCCGGTCACTTTTCAGGGCAGACAGGGAACAGGCTGTGCTGCAGGAGAACAGGCGAGCCCACAGGTCCAGGGGGGGCCTCCTGCTCGAATGCTGACTGGCCGTCAGGTGCTAACTGTGGCCCCTGTGATTGGCTGAGTTTGCGTGGACCTCTCACTGAGGCTGGCAACGGAGACCCGTCCCACAGTCCATCTCCACCACGCGGTTGTGCATCGATTGGTTCTTCTCAGAACATGAAATTGCTAAAACTTCTGGGTACATTCCTTGAAGTCCAACAGTCAGACTTAGAGTTTGGTCATAATGTTTCCTACTATTTTAGTGGAATCATTTTGGATTAAAAGGATTTGCTTTTCGTAAATTTGATGAAAATGGAAGTAAGTCCCTAGAGTGGTTAGTTTTGTCAAACTAGAGTTTTAGGTCATGGATTGTAGTGCTGGAGGAATTTCCTATGTGGTTGATCTGAAGATTAGCCAAGTGACTGCTATGGATCCACAAGGAAGGGAATATTTTCTGCCACATTCAACAGCGATAGCCAGCCAACTTTGTCACCAGTATAGAAACAAAGATTTTTTTATATCAGGGAGATTAGATACCTTGTAAATGCCTCTGAAAGTCGGTACCTGTAGCACCAGCAGATGTAATTCAAATATGCCAAGAGATGATAAAGGAAAGGGCACATAGAAAGGCACAAGAAGTGAATAAAGGCTAAAGGGATAGGAGGCTGATCATCTTTGGTACAGATTATTGTAGTGTCATAGCAGAATATTACGGTGTTCAGACCAAATCTCTTCCTGTGAGATCTCCTGTGTTCAGGCCATGTCTCTCCACTGTCAGAAAAAAGAGCACCAATTTGTACCTGGGGCTGTACCCTCAAGGATAAATTGTACCCTATTGGTGGAGGTAATTGTACCCATTAAGAAACAGATATTTTTTGAGGAACATTTTTGTTCCATTGGGGGTACATTAATGTTGTTGGTAG